>JAEIGQ010000129.1:600000-976598 GCA_018904275.1 Lordiphosa clarofinis
CGAGCTCTGAGGCGAGCTCTTGTGAGGACATGGGTGCGTCTGCATCCTCCACCACCTCCATGTCCTCTACGGGGGATTCCCCGTCGAGCTCCTCGTCCTCAGCGACGTCCTCCTTATCTGTGAGGGGTTCCTCACACGGAGACTCGCTACTTTCCGCTTCGGCGGGGTGTTCTGCCTCCGTCTCTTGCTGATGGGTCTGTCCAGCCAGCTTCGCGGTCTTCTTGAGACCATGTACGGGGATCTTCCCGTACCTGAAGTTTAGCTGGCGACCCATCGAGACGATGGCCTGCATCGAAACTTCGTCGATGCCAATGACCATGAGGGCTCCGCCCCCTTGGTCCTTTCGTGACATGACCCGCCACATGTCAGTCACGATGTTGCCACAAAATATCAGAGACAAATTGTGAACGAAGATTTTTAAGTTTCTAAGGGCCGATTTCACATCTTCTACATAGACCTATTTGTCACATAAACTAACAAATAACAGTGTTAAATCCATGATTATCTGACACATAGCAGCTATCTGAGAGAACAGAAATCGGCCCTAAGTTTTTATTTTTATTTTTTTAAATAGTCTGTAGAGCCGTCCTCATTAACGAAAGATCCACTATCTCATGACGAACGGGGAAGGTAGTTAAATGAAAGGCGACTATCAGACAAACATATATTTATAATTGCTTATATAGAAAATACACCTAGAATCAACTGACGGTTTTAAATAAACTATTGTTGTTTAACACTTACCGTTTTTATTATTGTAAAGACAGCAAAAAAAAAAAATGTAATAACTCCGTTGTCGATATTTTATGTTTACACAACAAAAACAACAACTACTTCTACTAAAAAATAAACTACTACTTATAAAACAATGCTTAATCTGCTTTAATTATCCCAATTTTTTGCGTTAAATCAATTGGCAATGCCCTTTCTGCCTTCTTTTTTAAAGCCTTTTGTTGTAGAGGAATTTAATTTTGAATTTGAACCGTCATTATTTAAATGTTTAAATAAGTTAAGCCGGTTGGCAGCCCGTGAATTTGAATTAGTTGCCAGCCCGCAGTTTTAGTCGATAAGCATTTTCTGTATCCATTGTATCGCTTGATCGATAGGTATTTGCGATAAATAATCGCTTGGGTTTTCAGTGTAAAAAAGCCCGTGAAGGAAAAAGAGCGTGAGTGCCGAATTCTTTTGTTAATTGCTAAGTTTAATTTTGTAACCTACATCTAGGTAATAAAACCTCACACCACAGTATAGAAGAGCTGAAGGAGTCGTTCATTTACTATTCTGAACGGTCGGGAGCACCAACACCTTTCCCAGACTTTGTTTAAACGAATACCCCTTGTGTTCTTATTCTTATTGAGCTTCTTGTTTCCTCTTTTCCCTCTAATCTCTTAACCTTACGCGTTCTCTTTCTTGCACCTGTTTGAGAACATTTTTGTTTTTTGCCAATGCTGAGCGACGCTTTCTCATTCTCTCAGCTGCTTTTTCGCGCAATTCTTTTAATTTCTGTAGATCGCTTTTAGTTTTATTAATATATCGCTTACGTTTTTCATTTTGTGATGTCAAGGAGACTAGCACCTGTATTAAATCCTTCTGGGAACTGGTGTCGTCCTGAAAAGGAAAAAGCGATTGCCTTTGCGGAGCACCTACACAGCACTTTTCGCCATTTAATTTGTACAGCACCAGGGACAACGAAGACACCAATGAATTTCTTGACATCCCCTGCCAGATGGACTTACCTATTCCAGAGGTAAGCACTGAGGAATCTCCCTCACAATGGAAATGCGCCGAGGTCATAATGATACCAAAACCCGGTAAGCCTGAAAATGAGCTAGCATCCTATCGGCCAATAAGCTTATTGGCGGTTTTCTTCAAAATACTCGAGGGAATATTTCTGAGTAGATTACTGCCAATAATGGAGTATTCAAGTTTGATCCCCGAGCATCAATTTGGCTTCAGAAGAAGACAAGGTACCCCCGAGCAGTGCCATAGACTGGTGGAAAAGATTTTAGAAGCTCACGAAAGCAAGCTGTACTGCTCAACAGTTCTACTCGACGTCAAGCAGGCATTCGACAAGGTATGGCACTCAGGACTGCTATACAAACTAAAAAAGGAGCTCCCAGCCCCCTACTATCTGTTTCTAAAATCGTACCTTCATTGCAGGCGGTTCAACGTTCGATGCGGAGATGAGGAGTCTGATATGACCGTCATAAGGGCAGGAGTCCCACAAGGCAGTGTGTTGGGGCCAATCCTCTACACCATCTTCACTGCAGACCTGCCAGTCATCAAAGACCGGAGAATCCTAGTGGCCACCTACGCAGACGATGCAGCATTTATGGCAGTATCTAAAAGTAAATCGAACGCGTCAAAAAGTATCCAAAGGCAGCTAAACCTTTTTGACAAATGGCTGGCCAGATGGAATATAGTTGAGAATGCTGAAAAGTCCTCCCACATCACCTTTACCAAAAGAAGAGGCGACTGCCCACCAGTCACCTTAAACAACACCACGATCCCAAACTGCGAGACAGTAAAATACCTTGGGCTAACCCTGGACAGAGGACCTACATGGCGAGCGCACATAGACCTGAAAAAAAGCAGCTCAACCTAAAGCTCCGACAGATGTACTGGTTAATCGGACGCCACTCAAAACTTTAAACTAGAAACAAACTATTGCTATATAAGTCCATCCTCAAGCCCGTATGGACTTACGGCATCCAGCTGTGGGGCACGGCCTCCGCTACAAACATAAAAAAAAATACAAAGGTTCCAGAGCAAGGTCATAAGAATAGCGTCTGAAGCCCACTACCTAACCACAAACATAGAGCTACACAGAGAACTCAACATTCCATGGGTGGCTGAAGAGATAATTAAATTCAGCCAAAACCACATGCAGAGGCTCTCAGACCATCCCAACAGCCTAGCTATAAACCTGCTAGACAATAGCCTCACCCATCGGCGATTTGTAATTTGTGAGTTAAAATAGTTAAAGCATTGCCTATAAAAAAACTATACTTACGGTCGCGAACGTACACAACTTCGAGAATCAAAAATTTAAGATTGGTTAATAGTAACCCCAAATATTTTGTATATTTAAATTAGGGACACCTAAGCGTTCAATGCGCAGTTATTGCAATAAAATGATGTTTTCGGTCGCGAACGTACAATTAGAACATAGATAAGAAGCAAAATAAAAACTAACCGTTAATCGACCTTTTTTTGGTCTCTTTGCATTTTTCTATTCTTAATTGATTGCAATGAAGAGATTTTGTAGAAAGAGTGCAAACAGAGCATATGTTTTGCATGTAAAATAATTATAAATAAAAATACCATTAAAAGTAGCTTAAAGTGATATAATACCATATTTCAGTTGTCATGCCAATTTCCTCATGAAAACATCTGAGATGTACTATGAAACCATTGTATTTTAAAAATGCAGACATTTTTGTATAATTACACAAATTTAAAAAAAAAGGCCAACTTTTGCAACAGAGAACTTTGCAACCGTTCCTCATGTATTTTTGGCCGCTGAACTCAGGATAAATTGTCCGTTTTCTCCCAGCACGTCAGGTTCACGAGATATTTGCATTAACGTGTGTTTAGCGAGGTATCCTAACATTTGTTGGTCGTGTGGCCACATTAAGTGTCCTATTTGAACCAACTTTGTTTTAATGTAAGTTGCATTGAATGACGTTACAGAAAAACCAAACACGAAGTTTTGATTTTGCTGATAAGGTACACATTTTTGGATTTGAACATTAAAAATGTGGTTATTTTTAAAAAAAAATCGATTTTTTTGCGAAGTTTACAAAATTCTGTAAGTTTTTCCGCTAATATTAAAAATCTTAGAAAAAAATAGTTGGTAGTCCTTTGTTTCTTCTTATTGCAATTATTTTCAGTTTTCCGATATCATTGCGTTTTTGCAAGTTATAGTTATATGGATTTGGGGTTTTTTGAATTGCGATTGCGGGAAAAATTGTAGCGTTTTTTGCGCAAACAATTATGGCAACTCTGCCACCGGCCCATTAGCACACAACACAAATGGGTGAAGAAGCGTGGGCGGCTACCGTCCAAACTGTGTCAAAGTGACAATTTGAATTAGAGTTTAATTGAAGCCCGTTTAAATAAATTAATCACAAAATTGACCTCAAGAGTAGAGGGATTGAGTCTCAGTTTCGAAAAAAATGTTTTGTTAATCTCAAATAACACTGTTCAACAGTGAAAAGTATCCAGAACATCGTTAACTAATTCCAACGTGCCTACTCATGCTGATTACGAGATGGTATGTCAAAGTCATATCTTAGTTTCCGTTTCCAAGATATTCGTGAAAAACTAAATTTCCGACTTTTTGCCGTTCTATAATTTTTGTAGGCCACACTAAGCAATAATTGCTTGTTTTATGAAGCTTCTAGGATGGTAGACACATCAATTCAACTGAGAAAAATCAAACACGCCATATAACTATTGCCAATGGTATCGAAATTGGCCTTCAAAGTAAAATTTTACTTGATTTATAGCAATTTCGTCAAACTAAACCATTTGCTACAAGCCATTCTATGTGTCGGACATTTATTGGCTCCATACCACCATATAGTTCAACATATGCACTAATTAAGGTAATTTTTTGGCAATTTTGTCAAGACCGCAAGCAAAGTTACAGCAAAGTACAAAGTACAAAGTGTGTTTTTTTGTGTTATTTTTATGATATTCGATAAGAAGAACACTTTCTGTCCCATCACCATAGCCGTAAGAAAGGTGTTATGGTACGCCGCGCCGCGACGTGCCATCTTAGATTTTATATTTTATTTAATTATTAATTTCGAGCAATAACTTGACGAGGATCTTACCGTTGGGTATTAAGTGGGGGTTTACTTTTTAGTTTTAATCTTTTTAGATGTTCAGCTTTACGTACAAATCTCCGTACCGTATCGACACTTTCATTTAATAGTAGTTTTGAATTAATTTTCAAAGCTGAACAATGTGAATTTAAGTTTTTTTGAACAATTCGATGCTCTGCAGTACACGAAAAAATTTTTTTGTGCGGCCTTTCATATTATTCCCATAATTTGATGGGTTTTTAAGAAAATTGCATACAACACTTTTGCTTTTTCAAATTTTTTTCATCAATTTGCCTGTAAGTAAATTTTTACTCCTTTTAGGCCTTTATTTTGCATTTTTTACGTCAGTTAGTGCTTGAACGCCCACCGAATTTAGTTTTTTATGTTTAAAACTTTTATATGATGTCAAAATATAAGCTTCATTGAGCGGAGTTTTACTCAGAATGATGAAATCACCTGTGTCCCTATTCAAGTGCATGCTAGAAATATGCCTTTTTTGAAGAGCTCGTTGAAAAAAAATTTTTAACAAAAGACTGCGTTAATTTGAAAAAGCTTTTTTGTTTAATTCAATAAAGAATGAAGTACTAAATGCTAAAAAATATTTGCCTTTTGATTTAATATGATTGTTTCAGTCAAATAGTTGTATATTCGCTTTAAAATGCTTGTCCCTATTCAAGTGCATGGCAGTGTATAATAATATAATATAAGCTACATTTAGTCACCATTCTAGATCCGGTTTGCAGCGCCATGGCAAGTGTTGTCATGACTATAAAATACCACCAAATTTCCTAAAGATGAGTGGAACATCAAAAAATATCTACTCCGAAAAAGAGGCTGTCGATATAGACGATATTATTAAAAACTTTGATTAAAATGATTTAAAGAAAATCTAGGGTTTTTTTTAGCTTTTTCAAAAGGAATTTTGGGTTTTTTTTTTACTAATCTAGTTTTTTGCGCGAACAATTATGGCAACACTGCTGTACATAGACAGAACAGATCTTGTCATTCGCGTTTTGATTCTTCATAAGTTAAGTTGTGGACATATTATATTGTTTAACATTGTGCACGATGCCAAAGGCTAGGTAATTTCTCAAAACAAAATTAAAGCAATTTCTGTGGAGTTGGACCTGGCGAAAAGGATAAATGTTGGATTGTCTGTTGCGCTTGACAGAAATAAGTTCGTCCTCTTCAACTAGTGACAAAAGAAGAATTTTATTGTCGGCAAAGCAAAGCCGCTATGTTTTTAACATATGTGAGAGCTGAATACTTATTAAAGTAAATGACAAGCAATGTGGAAAAGAAATTAAAGTATGTGAGTGCAAAAATTAGCCACGACATACATACATGCAGAGCAACAATTCACGCACGCAATGCGTTTTGCCCCAAAATTTGTAAGATGGCGCGCTTTAAACGAAATTGATTTGTTAAGTTTTTATTGTATGTATGTACAATGTATTATGAATTATAAATATGTCCATTAGACGCGTATATGATCACGGTATCACGTGCAAAAAAATCAGAAAATAAAACAGTTCTAATTTACAAAAATCTTTCATCCCAGTGTGAAATATCACGCGCACGCGTGATTATACATATGTATGTGCATATGTATATGTATTATAAATTATAAATATAAGCAGTAGACGCGTATCACGTGCAAAAAAAATTTTGAAAATGAAACAGTTCTAATTTACAATAATCTCTCATCTTCACTTAATATGTTTTTAAAACAAAAAATATTGCTAAGCAAGGTAAATATATGGGAATGGTGAAAAAAAATTCAACAATATTTCCAGATCTTTTAAATTTTACATCACCCACACAAGCAAGTGTTGAGGGTTTATTTTCAGGAGTAAAGCTTAGTACTCAGACAAACTAAATCGTCCGCTAGCTAAATTGACAACTTTTTCCAGTAACCAGTACCGTAACCGATATCCCACAACCGTAATATAACCGTAACCGGAAAAAAGCGATCGGTCAAAACAGTAACCGTAACCAAAACCGTTATTTGTTCGGGTTTTAATCTCTGATAATTATACATAAAAAGAAATGATTGTCAAAACTTTTTTTCGGTCCAGGTTGACCATTTCGTTTACCAAATCGGTTAAGCAGTTCTTGAGGTTAATGAAGTTTTGAATACAACTTTCCGCCAATAATGGTAATCACATATTTTAATTTGGTGCTGATACGAGAGGGCGCAGTTTATGTATGCTTAATCTGCTGTGCCATTTGTATGTATGAACGCTGTGAATAGGCTAATTGATTCAACATAGAATTTCTCATCTACATGTTAATATACATATAACAGTGTATGGTGAATCAAGTACCCTGTTTACAGTTTCTAAACAGATTTAGAAGGGAATCTAGTTTTCCTCCAATGAATTTAAATATGTAATTTTCCTTTAAACAGGCTACAGCTCTGCCAAACAAGCTGATAAGAATGCCCAAATGCTCATAACTTTAGCATTTGTTGGATTAAATGCCTAGGTTGTTCCAATATAAATGCGGCAACCACATTAGCTTACAGGAGACGATTTGTTTTGAGAAATTTGCCATAAAACGAGAATTGTATGACTTTAGTTCACTTTTCAGTTTTGTTCAGTGCAATTGTTTAAATATACCGGCACCAAAAACACAGTTGGGTGGTGAAATGTTTTTTATTTTGCCAAAAATCAATAGTTTAAGTTTTAATTCAACTAAAGGATACACTTTTTTACACTTGCAAATTGTATATTAATTTATTCTAGAAGTCTGAAATGCATTGAAATATATTTTTTTATGATAAGGTACTCAGACGCTGACAATTTCGTCAGAGCGGAAATTGTTTGATAACTGTCAGAGCCACAGCAAGAAGTCAGATGTTGTTTGTTTATAATTAAAGAGTGTATCAAATTGATAATGGATGTCTCTAGGGGAAATTCAGAGGTCAAAGGCATTGCCATGGTGTCTTCCATATGAGCATTTTGTGTTGGGCTGAAGGTAAAGGGAGTGTCCTTTATTGTGGCCTACAGGAGCAGAACTTGACTATTGAGACATACTGATCGGAATATTCGATTTATCACATTAAACCAGAGGTGATATATTTATAGCCACAGCCAGCTCCATGGACAGAAGATGTATCACACTCGGGCGTATTAGTTGAGTACGGATTAAAAGGTTGCCACAACAGTAGCAGCGGGAGCGGTGAGAGCAACGGGTAGCTACCACAGTAAGCCGTAAGGAGACACTACTATAATGGGCTGTGGAGGCTACGGAGGTTTGGACTCGGGTGGGTGCATACATTCAGCATACCAGCCAAGGAAAAAGATCACGTGTGCGTTTAATAATTTGAACACGTTTTGATTTTCTCTGCTCGCATAATTTTTATACTCTATACCAAAGGTACCGACTCTACGAAGTATATATATTCTTGATCAGTATCAACACCCGAGTCGATATATTCATGTCCGTCCATCCGTCTGCCTTTCTGTCCGTATGAACGAAGAGATTTTAGATAGACAAAGGGTTGACATATATTGGACATAAACTTATTATACTTGCAGGTATATAAATTTTATTTTCAAATTTTGTCATGTCCCTGCCGCCCCTGCGATTTGGGAAAATCAGGATATCTCCCACAGTTTTTTAGATGGATGGTTCGTACCATCTAAAGTTATTTAGTAATCAAGATTATTTATCAATTTGCCAAAGGTTATTTATACTATACGCAAGTTAGAACCAACAGAAACTTTGCTGCCTCAGCTCAGTAGCAGCGCTGCTATCAGCTACTACTGCAGGTACAAAGTGTATTACAGTTGGGCTTGACTTTCTTACTTGTTTTATGTCGCATTGATAAGTGTTCAGTCGTATAGGACTCATAAACTGACAAAAAGTGGTCACTTTGTGAGCCTGTGTAATTATCGATATAGTCTCAAATAGTTCTGAAATCGGATGACTATATTAAATAGCCGCCATAGGAATGTTTATTAAAAAATGCATTTTTCAAGAGCTGATTTTCATGGTAGGATAGTTGTGGTGCAGCTGGTAGTTTGTTTACCTGCTGTACGAGAGGTCGTGGTTTCCATCCCGACTCGGAATATCTAATAAAAAATTTATTATTTTTAGAACCTTTAACGGGAAATGCTTCACAAGGTATGGGAACCAGCTGTGAAATAACTAGCCATTAAAATGATTTTCAAACGTAAAATTTTAATAGTTTTAAAACAAAATAAAAAAACACTTAAAAACACGACCTGGAGCCGGCTAAAAATAATAGCTTATTTAAATTAGGAATTTGTCTAAATCTGACATTCTATCGGATATGTCAGTTGGAATAAAAATTTGCAAGTGTATTAAAACTTCGAAGACGAAGTCAGCTGTGTTTTCATGTTTTTGATTTTATTCTTATCTGAAGCTTAAATATTTCCATAGCAAATAGAAAGTTCGACTGCATTTTTTGAACTCAACTTATCTGTGAGGAAATCTTAACATGACGAGTAAACGTATGATTTAAGGGTATATCCTGATTGTTGAAAAATTTGCGATTGACTCGATTATTTTTAAAATGATTTGTGTTGTGCCTGATGTGCGTCGTAGACAGATAAACAAGAACAGTTAAATGTACATACATGTATATAAGATTGTTAGATTTCAATTTGTGCTTGACTAATTTTGAGTAAAATTATTGAGAAAATATTGCCAGTTGAACAGTGCTATAACTATTGTTTACAAACATGTTCGAAATTGACTAAGAAAACAGTTTTTATAGTTTTAGTTTCGTTGGCTAGATGTATGTGTATGCATGTAAGTAGGTTCAATATATTTAATATGCGTGTGTATATAATATATATCTATAAAGTGGCTGGACTTAAATGTTGATCTTGTATATATGAAGATTATAAATATTATTGCTAAAGCTTTTACTTCTTCGTCGTGTTGTTGTTGGCTACGTTGTTTTGTCATGTTAACATTGTTGTTTAAAACCTATAATTAAATATCAACACACACAATCAAAAAGTTTACCATTGTGTTTAATATGTGATGCATTTTGTATATGTATATCAATTTTAAAGCTTGTTTTGTGTTTGTATTCACTTTGTTTAGTTCACTTAACTTAACACACACAGTTTAGCGCGACGTACAACATTCAATTTGGTAGACTGTTCAAAAGTAATCAATTAAGTTTCAATAGAGATAAACACAATCACACTCATAAATAAAACTTAACTAGAATCGGTTTCGTATATCTAAAATATACGGTTTAAAACAAGAATATTATTAAATAATAATAATAACACTAGTTTACAGTCAAAAAGACCCATTTCTACTGAAATTTTTTTTAGTGTAGTTTGGAATGGTGATCTCAAAAATTATTTATGGCTCGGTTTTTTCATTTTTTTTTTTTTGTAGGTGCTCTTACATTTGAAGCCATATCTTAATTCACAATTGTCAGATATAGAATATCGGTATAATAGTTTGAATACAATAACCAAAAATGTTTCAAAAAAATCTATTTTTTTGCTTGAAAATGCTAGAAATTTCATTTTTAACCGCGTGAAAAAATATTAAAAAAAATCCAACAAAATTATTTTTATTTTTTCCATTTAAGAATCGCACTTCTACGAAAGAAAACAGATAACTTTGATCAAATCTATGAACAAACACAGGAGCTGTGAGCAATTTAGTGCAAAAAAATGTTGTATTTTCAAGATTATTTAAAAATAAATTTTCGTTTGTAGAAAAAACTGAAATAATTGTTTAGAAATGAAATTTCTTGCATTCTCGAGCAAAAAATCTATTTTTTTAAAATTCTTGGTCGTTGAACTGAAACTACTAAACCGATTTAAAAACAATGTTCTACTCGATTACTAGCGCAATTCCCATTCGATTCTTATCTTGCTTAAAATGTAAGTGCACCTACCAAACAAAAACGGAGCCATGAAAAATTTTTGAAATCGACTTTTGAGATCACCATTCCAAACTCTACCAAAAAAATATTTCACTTGAAATGGATCATTTATTCTTTTTATTTTTGTAAACTAGTGTAATCAATGAATTCTTCTCTATAATTGTTCTGTTCTTGGCACAAATGTTTGTTGCAGACATGAAATCAAAATAAAAATATATTCGTATTAAATAAAAAACAATTTGTATAATTTAATAATTAACTAGGCGAATGCAATCTAGCTGCAGTTATAGTTGTTATTGAACAGGGAACGATCCTCCTCGTGGCCCGGTAAACCAGATTCGTCCATGGCGGTCATTTTCGGTGTCGTCGCTTTGTGGGCGAAATAAATCTCGTAGTTGTAATATCAAAGCTCGTCGCTGGTGGGGGGATGTTCCTGCACGTATTCCTTGGGGAAATAGCCAACGGTATCACCAATTTTACCACGCCACCAGCCCTTGCTGTCGCCGTCCTTGCCAATTACCAGCACCTGACAATCGGTGCGCAATTGCAGTTGATTGCTGCCTGCCTTTGGCTCATAGTCGTACAGGGCGGTGGCAATCACCTCCCGATATGGCCACTGCAGGGATTGATTAAGCCTACAAGAGAAAATAATAGAATTAGCATAGAGTCAGAGGATAGAGAGGATAACCTACCCAGCGAAGTTCTCTCCCAGATCATTGCGTTCGTAGTAGGAGACTAGTTCGACAATGGTTTTAAAGTGCCTGCGGGAGGACAGACAGTACAGCATGGCCTCGCCATCGTTTTCCTGATTTATTTTCATATGCTTAATGACATGATCATCGGTCCTACATGGAAAAAGTTAGTAGGCCATGTTAAATATGATATGTTAAAATTTTTGTAGTTAATGTAAGTATGTAGGCTTAAACAAAGGATATGTGACGAACCGGCTTCTAGCAACATCAATAAGGGTGCATGAAATAACGACCAGTGAAATAACGCCCGTGGGTTTTATTTTACTCCAAGAAGTGAAATAACGCCCACGGGCGTCTGTCTGTTTCTATGACTATGGCATATGGCTACCATAGGAACGATCGGTCGAAAAAGTAGTTTTAGTGAGAAAAACTATTTTTTTTAAAACTTAACAGTTTTCAGTTATGAATATATTGATGAATATCTTGTACAGCTGCCATAGAACAAATTTGCAGGCATATATCAAGCTCCAAGGATATATAAACTTCGGTCGAGCCGAAGTTAACTTGCCTCTATTTTTATACCCTTGGAGAGGGTATATTAAAATTGTCCTGATGTTTGTAACGCAGAGAAGGAAGCATCTCCGACCACATAAAGTATATATATTCTTGATCAGCATGACGAGCTGAGTTGATATAGCCATGTCCGTCTGTCCGTCTGTTTCTATGCTATCTCCTCCGTCAGTTTTAAAGTTATCTTAACCAAACTTTGCACGAAGTCTTTTAGTACAAATACGCTGCACATTTGTCGGAACCGGCCGGATCGGATGACTATAGCATATAGCTGCCACAGGAACGATCGGACGAAAAACTAGTTTTAGTGAGAAAAACTTTTTTGTTTTCAGTGCTATCGCTCCCAACGCTCGTATTTATAAGTTTTTAATGATTTCACATAATTTCACCAAGGCTTGTCAAAATCGGACAACTATAGTATAGCTGCCATACAAAAGTTAGGTCTGCAAAAAAGAACTAGTGAGAAAAACTTTTTTGTTTTCAATGTTATCGCTCATAACGTTCGTATTAATAAGTTTTTAATGATTTTACATAATTTCAACAAGTTTGTCGAAATCGGACAACTATATAGTATAGCTGCTATTCATACTGTCAGGCATATATCAACCTCCAAGGGTATATAAACTTCGGTCAAGCCGAAGTTAGCTGGCCTCTATTTTTATACATAAAATCATCAAAGAACTTTTACTGTTTTTGCTTCTATCGCGGACATGTTGCAGATCTTTCTGGACTACTGCTGGAGGCTCATTTCAACTGCATCAAAATTATTTTTATTGGAGCGGTCCCAAATACTTATCTTGGTCTCTACGGTATTTATCATTGCAATTTATTCTTCCTCAGGAAAGCTCTTCAAATGATTTTTACGCTCACCCTTCTTTTCAATCATTTTTATACCCTTGCAAAGGGATATAATTTTGCCCAGAACATTGCAACGCATAGATATATTCATTTCCGACCCTATATCTTGATCAGGGCGACGAGCTGAGTCGATTGAGCTTTGTCCGTCCGTCTGTCCGTCTGTCTGTCTGTCCGTCTGTCTGTTTCTACGAAAACTAGTCTCTCAGTTTTGAAGCTATCGAGCTGAAACTTTGCACAGAGTTTTCTTTTTTACTGCACACTGATAATATGTCGGAACCGACCGGATCGGATGACTATATCTTATAGCTGCCATAGGAACTATCGGTCGAAAAGTGGGTCTTTGTGAGAAAAACTTTTGTGTTTTTAATATTAACGTCCACCACTTCAGCGATTATTCATATTAAACACTTTTACACAGATTCGGAAGTATTGGTCAAAATCGGATAACTATATCTTATAGCTGCCATAGAAACTATGGGTCGAAAAGTGGGTTCTATTTGGAAAAATATATTGTTTTAATGCTGACGTTCGTAAACTCTGATGTATTAAAACATTTGCAAGGGTATAAAAACTTTGGCAAAGACGAAGTTAGCTTGGCCTTCTCGTTTTGCTTCTGACCGTCAAAATAAATAAAATTAAATAGGTTGGGCGCTCGAAAAAGGCTCGAACTGCTGCCCATACCATCCACAAATTCAGAGTTCGACGTTCGAGTTCGATGTTCGTGTGGATCGACGGTTTGTTTCTCTGCGTACACACCGTAAAATGTTTGGGTTTGGTTTTACAACGTTTTTTTTATATGGAGGTTTTCGTTTGCGAGCTCTGTTTTGTGTACTCCGTACCGTGCTTAAAGATATAAGATTTGCAGCATTTGCTTTGCTCATGTTCTAGGTTAGTCATCTTGATTGATTTTGTTGCCATCTGCTTCTTCCTCATTGATTTCAAAACCATCTACATGATTACGAAAATTTTGTACTTTTATGTATGCGCGCATATGCTCTGAATTGATAATAAGTAACCCAAAATGCAAAATATGATTGTGCCTTTTATATGCAACACCTGCAGACATTGCCGAAAAACTGATGCGTAACTAATTCCCTTAGTTCATTGCTTAAACTAAGTTCTCACGGGCAATTAATTTGGCCAAATTTTGATTAAAATAGACATGATTGAAGATTTTACAAGATTTAACACTTAAGGCCTATACTCAGATAAGATAAATTTTTAGTTTGCGACAATATTTCACATGAATAGGTGCTAATATTGTAACCTTTGCAGCCCTGTCGGTGTGACCGTGACGCAAATGCCAAAATTTATAATCAATCTACATGAGACAACCAATTGAGACAACCTAGTTGCAAAATCAAGGTGGATTTCGATTTGAGCAAAAACAAAACATAAGATAACG
This sequence comes from Lordiphosa clarofinis, assembly GCA_018904275.1. Classification (NCBI taxonomy): domain Eukaryota; kingdom Metazoa; phylum Arthropoda; class Insecta; order Diptera; family Drosophilidae; genus Lordiphosa; species Lordiphosa clarofinis. The sequence continues at coordinate 614,245 of JAEIGQ010000129.1, forward strand.
GCCCTAAATCATTACTCGATTTGAAATTTAGAAAGGATGACAGTAAAAAGAGAGAGACAGAAAAAAACAACAACGAGAGGGAAAGAGACAGAGAGAAAAACAAAAGAGAGAGAGATGGAGAAAAAAGCAAAGTGATAAAAAGAGAAAAATCCAATAGAAAGAGAGGGGTAGTCTACTAAATTTGACATAATTAGCACTGATTTCTTATTTTTTGTTCAATTTTAGTCTCCTAACTATGGTCACTCTATACCACAACAAAATACAATTATTCATATTATTCCAATGGCGACTACACATACGATATAGACGTCTGATCTGATATAAAGAACACTTGCAAAGTTTCAAACTGACTGCGTGGCAAAGCTTTCCCGAACAGCGTGTTTTTAGTTCGATATAACTTAATTAATTAATATCTTTTAAACTTTAACAGTCTGCAAGTTTTGGAAAGGACTGCCGCACAGCCCAATCTATAAAAGATAGGAAATTGACTTTTTCACAGTAGTATTTTTTTAATGCTGAAAGTGAGTACTAAGGTAAAGTTTTGGAAAATTCCCGCGGAAAACTGTTGTATGAAACTTTTTTGTTCATCATCCGATCAGGTTCAAACTCGTTTTTTTGGGATCAACATTAAAATTCAACTAAAACTACATACCAGTTTTCCGGAAAATTCACTCCTCTAGGTGGGAAATGGTTGGTCAAGATTGTATGGGTAAAAGCAACTCTGCAAACAGGTTTTGGTTTTTTGAGTCCTACCAACCAGTTTTGACTCTTCGAACCTAAACCCGAATCAGACCACTTTTACGAAAAATTAGGTTCGGTTCAGTAAGTTAAGTAGTTTTTCCAACGACACATACTGGGAAATTAAAAAATTCCTTGTAATCTGACTTCTTGAGGTTATAATAGAGCGAATAAGGATCGGATCGCGCAGGAGAACTTTTAAATAAACTGCAGAGCAGAAAAGGAATGCAACTATGAAGAATGTAATGATGAAAGTTGCTTAAGTGAATCAAAAGCTTTTCTTGGCTTGTACGTCAACGAAGTTAACTAAATAGATTCCTTGGAGGATTCTATATTTACAGTTTGTTGTGCTGCACACACCTTAAATTTAGTAGTTAACGATTTTTTCAAGGAAGTTTAATTTGACATTAGTAGAGCTCGCGCACTTTGTAAAAAGCTCCGTACACACACTACATAAAGTCTTTGCATATAGAAAAATTTAAAAAATTTGTAAAAAACTACGTACACACACTATAGGAAATCTATTGCACATAGAGAAATTTTAAAAATCAGTGCTAGATTGTGTGACACGATGGAACTCAACCTACAAAACGTGCAAACATTAACTTACTCTAAAAGATTTTTTTATTCAGAGCTCTTTAAAAGAGCTCCACCAAAAGTTGAATGGAACGTAGTTCAAAATATCTTTTTATTGCTTGCGGACTCACAATTACCAAGTGATTTTTATTACGCTTGATTTTAATGTCGAGCAATTGTTCTAAAATCTTTAGTAAAGCATTGTTATACCAAAGTCATTCAGAGTAAATTAAGAGTGCGCAATAGTATTTTACAGAAAAAAGAATTCATTTCCGAGCTATGATGTAAATATATTATATATATTTTTAATCAGCATCATCAGCCGAGTCAATGTAGAAATGTCCGTCTGTCTGTCCGTATGAACGAACCATGAATGGGACATATATTTCTTATACTTGTAGGCAGGATCAAGTTTATTTTAAATTTTTGCAACGCCCTCTGCAACTCCCGCAATGTGCATATAGAGTGTTTGTACCTTCTAGAGAGAGTTAGTAATTATCATTATTTATCGATTTGTCTACAAAATTATAAAGATCGGATGAACTGTACTCAAGTTATAACCAAAAGAAAGTTACTTCTCCCCGGGTGATGGAAAATAGATCGCGTTGGCGGTCTAATTTCATTCATTTTTCATTTTGGCGGTCTAATTTCATTCATTTTTCATTTCGTAAAATGAATTTAGACCGCCATCACAAAATAAAATTAGACCGCTATCCTTTATTAAATTATGCTCTTGGCGAGGGTATATTAAAATTGTCTGGATGTTTGTAACGCATAAAAGAAAGCATCTTCGACCACATAAAGTATATATACTTCATTAAATGAATAAATGCCATAACTCTGGAACTATTGGATTTCCCATTTACTTAATACAGTAAAATACTGGATACAATACCAAATTTTGAGAAAAAAATGAAGAAAAAAAAATCCCTTTCGCGGCAATTAATTTTTGTTTACATATTTTCGCGATTTGGAGACCAAAGAAAAATTTTTAAAATTTTTAAGTGTGAGTGGTTTGAAAGTTTGGGTTCAGATGTTAATTTTCAGATTTTTTAAATATTTTTATTACCAATGGCTGTGGATAGCAAGCAATTGAAAATAATTTAATTTTATAACTATGTAAATTTTCAAATCGACTTTATCCGCGAAGTAAGTATATTTCGGCAAAATGCTGAAAATACGTACATACTATTTTACTACAAGGTATACGAAAAAAATTATTTCGATCCAAAAAAAATCCTAGTGGGCGATTTTTCATGGAATCAACCATATATATTCCTGATTAGCATGACAAGCTGAGTTGATTTAGCTATTTCCGTATGTCCGTCTGTTTCTATGCAATCTTCTCCGTCAGTTTTAAAGCTATTTCTAGCCAACCTTTGCACGAAGTCTTTTGGCACGAAGTCATACAATTTTGTATTTCCGGATTTTTCGTAAAGATCTTGATCGTGACCCGTCAATTTACCCGTCCACATTATACAAAAAGTTTACAAAATTTCGCGAATTTTTAGACCGTTGTATCAAACCATTTAAGCGTCTACAAAAATTATAAAATTTTGCACATTTTGCGAAAAATCCAAGCTCAAATATTAGTTTTTGACTGTACGGCGCTAACCGACTTCGATATACCCGTTACTCATGAAAAAACATGTTTTACAGTGTTCCTGCGTTGCTGAGGGTGAAAGACCGAAAAGTATGTAACATTTTTTCACTCGGCTATTTATTAACCGATCTTGATGTTAATTTCGGGGATTATAGTTATTGCTAATATAAGTTTGGGTACTAAATTTGAACTCGATATCTTAAAAAATTTGGGCGTTATTCAACATTTTTTTATTAAGGGAGCTGGGGTGGGCGTGGCGTGCAGATAAAAGAAGACTACATGTCAAGTTTGCTAGCTCTAGCTCTTATAGTCTCTAAGATCTAGGTGTTTATACTGACAGACGGCTAGTCTATATCGACTCGGCTGTCAATGCTGATCAAGAATATATATACTTCATATGCTCGAAAATGATTCCTTCTGCCTGTTACATACATTTGCATGACTTTAGTATACCCTTTTTACTCTACGAGTAACGGGTATAAAAATAGAGGGAAGCTAACTTCGGCTCAACCGAAGTTTATATTAGGGCTGCAAACCGGTTTGGAGTTGAACCGCTCCGGAGTCGGAGACTCCGGGATTCTCGGGAAGTCCGACCTTTTACATGTTTTTTCGGGGCATAGCTTATATACCCTTGGAGCATGATATACGCCTGCCAGTTTGTATGGCAGCTATACTGTATAGTGGTCCGACTTCGACAAATCTTGTTGAAAATATGTAAAATCATTGAAAACTTATAAATACGAGCGTTGGGAGCGATAGCATTGAAAACAAAAAAGTATTTCTCACTAAGACTTTTTTTCAGACCTACTTTTTGTATGGCAGCTATACTATATAGTAGTCCGATTTCGACAAGTTTTGGTGAAATTATGTGAAATAGCACTAAAGAAAAAAAGGTTTTTCTCACTAAAACTAGTTTTTCAACCGATCCTTCCTATGGGAGTTATATGCTATAGTTATCCTATCCGGCCGGTTCCGACAAATGTGCAGCGTATTTGGTTCAAAGTTTGGTTAAGATAGCTTTAAAACTGACGGAGAAGATAGCATAGAAACAGACGGACGGACAGACGGACATGGCTATATCAACTCAGCTCGTCATGCTGATCAAGAATATATATACCTTATGTAGTCGGAGATGCTTCCTTCTGTGCGTTACAAACATCCGGACAATTTTAATATACCCATTCCAAGCGTATAAAAATAAGTATTTATAATCGATTTATACTACTATTCTTGTATGTTCAAGCGATCCGTGGTTCAATCTTAATCCTTGGGTTCAGGGGTTCCGAGAACCGGACCGCGAACCGAACCTAAGGCTTTACAACACGTTCGAACCCACGGACCAAACCTTCTGCAAAATTTGAGAGGATTACACCTTAGCGTGAAAGTTTAGTTCCCAGCTATTAGCTCCAATCTAATTCTCAAAGTTACGCATAAAATATTAGAAACATGTTTTTGAAATTATTAAAAATTTATGAAAGACTGTCGTATGAAACTTTTAAGCTTTATGAAGTATAAGATGTTGATCTCTTGAAGATACAAAGCTTTTATCTACAAAACGGTGGAAAATATAAGGTTTATCAAATTGCGGGGGCGTGGCATAAATTCACAATTAACTTTATCTGCCTGCAAGTTTAAGAAGTATATGTCCCCTACATGGCAAACCTCTATCTATTGCCATTTCTGAGATCTGTTTGTTCATACGGACGGAAAGACGGACATGGCTATATCTACTCGGCGGTTGATGCTTATCAAGAATATATGTATATATTTTTAATGGTCGGAAATGATTCCTTCTGCATGTTACATACATTTGCACGACTTTAGTTTACGCTTATTATCATCTTAAAAAATTACCAATATTTTTATTAGTCCAATGCCAAAATTTTGAATTTTTTACAAAAAAAAACCACAAAAAATCCTAAAATGCGATATCTAGCTGATTCTGATATCGATATGCACTTCAATTTACCAAATAAATGAAGAATAATGTTTCAAAGCCACAAATTGTAGTGCAAAGGAAATGAGTTTTGTTTCAAAATCTCTACTCCTAAAAAGTCAGATCAGATGTGGTAACTAAAATGGAATCGGACTATAAATGTTTGTTGTGTTCGCAACCAAGCTTAATTAAGCTATAACTCACTTCAAACTTAGCGCATACATTGTTTCATGTGCCGTCGACGGGCCCTGCGGACGTACACGCAACAAGTAAGTGCCAATTCGACGACTTTCTAGACGGTTGGCCGCCGTCTCACGGTCCATATTGCCCACAAACCAATTGAACTCGGACAGCTGGCGATCACAGACGGGCGGAGGCATGCTGACCGGATTCTGTTTGCAACGCCCCGTTGATGATATGCAACCTTTGTGAACACTGATCTGACAGACTTTACATCGATATCCCTGATGGATGCGACCTTTTAAGAATTTCGAACAGTGCCTGCAAGTGGTTGGAGCATCAAAGGTGTAGATTTCCATTTTGTGATCCGTATTGCGACAACCGGGCGGGTCGAGGCTTTCCCTGTAGAAATTGAAGGAAGAATTTCACACACTCCACTTCCAATTATGTTAGAGACTCCTCACTTACATGGCCTCGGTTAAGGCTTTTCGCCATTTGTCCCTTTCATGCTCCGACTTGAGATACAAGGTGAAGGCCGTCTTGCCCGACTTGCGGGCCAGCAGCAGCTGGTATTTGAATCGCGTATCGCGACCCAGAGTGCGTCGCGAGTGACTCTGCTCCACACGATAGTCGGCCAGGTTGTGCGAGTCGCGATATGTGTACTGCATGTCACCTGTTTTGATGTGCAGTGGCTTGACTAATATAAGAATCTTATCAAAGACGAAGGCATAGCGCAGTTTGGTCTTCTGATCCTCGTGCGCCTTAATATGCAGATCGCCATCCAGGAGCAGGCGGCCGTATTGCAGAAGGTCATTGCCATTCTGCAGCAGATTCAGATCAAATATGCTGTCCTTTACCTTCTGTATGATGACCAAATGATCCGAATCGCGCTTCACCTCATTGATGTACTGCGACACATCAATCATGGCATCCTTGGCACGCTCTAATGAGCGGTAGTCTTCGTGCAGTGGCGACGTCTCTTTAACCAGCTTGTCAAGCAGCAAATGATATTTCAGAATGCGTTGCATGGGCACGGAGAGGATGTCGCGCAGCTGAAGCTTGCCCACATTGTAGTCACGCTCGCATTTTTGCACCAGCTGGTCAATGATTTGGTTTTTTTTGCATACATCGGCCAGATAATCAATGGCATTCAACAGGCATGAGCAGTACTCGCCGTAAATAAGAAATGGTTCACGGAACTCCAGAAATACCTGACCCAGTTTCAGCTTTGTGTTGGCGGCCAGCGATTCCCTTAGCTTGTCCAAAAATTTTGTATGTATATCGGCCAATTCCTAAAGCATACAATTTAGATGAGATTGTTGTGTTCTGTATCCGACTTACCCTTATGCGCGGAAATATAAGCCTCAGTTCATCCTGATTAAGGTGCCGTTCCAGCGGGCCCATGAACTTATCTTTCAGTGCGTTTAGCACATCCAAATAGTTGGACTCTGTATCGATGAGTTCGCGTATAACATAGTCCCGCTGTTCAAAACTGGTCGCTGATGTTGTCTAAACGGAGCAAGAAAGAACGAAGAGGGACGGGAAAAAAAGAATTTTCATGAGAAAATGGAAGAATTACCACACTACAAAGTCTCTCATGCATAGGTAAGCCCTACTAGATTTTTAGACTTTACAATATTCCAAACTAACTTTTACTTAAACTACTTTTTATACACTTGCGGAGGATATAACGCGAGCGTAAGTTAAAGTCGGCCCTCGTGTCCTCTTTTTTCCCATTGAAATTTTAAATAGCCTTTCTGAGTTCCTAAGGGCAAACCCGAAAAGTGCGCAACACTATCTAACTCGAATAATTATTATCCGGTCTTTATGCAAATTTGAGGAATTGGAGATATAGTGAATATACATGTAAGTTTTATATTTACTATAAATGTCTTATAAATTGTTGGAGCTTTCATCTTTTTTTGTTGTGGTGGTGGGAGTGAATGTGGCGAAAAATGTAAAACAAACTTAATCTGCGTGCATACAATAAGAGACCACATCTGAAATTTCGATGCCCTAGCTCTTCTAGTCTCTAAGATCTAGTTTGCACGCAGATAAAGTTTGATTCAAATTTTTGCCGAGTCCCTCCCGCCCACACAATAAAAAATGTTGATAAACACCCACAATTATTAAGAAATAGATTTTTGCTTCGAATCTCACATTTAAATACCCAACATCTATAATCTGTTAAATTTTCATTAGGAGGTATAAGAATATCACTATTTGTCATATATTTGGGTTGTGATATAAATATATTAGGCCTGTTAAGAAGATATGTATGTTGACTACTTTTAGGGTTTTTCTGAGGGGCCCCAAATTTGGGCGTTTATTTAGGTTAAAAATAATGTTGATGCTCTGTCAACTAACATTAAGGAAGGTTATTAAACATTTCTTTCGGGCAGCTCCGACTTAAACTTACGCTCTCGTTAAATAAAAGTACTTAAAAAAACAGTTTATTATTTTTGTATGCATTTCCAACGATCAATGTATTCGCAATGAAAGTCTTTGAATGTTTTTCTACCTGGCTTCTACTCGTTCTGTGCAAGGCGCACAAATCTTGGTACACCTCCTCTTCTTTTGTGTTGGTGTGATCGTAAACGGTTCCATTACATGCAATATTGTCGGTCGTACTAAATGAAAGCAAATTAAAAACAGAATAAATGAACAGAAATCAGAATGAACAAAATATACATAATACAAATAATACTAAAGACAAAGGGCGCGTTCACCAGCACATATCATTCATCTAACATAAATTATCAATAAAAAAAACAAGTAAGAGCGTTGCAGTCGAGTGGCCCGACTCCGAAACACCCTGTACATTTGAGACACACATACAAACACATACACATACGCTTAAACACACCCATGCGCCTGCGCACACTGACTCATACACTCTAGTTGCCTGAAATAGGCACAACGCGCCATCCCCTCCCACAAGCAAAACTGTTTCGTGTATAACTTTGGTGTTTCTGCTCGGATCTTATTGCGCTTTTCAAAATAGATAGATACAATGCTTAGGATAATATATACATATTAAGCCACGAGCTTGTGGGCTTAAGAGTGTGGCTCTGACTTTTTTTTATGTTTAAGTGGGGAGGGGGGGACATTTCCAAATCTGATACAATCTTGTTCTGACTACGGTATACATCCCTGAGACCTAAGCGTTCATACAGACGGAAGTACATTCGGACGGACGGACATGGCTAATTCGTTTCATTCTCCCTGTTATAAACATTTGCGCAACTTCATGACCATTTTCAATGGGTATAGGGTACAAAAAGTGTTTGGCTGCTGGTGAACGTGTTTGATAGAATTTTCAGGCAACAAAGTTATCGATATCTTTTGTTGGCGAAAATTTTAAATTTTTGGTAACAAACTGCTTATTAAAATTATGACTATTAAATATGAATAACCGTCGTTAATGGCTCCAAATGCTCCAGGAATCACCCTTGACTTTTTTGTTTAAATTTGTTAACGGTTCGATGTTACGACGGGCTTAAAGCCTGGCAAGAAAGAACATACTCGAATATCCGGTGGCCCGATCTTTTTCAGGGAGGGGGGGGTTTTGAACTTTTTTGCTTATAGCTTGAGAATCGTTTATCCCGTCTTTATCATTTCTTTGACAATTCGATAAATAATGCTAATTACTAACTATCTCTAGAAAGTACGAAACATTTATCTAAAAAACTGTGAAAACTGGAATTTTTTTCAAAAGTGACGCAAAGTTGAATTTTGAGTTCAGATTATTATTAAGATTTAATAGCTGTCGGTTAATCGGTTTTAAAATATTAGAAAATTGCAAAAATTATTTTATGAGTTAATGAGAGGTGTTAATCAAACGGACCAGAAAATCTGGAAACTTTCCAAATTTTTATAATGAAGAAATAAAGGAAAGGAGGAAAGGAAAATAGACGGATTTTGAAGATCGAAAGGTCCAAATCTAGCGAATTTAGCTAGAAGTAGACTTGATAGATGGCAACTGTCAAGTAATATTCACTTCTTCGTTTCGTGTTTAAATTCGAAAGGGGCGAAGCAACGCACGCGGGGTAACTGCTAATAAATACATATGTATAAAAGTGAAACTCTGGAGCAAAATTATAAAAACAGTGCAGTGCGTTAAAAATAATACAAAATATATGACAAACATGAACACTATACTGAACGTCCCTTATATGAAGAATATTTATTTTGGAAATATCCTGTTCCTCAGGGCGCAAAAAATTCTTAATAGTTTCTACCAAACTTCGAAATTTTAAGGTTAAATACTGGCGTTGTGGGTTTAAAGATGCTACAATAAATTTCAATTTCCCATATTTAGTTTTACTTTTTCACTAAAGCAACCTTTGATGCCCAACGTTGACCATTCTGGTCTAATCCTCAATCATAATTTTAAAACAATTTTACTATTTTCTTTTTACACTAAAATACAAAAAAGGGCCCAAAATCGAATTTTAGTTATTCAATGGCCGCCAAAAAAATATATAAAATTTTGTTCGAGGGTCAGACCAGAATGACATTTATTCTGATTATAATCTTGTTTTTAGTTTTCATTTCACACAACCAGGAGACGTAGAATCGTGGCTTTTCTTTTTACCCCCCACTTTAACAGCCGAGAACGTTTTGAACAGCCCTCGCATCGAAGCAGTTAAATTTTAGTTGCTTACTTTAATATGTTTGTAACATAATAAAAGAAACAGAATTGGAAAAACTCTTTGCGTTTTCAAATAAGATTTTTTTAAATAGGTCCAGAAAACAGCCTCGACATGGAGAATACCCCCTTAAGTCTCTTTAAGCGTCTGCACACACTTCTTTCCTAGTTTCATGGTAAGCCCGAATGATTCCAATACACCAGGACAGTGCGGCGGCTTAGGCAGTCCCTTAATGCGCATTTGTGTCCTCAAATGCAGAAGAAAAGCCAAGGCATCTTTTCTAGATGGTAGCATTGATGAATCCAGCTCTGCCCGCAACGCGTTAATCAAATACATCTCGTTCGCATCCTCTATATCTTGCGTTTAGCTTTGCATAAAATATTTTTGAAAATAGATTTTAAATTCAACAACAACGTTTGGCATCTCAAAGGTTACCTTGACAAAAAAGTAAAATAAAAAAGGAGAAATTGAAAGGGTCTAGCCCGATAAGGGAAGGGGTGCGCCCTAAAGTCTGGGATTTCGAAATATCCTTTATAGTTTGATAGATTACTTCGTCAAAAATCATTTTTTGGAAGCTTTTTAAATAGAAATATCTCGGGAACCAGAGTAGCTAGAGACATGAAATAAATTGCAAGTGATAGAGAATAGATCAAAGAAAATTGGTGACATTTACTGAAAACATTTTTCGGTACAAATAAAAGAAGACTATAATGTGATGGTTTTGGTATTTCGCACTGGACCGCCACCTTAAAACTTTTCCTAGTGTTTCCCCCAATCGTAAAGCCAATTAACTGAAAATTTGAAAAAAAAAAAATCGAAGATACGCTTCATTATGAAAAGTTTAAAAATGTATACTCATTTATTTCAGTGTGTTCAGTTATTACCGCAGTGTTCCTGCGGTTCTTAGGGTGACCATCTGCAAATTTTCTTTAGGGTGGGAGGAGGGGTAGCGGGGGGCTTGGTTCACTTTTTTGCTCATAACTTGAGAACCATTCATCCGATCTTTATCATTCATTATAAATCGATTCATTTTGCTAATTACTAACTATCTTTAGAAGGAACAAATCGTCTATCTTCAAAACTGTAGAAGATAAAACGTGTTTTACCAAATTGCGGGGGCGGGAGGGGGCGTGGCCAAAATTTGAAACAAGCTTGATCTGCTTGCAGATAAAAGAAGCATTTGTTCCATACATGTCAAACCTCTATCTCTTACCATCTCTGAGATCTAGGTGTTCATACAGACGGACGGACGGTTAGACGGACGGACATGGCTTTATCGACTCGGCTGTTGATGCTGATCAAGAATATATATACTTTATATTGTCGGAAATGATTCCTTCTGCCTGTTACATACATTTGCACGACTTTAGTATACCCTTTTTACTCTACGAGTAACGGGTATAATAAATACATGTCAAACCTCCATCTCTTACCATTTCTGAGATCTGTTTCGGGCGGACGGACAGGCGGACATGATCAAGAATAAATAAATATAAATATACGAAAATGATTCATTCTCTCTGTTTCATACTTTTGCACAAACTTAATGTACTCGATGTACCTTCGCTACAGAGTATAAAAAAAGAGGAAAGCTATCTTAGGCTCGACCGAAGTTTATATACCCTCAATAGAACTACTTTGTCGGCCCTTCGTTCCTATGGCAGCAATATGCTATAGTCATCCGATTTGGATCAAACTTGCCAGAATTGTGTGGTAGTATGTAGTATTGATCAGTAACAAGTTGGGAAAAAAAGTTTTTTTCACTACGACATTTCTTCAGACCTATCTTTTGTATGGCAGCTTTACTATATAGTGGTCCGATTTCGACAAATCTTGGTAAAATTATGTCAAATCAATGAAAAGTTATAAAATCGAGGGTTGGGAGCGATAGCATTGAAAACAAAAAATAGAGGCAAGCTAACTTCGGCTCGACCGAAGTTTATACACCCTTGGAGCTTGATATGTGGCTGACAGTTTGTATGGCAGCTTTACTATATAGTGGTCCGATTTCGACAAATCTTGTTGAAATTATGTAAAATCATTGAAAACTTATAAATACGAGCGTTGGGAGCGATAACATTGAAAACAAAAAAATTTTTCTCACTAAGACTCTTTTTCAGACCTAACTTTTGTATGGCAGCTATATTATATAGTAGTCCGACTTCGACAAGTCTTAGTGAAATTATGTGAAATCATTGAAAACCAGGGACCGAAAATAACTGTTATGAAAAAAATAACAATTTCTGTTAAAAATTATTGTCCCGATTAAAAAAAGGGCATCAGACTTCATAATTTTGAATGGAGAGTCCACTGAAGCGATAAATTGTTATTTGCAATTTTTTCCCAAAAAATTATTTTTAATTGTTATTATACAATTTTTATATAAAAATTTTTTTTTTTTAATTGTTATTATACAATTTTTATATAAAAATTTTTGAATAACAATTAAATTATAATTTTTTTATTTCAATTATGAAAAAACAATTAATTTAAATTTTTATAAAAAAATTACAAATTAATTGTTATAAAAAAATTTTTATTTAACAATTATAAATTAATTGTTATGAAAAATTTTTATTATAAAAATTAAAAATAACAATTACTTTAAGATATCCCTCGTGCCAAACATTGTAGGACAAAAGAATGAATGTATCTTTGATCAGAGGGTTCATATATTTATAATCTAGTGCTTGAAGGGCTAATACATCAATGGGCAATGGCGAAAATCGGTTAATTAAGAAACAATTTGTAAAATCGCCCCAATCTACTACAACAACAAAATAGTAGACAATTAGTCCATATATGTACTACTAAGAATATGTACACAGAGAAAAATATCCGTTCGAATTGTAACGAAATCATGAACTTTTGTTGACGATAGTCTGCTAAGCACGCTTTTTCGATATTCATGAACATTCGTTCACAATATGCCATGAACATTTTGTTCTCACACATGAACGGTTAGGGCTTGTGTTATAAACATTTTGTGCTCGTTTCAAGAAGATATTGTTCTCGCTTTGCCGGCGACTAAGATCCAGAAAAAAAAAATTAACCATAATTAGGTGAATGTGGAAGTCTCCTCCCTCCAGGGTGGTTGGTTACTCGGGAAGGGCACGGAAGGAAGGAAGAGACGACCAACCCACACACCACCACATCCACCGCGTTGCAACCCACAACCTTTTCTAAGATGTAACTAAACTTTATTAGAATTATTAATTTGAAAATTTCTATGCTTCACCTAGTCTGGGACTTGAACTCAGGACCTCGAAGAGACTGAACGAGCGGAAAGGCATTCGCTTAGCACGCCGAAGTCCTGGTTTCAAATCCCCGTCGTGTCCTGTTTTTTTTTTTTAATTTTATTTTTTTTTAAATATTTTTAACTTTGTCTATATTTTTTACAATGCACTCTGGTCCTATGATATAAATAAATGTTAATAAGAACTGAAATCATAAAATAGCTAAAATATTTATATATTCATGAACACTTTTTCGCATTTCATGACTACTGTTCATGTTTTATGAACGGAAAAAACAGACCACAATCATGACCATTTGGTTACAATTTTAGAACGGGATATTTTTCTCTGTGTAGCTTTTGCTTTATTGTACCTGTATACCAAGCGCCAAAACCAATGAATTGATCTCATGCACTTTACATATTCATATCTTACTTTACTTATCTACTTGCCACTCAAGTTAATGTCATTCCTGTGTTATTTCAACTAAGCTAAAATTTGGAAAATATTAAATTAAACAAAATGGGAAGAAAACGGGATTCTGTTGTGCGGGAGTTTTTCACGTTGGAATCTGCAAGCTATTTGAAGTGCAAAATGTGCAGCCGTTTATTAAAAGGGGACGTAAACAAATTTGAGGAGACATGTGAAAGATGTGCTCTGGATCGTGCACGAAAAAGAATTGACCCAGAAAGAAGTTCACGATTATGATGACAAAATCCAAAAAATTACAGTTTTTCTCAGCCAAAATGATTTGAAAGAAGCATGTGTTGATTGGTTCACCACGGAGAAAATGCCTTTTTCTGCACTGAACTCGGATTGACGCCATAAAAAATTGTTATTTTCAAAACTTAATAAATAATAAATAATTAAAATAAACTATTGTATATCTTGTGTTTGACCAAATTATTTGTCATATAAAAGAGTGTTTTCTCACTGACTAACGAAGTTGCCCACAACCAATGACTTTAGAATTTGAGCAATGAACTGGATACTAGTTGTATAGGCTAGTACTACGAAGTAAGCCGAACCAGCCGGCTGAACCTTCAGCCAGTTCAAAATTGAGTGTAAACGCACTAAAAACAACAAATTGACCGCAAAGGACCCGGGCGTCACAGATGAACATTTAGCTTTTTATAGTCACTAAAGCCAAACATTTCGATCACAGTTATATTTGGGTATGACTTTTTTAAGAATCCAGGTTTTTTTGGTTTTAACAATTGGTATGCAGGCTGCGTAAAAATAAAGCACGGGCCTGCAAAACACACATGCTCATGTATGTGCACTTCTTTGTTGTTGCAAAAGAGAGCAGTTTAGGCTCAAATACTGTCGGTGTATCGACCTAACACATATAGGGTAAAAGCACAAGAACATGAAATCTTTTTGGCGCTTTGCTCTGTCAAGTCGGACATTAATATTCACCGCTATATTTGTAAAACCATTATATCGAAATGTATGTTACCTAATTGTCATTAATGTTTGAGCAAACAAATTGTTTTTCAAAGTTGGTAAACATATGGATTGATTTTGGTGATGAGAATGGTCAGAGATTAGTTTTTTTTTTTAATATTCTTAGTAGTGGACTAATTTTCAAAAATTTTGATGGTGTAGTATATTGGGGCGATTTTAAAAATTGTTTCTTAATTAACCGATTTTCGCCATTGCCCATTGATGTGTTAGCCCTTCAAGCACTCGATTATAAACATATAAGCCCTCAGATTAAAGTTACATCCAAACTTTTGTCCTACGATGTTTGGCACGAAGGATATCTTAAAGTAATTGTTATTTTTAATTTTTATAATAAAAATTTTTCATAACAATTAATTTATAATTGTTAAATAAAAATTTTTTTATAACAATTAATTTGTAATTTTTTTATAAAAATGTAAATTAATTACATTTTCCTTCCTTCTGTGCGTTACAAACATCATGACAATTTTAATATATGGGTATTTCCCCGGGTCGCGAACGTACGTTCGTACGCTTTTGATGTACAAAAAAAAAAGACTAAAAAAGACAGAAAACAAAAATTATTCCCACTTTTTTATTCGACTTGATAGCATTTAGTTAGCTCTGTGTTAAGTGCAAAAGACGGAGATTATCGAGTTTTAGATTTCATAACGTACGCAAAATAGAAGTCGACTTTGGCTTAATCTAGTGAAATGCAAATATCTGCGAAATGGAACGGAATAATGTAGCTTTCTGTCGAGTGTTTACACAGCAAAATATCTCGATTGGTTTTTTTAAATTGAATTAGTTATCGGTCGCGAACGTACGGTTAGAAAAAGCAAGATAATTAACCGTTAATCGAACTTTTTTGGTCTCTATGCATTTTTTTCTTCTTAATTGATTGCAATAAAGAGATGTTATAAACATAGCATATGTTTTGCATGTAAAATATTTAAATATAAAAATGTCATTAAATTTTATTTTTCGGTCCAGGCTCACCATTTGGGGGAAATGCCCATATATTTATATAATTACCGCGTATTTATCAACTAGCTCCCATAGAGACGATTGCTCTTAAAAAGTACAATTGTGGGATAACTTCTTTGTTTGTGGTATGTAGTACCTAAGCTAAAACTTAACAGTATTGATTTTTGACTGTCCTCGATAAAATTTTTTACATAGCTATTTGACATCAGCAACCAGTGTTTTAGTGATTTTGGACCACTGTGAGCCGTTGAGAATGACGATATTATTGAAGCAGCCATATAGAGAAGCTATATACAGCTAACCTGAACTTTGACTACATGCAAAAAGCTTTATCCATGGAGGAAAAAAGTGTACCTAGGATTTTGGCAGAGCCTCTTTTAAAAGAGCGACTAAAATGATTTAGAGAGTGGGACAGTCTAGCCACAGATCACGGAGTTCGACTGAGTTTTGAAGATAACGCAACATGGAAAACTTGGGCCATGAATATTACGATTAAAATGGATGCAACATACAGGATGAAGTTTGTTGAAGAATCCCGGAGAAGCTCAGAGCGTTTGATCTATAGGCAACTGCACCACGACTTGGGAGAGAAAAACTATTTCTTCGATGAGTCATTCCCATTGAAGAAATAAAAAGTGTTTTTATGGCCAGAGGTGAAATATTAAAATTGAATCGTATTCCAAGTGTCACGACGAATGACACAAACTGCCCACTGTGCAACTGGAGGGAGCAAGAAAATGTCATCCATTTCATTGGAGGTTGCCCTATTTTGCGGGAACTTTGACACTCCGTTTTTGGAAAATGTACCCTTTTTCCGCACGAAATTGTAAACATTCTTAATGGCGCGGACTGGTCAAAGCTACAGAGTTATGTGATTAAAGCCTTAGCATATAGAAATAGAATCATAAAGGGATTATTTTAATAGGGAAATTTTGTTTTTTTTATGTATTATATTAGTTATTTATATCATTTGTAATTCATGCTAGCAACAACTCGCAAACCCAGAGCGCATGGCTGAACGATCTGGTATCTGGGGAAGACCCGGGAAGCCAGGTGTATTAAGCTACGTGTAGAGGGTGCGAGGCGGTGAGCGACAGACGGTCAAGTCGTCGAGTAAACTTTTTATTTATTTTACATAAATTTAAGTTATTCTATTTACAAAAATAGAAGAAATAAAAAACCAACTACTAACTACTACTAATAAAATTTCACAAGTAAGTACTTTTTAGTTTTTGTTGTTTCTTTTTTTTGTAATTTTTTTTCTATCTCTTCCCAATGAATAGTGGGGGGGATTAATAAAAAAAAAAAAAAATTAATTTTAAAATATCGCTGACCACTACATATTCAGACCGTGACTTTAGGCTATGACTCGTTACTTGTGTTCGTACTCGTGACAAGTAACACGTACGTACAAAATTGCTCATCTCTAGTAGACGTATTTCTGTTCTATTCTATTCTGCAATATTCTGCATTTTCTTTAACAAATCGAAAAATTGAGGAAGACAAAAGGCAGGGCTAGGAGATGGAGCATCACTCATACGCCAAAAGCGGTAACAAGAAATGTAAGTAACATCGGCAGCAGCTGCAAAGTGCAACAAAAACACGTGTTTAGCTGAAGCTCAGACAAATTCCCTTTTGTTGTTCTTGCTTGACAGGGTCTGTGGAGGAGAAACGGGAGTTGGTTGAGCGACGGATTGCAGCTGATGAATTGTTTGCCAAATACTCCCCCAAACATGCCGAACCATGGAAGTAGGTGTTGTATAGTCGAGATAGAATAATACATATGTCCACTACACATCTCTTGATTTGTGATTTTGCATTTGCAGGAAATTTAAAGACATGGCCAAAATTGGTGATTTTAGCGAGCATGCCCTGCGAAAGCAGTGGCTCTCCATGGTCCAAAGCTATCGTATACAAAAGGCCAATTTTCCGAGTGGGCCACTCAACAGACAGAGCATCGAGGAGCTAAACCAGGAGTGGGAATTCTTTGGACTGATACATGCTTACATGAACCAGAAAACGACCGAAATGCATTCGTATGCCCTGAAGGAGCCAAATGTGGGGCCACCCAATAACAATCTGGCCATTGCCAATGTCTTTTCATGCGATGGGGGTAAGCTTTCACCCCTGATGCTGGGTGTACTCAACGACCACAATTTTGGGGAACCGAGTGCAGCCGAAATAAGGACCACAGCTGAGTCAGATGATCTAGATGAGGCGTCGCAATGCCTGAGAAATGAGGAGCTGGATCGCCTCCTGGCAGAAGCCACGCAGAGCCAAGATACGCGAAATGGTGACGATGCCATGCTACACACTCTCGCGACAGGCCACTATGATGAGGTTGAATGCGGCCCCGTTATGATTGGTGGCGAGGTTTCGCTTTCAAATAGTCGATACAATGATTTTCATGCATCGCTACCATTAAAGAAATCAGGGAAAATAGAGGAACGATCCGCCCCTTCCTCGCACAGGTCGGCGAACAGGCAGCGGTCGCGCAAGGTGTTAAGCGAAAAAGATAAGTATTACAGGTGGGTTTTGTTATCAAATATTATTTTGGCCCCTCCTAACTACAGTTCTCTTTACAGGCATCGTCGACGCTACGAGCAACGCATGGAAAAGCGGTTCATGGGCTTGTGCACAGTTGTGGGGCAGTTGTTGCAACAATTGGCTCCCAATGTGGATGTCCAACCATTGCTGGCCCTGGGCAAAGATACGCTGAACGCAATCAGTAGCAGCGATGAAAACGATGAGGACACAAGTGTCTGCTGATTTGAGTGGAAGTGGGAACGAAGTGAGAGAAAGTAACAGTTTTTTTTTTGGTTCCTGTTTCCTAGCTGTTCAATCCAAAAAGAGGGTATCCTTTTTATTTAAAAAGGAAAAAAGCAAAAAGACTTTAAAGCAAAAACCGGTACGAAAGAGGGGGTCGATCTCGAGAGATCGGTGGTAGCTTGCGTAAAAAAAATATATAGACTTTCTTAGTGATAACGGAAAGCAAATAAATAATATAAAAAACAAATATGTCAACAAACGAAGTCAAACTAATATTTTCCAAAGATTTTTTGGAGGGATTTGGGAAGCGTAAAATAACCAAAAATGTTTCAAATGGATTCCAAACCCCGATATAAAACTTGCAGTTTTTGAATTATTTTCGAAATATATACATATTAGCATTTGCACCAAAAAGTCAGCAGAGATCAAAAAATTTAAATTGGTTAAAACCCCTAATATTTGATCGTATTTTCAAAGGGAAAACAATAAAATGGAACTAATAGAAGAGAATCCTACATTTACTTTTAAACCATTTCGAAATGTTAAATTTTTTCCACATTGACATTAATTTTGCACTTTTTTTTTTTTTTAAATTGCCTATAAGATTTAATTTACTATTTTTATTTAAAATCTTTCTGAAGGTACAAAGCATTTAAAAAGAATGCATTAGATAATATGTGATTGCAATTAACTTTAAGTTTTTGATTCGCATTATAACAGAAGCCACATAATTACAATGACGACTTAATTTTGAAATTAGACTTAAATTTTGAAAAACTAAATTACTTTTTTAAGAGACATGCACTTCATACTAAAATTGGTACAATGAAATATTGTACCAATTTTAGTATTAATACTAATTTTTCAACCGATGGTTTTTATGGCAGCTATATGCTATTGTCATCCGATTTGGATTAATATTGACAATTGAATGGAAGCATATAATATTAAACAAAATTAAGGTTGGAAGCAATAGCATTAAAAACAAAAATTTTGTTCTTACATAGACTTTTTTCAGACTGATCTTTTTTACGGCAGCTAAGAGAAAAGAAAATGATGCTCCTTGGTGGAATCCTACCTTGGAGAATCTCAGAAAGAAGACCAGATATCTTTTTCAGCAAGCCCCCACACAATATGCAATTGTGAGATTAGGAAATTCAAAAGAAACAATTTCAGGAAATTCTGCGAGTCTATAGAATACACGAAAGAAGGAGCAAGGTATAGAAAGGCAAACGAGGAGAGAGTACGTCTCTTGTTATACACCTACTTCCACTTACCAAGAGTGCTGCTATCACCCTCGTAGATCCGACTGGGCAGAAGCCAAGAATATTGAGTCCGCTGGCAGACTTGAGTGGGCAATTGGAATACAATAGCATTCCTGCAGGGAGGAAAGGACAAACTCCTACCCATCCTCAAAAAGATCATCACCAGAAGTCTGGCAACTTGGTATATCCCAAGTGCCTGGCGTAGAGCAAGGGAAGTCTTAATCCCCAAGGCAGGGAAGAAGAATATAACTAACCCCAAGTGGACAATAGCATACGAAGTACGCTGATAAAGGAGGCAACCCTCCAACCAAAACAGCACGCATACAGAGCAGGCCGTTCGACCGACACGGCGTTGCATCAACTCGGAAGATGTTTGAGAAAACAATAGAAGACAAGGAATTGGCTCTATGCGCCTAGACAATGAGGAGGGAACATTCGACAACACATCCCATAGTACTGTCAAGAATACCCTTATTAGAAGAGAAATAAACTCCACAGTGGGCAAATGGGTACATTTCACTTCTACGATGCAAAGAAGCCTGCAGTGGCAGGTGAAGAAACCATCACAGTATCCACAACTAAAGAATGCCCTAAGGGAGGAGAGCCTACTTGTGGATGAGCTCCTAGAAACTCGCGTCCCTGGGCACAACATGCCAAGAATACGCTGATGACATTGTCAATCTTGCGAAAGGGAAATTCAAAGTTCAGAGGGGACTGAAAGTGACGTCTGATTGTTGCAAGGATGAGCTCAACCTAAACCCTGCGAAAAAGGCCAATACGCCTATCCGGCTGCCTCACTTCTTCTGACTATACCACATGGTTGTGAGACCGATGCTCACTTATAGAGCTGCTGTGAGAGAGATAGTGCAAGCCTCCCCACAGTAAGGACGCAACTGCAAAAACTGTAATGTCTGGCATGTATATGCATGACCGGAGGCTATGCGTACCTGTCCGACAGCGGCAATCAAGGTTTTGATGGAGCTAACACCACTCTACCATACCGTCTGCTGAGAAAAAAAGCAACACAGCTTAGAATGAGTAAAGTACCCTATAAATTATATATATTCTTGATCAGCATCAACAGCCGAGTCGATATAGCTATGTCCGTCTGTCCATCCGTCCGAGAGATGGAGGTTTGACATGTATGTGACAAATGCTTCTTATACTTGCAGGCAGATAAAGTTTCTTTTCAATTTTTGACACGCCCCCTATCGCCCCGCAACTTGAAAAAAACGTCAAATATCCCACAGATAGTTAATACCTCGCATTATTTATCGATGCCGAAAAAATGATAAAGATCGCATGAGCGGTTCTCAAGTTCTGAGCAAAAAAAAAATCAACACCCCATCCCCCACCACCATAACACAACCACAACGCATTTCATTCAAAGTCAAGGCGAAAAAGAAACTCAGAGATGAGAGCAGCAACAGCACTGCATTCAGCTCCAACTCTAGGTACAGAGTGTGTTATAGTCGGGCTTGACCGACTTACTCACTTGTTATATTGTAGATATTTATATCGTCCAATGGGCTCGTCTAACTCCTCTTCAAAGCAATACAATTTGGGTCAAGTCCACTCTGCTTGTCTTGATTGTCAGTAATGCTGTCGATGAATATTCGAGGAAATCATAAACATCATCGCTTGGCTTCGTCTATAAAAAGTGTGGTTTCTGACACCAGAATCCGAATGGCCGATGAGCACATAACTAAACGGGTCTTCCTTACATCGATTAGATTTATTGGAATATGTTTTTTTATGCTTTGTAGTTCGAAAGCTCTATTTTGAAAGATGATGAATTTAAAAAAAATATATTGAAAATATCGATTTTTGAACACAAAAATATTTATATCGAAATAATACTTTCCTTACCTACTCTTAAAAAATATCGATATAGTTATTTTTTAAGATATTCGACAACTCTAGTCTTAACTTCAACGGAAAGCGTGGCGTTAGCTCGCATCTTGGTTAAATCGCTCGGACGCAAGTAGAGAATTAGAAGACGTATTGCGAGTGACTTAATCTTCCCGCATTGGACAAAATCTAATTTATATTACAAATTTAATTTAATTATTTAAATTATTTGCGTATGTAACCAGGGCTTAATCCCGAAACGAATTTCGGTTCCGGTTCCAGTACCGGTACGTCCCGAAATTAATGTTTCGGAAAGGTCATTTGGCATAATCGGCGGCGGTCCGACCGGTTATCGGAACCGGACGACCGGTACTCACCGACAGTACTACTTATTTTTAATACTAAAAAACTGAGATAAGTCAAATCATTTTATTCCTGTTTAGTAAAACGAATCAAAATCAACACAAATGAATGGATTCACATTTCAAAATTATATGGCCTAATATATCGTATTTTATTTACGACGATTATGTAAAACTGAGATTACAGCAGGACCCGACGTGCGTTGTACACCGCTACAAAGCGAAGAAGTGAGCACTGACAATTACGATCTATCAAATCTTCATCTAGCAAAATTCACCATCCGTCTATTTACCCGACTTCAGAGAATCAAAATCGTTATATAATTTTCAAATTTTGCGATTTTTGGTCCGTGATCAACACGTCTCATTAACCGAGACCGACACCTATTATCTTTATGATAATCTGAACTCAGCAGTAAATTTCGATTTTGGGACAGTAGACCGCCACTTTACCCTCTACTATGAGCAGTCTATCAAATCTTCTAATAATTTTGGGAGTAAGAAAATTAGCAAACGCATTTTAGTTGTTTAAGGAGGACACACCCGACCCGCACGCCTCCAAACTTCGCTTTTGACTGTTCATCTTTGTTTATAAAAACCGGCACCTACTTTTTTACGCAATACTAAACGTATTCGTTCTCAAAAAACGCCGCCGGACCGTTTGAACTTTATTTCGAAACGGCGCGCGTATGTAACCAAATCCTGTAATATCTTCAATCAAAAATTGACTAAATTGTTTGCCTGTGTAAACTTAGCATATGCAATAAACCAGGAGTATTAGAATGCGCAGCAATGACTGCAGGTGGCTTGTATACCAGGGCTGCAAACCGGTCCGGCGCTGAACCGCTCCGGAGTCGGAGACTCCGAGATTTTCGAGAATCCCGAACCGAACCTGAACCGGAACAAAAAAAAATTTCGCGGATGAACCTGAAACCGAACCGGAGCAAAAAAAAAGTTCAGAAAAAAATTCATATCAAGGTTTGAATGTTCGTAAATACTTAGAAAGTTCTTAGAAAAACGCTTTTACTTTTTACATTCAATCTCAAATAAAATCATAGATCTTTTTTAAGCATGCTCTAGGTCATTTAAGTTAGTATTTTGTCCATAACTTGTCTTAAACAAGACACGCACAACACCACAAAAGAGGATGGTTGACAGTATAGCAATTTCATGAATACCAATTCAATCTTCAGCTGTCTTCGTCTGTCCTTAGTGTGTTGGCAGAAAGTACCTCATGACAGAACTGCTATGACCGCTTGGGAATCCCAAAGGCAGGCTTGTAGCAAAATCCGACATCAGCAGCATAATAAAATTTATTATTATACCCTTGCAAAGGGTATTATAATTTTGGCCAGAAGTTTGCAACGCATAGAAGGAATCATCTCCGACCACATAAAGTATATATATTCTTGATCAGGGCGACGAGCTGAGTCGGTTGAGCTTTGTCCGTCCGTCTGTCTGTTTCTACGCAAACTAGTCTCTCAGTTTTAAAGCTATCGAGCTGAAACTTTGCACAGAGTCTCTTTTTACTGCACACTGCTAATATGTCGGAACCGACCGGATCGGATGACTATATCTTATAGCTGCCATAGGAACTATCGGTCGAAAAGTGGGTCTTTGTGAGAAAAACTTTTTTTGATTTTAATGTAAGCGCCTTCCGCTTCAGCAATTATTAGTTTTATACGCTTTTAAACAGATTTGGAAGTTTTGGTCAAAATCGGATGACTATATCTTATAACTGCAATAGGAACTATTGGTCGAAAAGTCTGCCTTTGTGAGAAAAACTTTTTTTGATTTTAATGTAAGCGCCTTCCGCTTCAGCAATTATTAGTTTTATGCTTCCAAATCTGTGTAAAAGGATTTTGAAGTTTTGGTCAAAAACGGATGACTATATCTTATAGCTGCAATAGGAACAATCGGTTGAAAAGTGGGTTTTATTTAGAAAAATAGTTTTTTTCAATGCTGACGTTCGTAAACTCTGATGTATTAAAACATTTGCAAGGGTATAAAAACTTCGGCAAAGACGAAGTTAGCTTGGCATTCTCGTTTTTTTTTTGAGTCCAAGAAACTTAATTTTTTGACCTTGAAACAAAAACAGCTTGCAAAGAGACAAATTACTAAATTGTATGAACCTCAAAAAAAGTCATTAATAAAAGCATCACTGATTATTCTTATGATCATGACATGTAATCCTTAGCTAAAGGGCTAGAATAAAAAAATTAGTGACAAATACATTATAGTGAACGACTTCGTAGCTTCATTTGAAGGAATTCCAAGATTGCCTAAAGATTCTAATGTGTTCAAGGTTTGGATAAACTATCATTGTAAATAACAATAATATGTTGCATTAGCTGTTCCTTAAACACAAGTAATTTTTTTTTATCTATTATTAACTTAAGCATAGTTCGAATATTATTTGGAAAATATCGATAGTTGGCTAATGTTGTTACAATTTACATTGCTGTTTCTTAAGCTAGCAAAAACAAAATTATTTCTGAACCTCGGTTCACCGACCTACTGAACCTGATCCGTGAATAAAAATACGTGGTTTTCAAATCAATGAGGATGAAGTAGATGGTTAGTCTTAATTGACCAAATGCAATAAATCCACCTAGATTTGCAAAATCAGCAATATGAGAAATCGGTCCCTAAAGATTTTTGCATTCAGAGCTCCACCCTAAAACATCTGGATGGAACTTAGTTCAAAATATATGTAATTTGCTGCAGCAAAATTATAAAACTACTTTACAGCTGCAGGATTCAGTACTACCCAGTAATGTTTGTTACGCTGCTTTTTATGTCGAGCGATTGTTCTAGTGCCTCGATAAGAGACAAATTACATTACACATTCAGACAGCCTGAAGCTGCAAAATAAATATTCTAAATAAGAGTTTTAAAAATTCAGCTTTAAATGACTCAACGTCTGATGGCGAAGAAGAGAAATTTATGAAAGCAATCAACAAATATAAAATTGACAAATGTTTTACAATATTGGAAAGGCCTAAAAAAGATGACTTTAAGAATATTGCCTTAAGTGTTTACCCTAAACAAATAATTGGAATACAAGTTCGTTTTCGCATTTGTCAACTCTCAATGCTCATAAAAACATATGATGTAAATCTTGTGTTAAGTGGCGAATTTGATTGACTATGTTAAAAAGGGACACAAACTGACTGCTGAATTGCACAAATCCGTATTTCGTTGGTCTTATCGCAACGCTGAACTGACAAGCGTTTAACCTTCAGTTACGGATCGATATCTGCTTTGTCTGCTTATATCTGCATATAAATAACATATACATAGTACATACACTACGCAAAACAATGCGAGTGTCAATTGAGCAGTCAAGTAATAATAAAACCTGAAACGAGCTTAATTGTTATTGCTTCAATATTAAAAGCGTAGACCAATTGATAAACAAAACGGAATCAAAGCGAAATATTACATTTTAAATTAAAGAAAGGAAAAGTCAATAAAATAGGAAAGAATAACTTTTGACAATTGATTCCGGAATATTCGACCCATCTTTTCTTGGCTTAAATCGGAATCCTGAGGTAAATGCTCTTGGGTTTATTCTTGATCGCCGACTTAAATTTGACTCTCATATTACGGCTACTATTTATAAGACCAGAGGAATTCTTGGGTTTATTAAGCGCTGGTCGAAGGAATCCGATGATCCATATACGACAAAGATTTTTTACATTTCTCTTGTCCGTCCTATACTCGAGTACGGATCATGTGTGTGGTCTCCGCAATATTCGACCCATCAAGATAGAATTGAATCTGTGCAAAAGCAGTTTTTATTGTTTGCTCTTCTTGGTTTAAACTGAAATCCTGAGGTCCGTTAACCTTCGTACTCTAGTAGACTACTTTTGATTAACGTTTCCTCATTCATTAACCGTAGAGTTATAATTGATTAATGGTGAAATCGACTCATCTGAGTTGGTTGGCCAAATTAACCTCATCGTTCCTATTAGACCGACTCGCAATTTTATACCCCTATCACTGAATCGTTGTACCACCAACTATGTCTTACATGAACCGTTTTGTGTCCTCTGAGCTGATTACAATAAACTCTACCGAGTAATCAACTCGGAAGCTTCTTTTCCGGCTATAAAAACTACTATTCCTTCGCGATTTTGTGTTACCCGTTACTGGCCGCGCCTCACGGTCGGTTACTGCGCATTGTACATCAACGTCCATATAATAAAAGCGCATAACACTAGTTTACAAAAAAAAAATTAATGACACATTTCTACTGATCTCAAAAATGGATTTCAAAAATTGTTTCCTGGCAACGAATTTATACTCTGTACCAGACACACTTGCTTATTTTGGCATTGCGTGTGTGTGCTTAGCTACGCGAGAGCGCTCTCCTTTAGCACTTGTTTGTTGGTGCAAAGGAGAGCAGTATAAGATCGTATACAGTCGGTGTATCGACGTCGATGCTGCGGTGGACTCTTGTATACACACACGGCCTGCTGTGCAGGAGGCGTGGGTTTAATCCCGACTCGGATTATCTAATAAAAACAGTCTTTTTTCTTTCTTTAGAATGCAGCTTTTACACTTCACGAGCTGTGAAGTAACTAGCTCTGAAAAAATCAATTTCTTAAAAAACTTTGCCATTCGGATTCGACGTTAAGCTGTAGGCCCCTTTCTCTTGTGCGAAAAATTACAGATTGAGAGAAGCTTGGCTTGGCCCTTTGGGGCTGTAAAGCCAATTTTAGATTATTACCGAAGGTACATAGAGTATATTAAGTCTTTGCAAAAGTATGTAACAGGGAGAAGGAATCATTTCCGACCCTATAAAGTATATATATTTTTTATCATCATCAACAGCCGAGTCGATATGGCCTTGTCTATCTGTCCGTCCGTCCGTCCGTATGAACAAACAGATCTTAGAGATGGTAAGTGATAGAGGTATGGGACAAATGCTTCTTATACTTGCAGGCAGATCAATATTATTTTAAATTTTTCCCACGCCCCTCCCACCACCGTAATTAGGAAAAAAAAGTCATACATATCTCCCACAGTTTTGTAGATAGAAAGTTTGTACCTTAGCAATAAATACCGATATGCCGAAATGATAAAGATCGGATGAGCGGCATAAGACAAAAAAACCCCTCCCCAAAGAGAGAGAGAGAGAAACTTAGAGAAGAGCGCGGCAGCAGCGGCACTGCACTCAGCTCCTACTCCAGATACACAGTATGTTATAGTCGGGCTTGGCCGTCTTTCTCACTTGTTTGCTGTATGCAAACGCTAGCTGTCTAAAACAAATGGTTAGCACATTCACAAAATTTTCTGCAAGACTGTGGGAAAGGAGTAGCTCACACACCCTCTATCCACACATATGGGGAACTTCTATTTAAAACAGAAACATAAAAGAAATGCAACATAAGGATTTGATAGTGCGTTTGAAGTGAACGTGAATAAACAACAATTGTGTACATAAAATTACACAAAGCAGCGATACAAGCGATGTATGGCGACGGTGTAGGATGGTGTTAGTCTTACAATTAGGTCAAGCACACATTACTTTACAAAGAGTGTTAGTATGAGAAGGGACAGCACACCTCAGGTTTGGCCTTTGACTGAAAGGTTACGTAGCACAGATCCTCGTAGACCTTTTCATCATCCTCACTATAGATGTCATTGATGTAGGCATACTCGTGTTCGGTGGATGCCATCGAGGATCGATAATTATAGACGGCAGCGGCGGCACGTTGCAGTCGCTGGCTTTCGCTTACGAATAACGTGGACGACGAGGATGAGCTGGAGGTATTACGCAATGCAGCTGCCGCTGACGAAGTGCTAGGCTTGGGTGGTGGGGAATCACCATCATCGCCAACGCGTTGGCAAGCAGCTGCGCTCTCCGGTGTCGGTGTAATGGAGGTGTCGCAAGGATGATTACTGGCCGCATCCAGTGTTAAGTCAAAGGAGAGAGCGCGCAGGCAGTGGCTTCCCTGGACGGAGGTAGAAGTGACCGTTGCATTGTCTTGGTCAAGGACCGTATCACACATGTTGGAGAGCGAGTCTTCTATGTAGTCATCGATATCCTCGGTGCCATTCTCTATGGTTATGTCGCTGTTCTCATCCTCCACCGACAGGGACCCACTGTGAGAGGTTCGATCATAGTACTCTGCTCCGGATGAGGAGCCGGAAGCATCGATGCTGTTGGTCTTTTTTATGTCGCTGGCACACACACACACATACACACACGCATCGAATATATACATATACACACCCATAAACACACACAGATAGTTAGACATAAACAGTTAGGTAAGGCAGTGTATTAGAGAAAGACAGAAGAGATAGACAAAGAGAGAGATAGTTAGATAAAAGCCGAACATGGGTTTGTTTGGATTTTTCTGCTTTGTTGTGATAAGGCAGCACACCAGACGACGAGGACTTAGGCGGGTCTGCGCATAATGAGTTGCCAAGGGGATGAGCGGAATGGAGACGGGAAATGCACGCACTAAAGCTATAGAAATGATATGTAGCTTCCCGCTGCACAACTCTCACTTACGTGGAATGTAAATCTTTGTAGATGGCTTCATCCGAATGAGAACGCTCACTGGGCGAGAGCTGAAGATTGAATCCCCTAAAGAACAAGGATCGCAAAATTAATAAAAGATAGTCCACAGCCCATTCGTGCGCTGCTTACATTAAATCTGGATGCATTTGCTGGACTTTTCGACACTGCGACAACTTAGATAACGTAATCAGGACGCGATGGAAATTGGTCAGATCATACAACATAGTGGGCTCAAAGAGATCCCCGTCGCGTATTCCGAAATGATTGTGGCACACATCCAGGAACAGTTTAATATTCTTGCAGCACAGAAACTAATAAACAGGAACTGTTGTTGTACTTGTAGATTCATTTTAATCCTCTTTTTCTCACCTGAGCCATTTGGGGTTTGCGATTAAACTCACGCGGATCCATGCTGCTGGCATCCAGATGGATGACCAAATTGCACAACAAGACGCCATCGCGCAGCGTCATGGCCAATATACGAATCTCTGCATCGGGCAGAGCTGCCTTATGGTCAGGTGGTATAATCTTACATCTGGTTAACCAGGCGACGCATTCACGCCACAGATCCGCATTGACCACCGCAGCTGCACCAGCTGCTCCACTGTTGCTGGCCATCGCAGTTGGATAGAGGATTGGGATGGTGTCTGGGAGTTGGCCAGGGGCGTGTGGCTCGTGTTTGGGAGATGGGGCGTTGTTGGCGGGGGGATGGCAACGCGCGCATAAATTTCTTGTTTGCTAGGTACAACAACAACAACAACAAAACAGCACACAACACAGAAATCGCACGGAAGAAATTAAACTGAGAACGGAAACTAGAGAACAACGCGCGTTTTATATATTTCGATGTGCAACAAAATTTTCTTTAATGTTCTCTGTTTGTCGTCTGAAAAAACTACACAAGAGTGCTCCCGGGACAGGGGGTGGGCGATTTGTTTTTGTACACTTAACGAATACCGTTGCTAGAGATGAGCAGCACGTAACTGTCACTGTCACGATCATTTTTTGAGGTAACGAGTGATTTTAAAAATCAGGTAGGGAAAGGTGGGGGTTATGATCATAGTCTTGTTTTTTGAACATAACTTCGGCAAAAATTAATATTTTTTCGCCCTGTAAGATTGTATTTTAGTTTAAAGATGCATGTAACTTTGCTCATCATTAGTTTTAAAAAACAAATTTATTGGGTTTTTTTTTCGTTTTATATTGAACTAGCAAAACCCGCCGCGACTTCGTCCGCGTGTCAGTTTTAATAGACAACCATGGAAGAATACTTTTGTTTCATTAGCAAATAGCCCTTCACGCTTCGCCGCGCCTTCAACAGTGAAGAACCAACGCACACCCACTTCAGGCCCACATCCCTCCCACTTACCGCCACATCACACCCACTTTCCGCCCACTTCGCACCTTCATGCCACCCACATTCCACACTCTTCCCACCCACTTCCCGCCCAAAAAACACCATTTTTGCATTCCACCCACATCCCCTCCCGCATACCTCCCACATCCCACCCACATCCCTCCCACTTACCGACACATTCCACCCACTTCCCATTTCCATCCCACCCACTTCACACCTACATACCAACCACTTCCCGCCCACATCCCACCCACTTGCCACCCACATCCGACCCACATACATCCCACATACCGCCACATTCCACCCACATCCCACCCACTTGCCCACAGACCACTTCGCGTACTATGCTTACAACTTAGTTTTGTTAGTGTAATTTTGAAAATGAGTTTGACGCTAATCGCTGGCAACTATAGTTTCGCCCATACAACCTTAACCACCCACTTTCCACATAATTTTCCGGAAGATTGGTAGCAGTTGTGGTCGAATTTTCATATAGATCTTTGAAAATAAGTTTGAACTTGATCGGATGAAAAACAAAAAGTTTCATACAACAGTTTTCCGCGAATTTTCCGACTTTGGGGATAAATTTTCCAAAATTTGAAAGTCACTTTTTATGTTTTGTTATATGTAAATTTGAAAATGAGTTTGGAGCTAGTCGCTGGCAACTTAAGTTTCGCCCATACAATCTTGACCACCCACTTTCCACCCAATGGGGGTGAATTTTCCGGAAGATTGGTATGCAGTTGTTGTTGAATTTTCATATAGATCTTTGAAAATGAGTTTGAGCTTGATCGAAGAAAAACAAAAAACCGCGAATGTTCCACATGGGAACGCTGTCGAACGGAATTAAAAGTATCTTATGTCCGTCTCCTGGCTCTAAGCTACCTCCCTACCAATTTTCACCCAAATCTGTTCTGCCGTTCTTGAGTTATAAGTGGTGTAACTAACACGACTTTCTTTTATATATATAGATAAAAAATGTGATTTTTTGACATTTCGAAAATTTGTGGCGGGGTTTTAGGCCACCCATTTAAAAGTTTTCAATTCGTTTTTTTAAGCTATTCATCTTTATTAAATGAAGAAATTCACAATTTTTCTCATATTCTGAATTAAGAAATATCAATGGAAAGTGAAAATTGACGGCAGCCGGCTTGTTCCTTTTTATACCCTTGGAGAGGGTATATTGAAATTGTTCAGATGTTTGTAACGCATAGAAAGAAGCATCTCCGACTACATAAAGTATATATATTCTTGATCAGCATGTCGAGCTGAGTTGATATAGCCATGTCCGTCTGTCCGTCGGTCCGTCTGTTTCTATGCTATCTCCGCCGTCAGTTTAAAAGCTATCTTAACCAAACGTTGCACGAAGTCTTACGGTACAAATACGCAGCACATTTGTCGGAATCGGCCGGATCGGATGACTATATCGTATAGCTCCCATAAAAACGATCGGTTGGAAAAGTAGTTCTAGTGAGAAAAACTTTTTTGTCTTCATTGCAATCGTCCCCAAACCTCGTATTTATAAGTTTTCTATGCCTTCACATAATTTCACCAAGTTTTATGAAAATCAGACAACTATATACCAGAGTATAGCTGCCATACGAAACGATCAGTCTGAAAAAACGTCTTAGTCGGAAAAACTTTTTTTGTTTTCAATGCTATCGCTCCCAACGCTCGTATTAATCAAGTTTTCAATGATTCCACACAATTTTCCCAATGTTTGATTCGAAATCGGATGACTATAGCATATAGCTGCCATAGGAACGATAGGTCAGAAAAAAAATAGTTCTAGTGAGAAAAACTTTTTTGCTTTAGAGTGATCGCTCCAATGATTTCACATAATTTTCCCAATATTTGTCGAAATCGGACAACTATACAGTATAGCTCCAATACAAAATATAGGTCTGAATAAAAATCTTAGTGAAAAAAACTTTTTTGTTTTTGATGAATATATTGTATAGCTGCCATTTAACTAACTGCCTTAGCGCATATTTGCAAGCTTTCCTTCGGTATAAAAACTTTTCGGTCGAGCCGCTCACAATGCCCCATATCTTACTTTATTTTAGTTGACGTCACAAAACCAAAAGATAATTTTTTTTAAATCATGTTTCTATAAAAAAGGCAATTGACCAAAGATATTTTCTTCATACTTATATTTTCGTTTAGATTTAGATTTATTGCTTTTTTATCTCATTGCTTCAAGTTACGACTTATATATAATACACCAGTCACATTGACATACATGTAACACTAGCACATAACCCGTCGCGCTTCGCTGCGCCTTTAACAGTATGGAACCAATATCAGCCCACATCCTACCCCCATCCCACCCAAATCCCAACCACTTACCGCCCTCATCCCACCCACTTTCCGCAATCGGATGAATTAAACTTTTCTTGCATGCTGAATTTTCTGCGCATTTTCACTCGCGGGAATCAGATTTACCGACATTGGAAAATCATATTTTTCCATTTCATCCATTGAAACCGAGCTTCAAGCCAATCGGATGATAAATAGTTTTCTTCTCGCAGAATTTTGCGAAAATTTTCCGACCGTCGGGTCAAATTTTCCGACATTGGAAAGTAGCATATCAAATTAATTCGTATTATATCTTTACAAACCGAATTTTAAGCTAACCGGATGAAAAATAGATACATTTTATGCAGAATTTTCCAGGCATTTTCACTCCTGGGGCTGGTTTTCCGACATTGAAAAATCACATTTTAAATTATTTCGTATTCTGTCCTTACAAACCAAGTTTCAAGTCAATCGGATGAAAAATAGTTTTTTATGATGAATTTTTCGACCTTTGGGTCAAACTTTCCAACATCAGAAAATCACATTTCGAACTATTTCGTGTTCCATCCTTAAAAACCGAGGTTGAAGCCAATCGGAAGAAAATAAGTTTTTGAGGTCAGACCTTTCCGTCCATTTTCCTCGTGGGAACAGAACTCCTGTCCAAATTACAGCCTTCTATCTCTTACCGTTTAGGCTGTGCGATGATTGCCAATGAGTCAGTGAATCAGTCAGTCAGTACACTCTTCTTTTTATAGACTTAGAGCGTGGCCAAAAAGTGAGAGAGTATTGGTGTGTAAAAACCTAATCGCTTCGAACTCTTGCGAGCGAATGACGGCTTTCTGTTTTTTTGTGAATAGCGAAATGTTTTCGCGCCCTGGGAGGAACCAAGGGCTATAGCTAGTAGAGAGATATTAAAATTCCATTCAAACAATTCAGCATTTACTTAAGCATCTTTATATTTATAATATATTACGCCTTAATACAAAAACAAAAATAAATATGCCTTGCAGTCTGCGCGCTTTCATTATTATAAGTGGTCTGCCACCGAATTGAAAATGGCCAGCGTGGCGCGAGGGGAGAGAGTCAGCCGCCCATGTCAGCATCCGTAGGTTCGAATCATGGCCTGTCTCCAGCAAAGATTTTTTTTTTCAAATTGTATTTTTAAACAAATAAAATTTTTTCTTATTCTTCGATATCAAGAAAACACACTTCTAGTAAATATTTTCAGCACTTAAATGTTTTTTTCGTTTTGGAGAGCAATGGGAGCTGCGTTGAGGAAATGCTTTCTTAGTACAATGTCCGATCACTATAGGAAGTTATTGTGCAATTTAGAAATTTCTAACTATTACGGTTTGT
The DNA here is from genome assembly GCA_018904275.1 of Lordiphosa clarofinis. Classification (NCBI taxonomy): domain Eukaryota; kingdom Metazoa; phylum Arthropoda; class Insecta; order Diptera; family Drosophilidae; genus Lordiphosa; species Lordiphosa clarofinis. The sequence continues at coordinate 647,395 of JAEIGQ010000129.1, forward strand.
CTTGTACTCTGATGATCACAATGAATGTCTTATCACTTTATGTATATAGATATGAGTATGTTTTGACTTAGGACTAACAATTGTCTTAGATTAGTTAACTAATTTTGCAGTAAATTTTAAAATTGTTTTTCATTTTAATTGGTCTCGTTGTGGGTAAGTTTTCAAGGTATTTTTTAATTGCGTTCCGCTTTTTATAGTTTTTAAATGATTAGGCAATTCATTCCATATCTCTGAGAGGCAGAGAAATTTACCTTGGAGTAAATATTGTTGGACTAAATTAGTCTAACATTTGCTTCTCCAATTCAGCTTCTGCAGCTCTAAACAATTCCAACTCGGCAGCATTTTCCAACTTATATGTGTAATTTCACAAATCTGATCAATTGTAGATTGTGCTAAAGAATTATAGCACATTATAGAATAAACCCACATGCTTCTTAAGAGGTAATAGGATCTTTTTACCGAACTTCGTCGCTTTCCTCTCAGCTTTTAACAGCTGTGGTAAGAATTGGCTTGTTGAGGTTTTTGTTCCCGTGTACTTCAAAGTCTTTTTGAGCGCGTTCCGTATTGAAAAAAATTATTTAATGATTTACACAAAACAAATTTTATTTATATTATTAATTTATTTATATTAATTTGAATCTAATCAATTTTTGGTTAGTTCGAAAATTCAAAGAATGTATGAATTGTAAAACAAAGCATGCCAAACGTCGCAGCTGGCGATGCTTAACGTGTCACATTTAGTGTTTTAACTTATATGCAAGCAATTTTGTCTTTAGTTACAAATAAGGGCATTGGAAGACCCTTTCCCAGACGAGGTGACGAAGATAAATAAATGGATTTCAAATACAGCATATTTACAAGGTAGGTGTAAACAGCTGAGGTTTAATGTGGTTGTGGTCGTTTTTTTTAAACATGAAAATAACAAATGTAACTTATTAGACAGGACACAACAAGCTACAATGCTGCTGTGGCTGTTTCAGCGCTTTGATAACGTACAATGCGAGAGGTTCGAAAGCAAGAAAGCTGCAGAACAGGCGTTTTTCCAGTTTTTTACGCAAGGTCTCTGAAGGCGTAAACAGCTACATGTTCGGTTCTCAAAGAAGAAAGCCCGAAAATGTGACAGCGTCTCGTTCTAACACAGTGATGCATAAGTTCGGCAAGCATTCGGTTTGAATTGGGGAGTGTGTTCGTGCCCCCGGGGCTATGGCTGGGGAACTCTGAAATACGGATTCCAGCAAGAGGCACACCAATATAGTGACTTCTGAGTAAGCATCATTCGCGTAGACACGAGGCATGCAGTGAGAGACCAATGCTCCCCTAAGAGAGGTGTCCACACTTAACTAATGCAATTTCAATTTTGAAGGTTTTTTCGCGGGTCGCGAACGTACATTCGAACGATTTTGATGTACAAAAATAGAGGCAAGCTAACTTCGGCTCGACCGAAGTTTATATACCCTTGGAGCGTGATATGTGCCTGACAGTTTGTATGGCAGCTATACTATATAGTGGTCCGATTTCGAAAAATTTTGGTGAAATGATGTAAAATCATTAAAAACTTATAAATACGGGCGTTGGGAGCGATAACATTGAAAACAAAAAGTTTTTCTCACTAAGACTTTTTTGCAGACCTAACTTTTGTATGGCAGCTATACTATATAATTGTCCGATTTTAAAATGGCTTGGTGAAATTATGTGAAATCACTAAAAACTTATAATTACGAGCGTTGGGAGCGATAACATTGAAAACAAAAAAGTTTTTCTCACTAAGACTTTTTTTCAGTCCGTACTTTTGTATGGCAGCTATACTATATAGTAGTCCGATTTTGAAAAACTTTAGTGAAATTATGTGAAATCATTGAAAACTTATAAATACGAGCGTTGGGAGCGATGACATTGAAAACAAAAAAGTTTTTCTCACTAAGACTTTTTTTCAGACCTAACTTTTGTATGGCAGCTATACTATATAGTTGTCCGATTTCGACAAGCCTTGGTGAAATTATGTGAAATCATTGAAAACTTATAAATACGAGCGTTTGGAGCGATAGCACTAAAACCAAAAAGTTTTTCTCACTAAAACTAGTTTTTCAACTGATCGTTCCTATGGCAGCTATATGCTATAGTCATCCGTTCCGGCCGGTTCCGACAAATGTGCAGCGTATTTATACCAAAAGACTTCGTGCAAAGTTTGGTTACGATAGCTTTAAAACTGACGGAGGAGATAGCATAGAAACAGACGGACGGACAGACGGACGGACAGACGGACATGGCTATATCAACTCAGCTCGTCATGCTGATCAAGAATATATATACTTTATGTGGTCGGAGATGCTTCCTTCTATGCGTTACAAACATCCGGACAATTTTAATATACACTCTCCAAGGGTATAACAAAAAGCATTAAAAAGGGCAAACAAAAGAACAGCCACCAGCAAAAAGTGCTCACATATAAAAGAAAACAAGGCTGCTGCCGCCAATCTATTTTCACTATTAATTTAAAATGTAAAATTGGCTATACAGCTCCTCCAACGGGGCCTAGCCAAGCTTCTCTCAATTCTTCTTCTTTATTGGCCCGATGCTTGCACAACCGTTTGACGGTCTCGGCCGCTGCAACTAATGTCCGCCAGTCGCTTCTGCTCCGTGCGAGCTGGCACCAGTTTTTCACGCCAAGCTTAGAAATGTCTTTCCGCACATGGTCGTCCCACCTTAGAGGTGGTCGTCCCACCTTGCCTTGTCCCATTTCTTTCGCATTCGTCTTGTAGACCATTTTTGCTGGAGCTTGTTCATCCATACGGGTAACATGTCCCAGCCAGCGCAGCCGCTGTTGCTTTATGCGCTTGACCAGACTAGTATCCCCATAGAGCTCATACAGCTCGTCATTCCTTCGGATGCGAAAATCCTCGCCAACTTTCAAAGGTCCATAAATCCTGCGAAGAATCTTTCGCTCGAAAACGCCAATCGCCGCCTCATCCGCTGATGATATTGCTCATGCTTCTGCGCCGTATTGCAGGACTGGGATGATAAGCGACTTATAGAGCGCTAATTTTGTTCTTCGCTTGAGGTTTCTGCTCTTGAGCTCCCTACTTAGCCCGTAATAGCATCGGTTTGCGAGCGTGATTCTTCTTCGAATTTCCAGGCTGATGTTGTTGTCGCCGGTTATCATCGTTCCGAGGTAGACAAAGTCCTCTACAACTTCAAAGTTGTACTCTCCCATTGCAACAGATTGCCCTAGGCGCGTGGACTTCTGTTTCGAGGACACTAGGTACTTCGTCTTGTCCTCGTTTACCGCTAAACCCATTAGTTCAGACTGCTTCTTAATCTCTGAAAACGCCCTGCTTACCGCCTGTTCGGTATTGCCGATAATGTCAATATCATCGGCATATGCGAGTAGCATTACATCTTTATTAAAGATGGAGCCCGATCTGTTGGCATTTGGGCACTGGCGCAGTATATACTCCATCAGCAGATTAAAGAAGTCACACGATAAGGTGTCACCCTGCCTAAAAAATTTTTTGGTATTAAAAGGCTTGGAGGAATCGTTCCTATTTTGACGGAGCTTTGAGTGCTTCCCAACGTCATCATGCAAAATGCGCTGGATTACCTAAAGTAGACAGGGCTTCAAAAAACCTTGACCTTATCGGCGTGTCGAAAGCGGCTTTGTAATCGATAAAAAGATGGTGATTTTCGATGTTTCTCTCATAGGTCTTCTCCAGGATATGGCGCAATGTGAATATCTGGGCTGTGGTGGATGTACCAGGTCTAAAGCCACACTGATAAGGTCCAATCAGTGTATCAATTAGCGGCTTTAGGGGTTCACAAATAATGCGGAAAAGAACCTCATATGCGATGGGGAGGAGACTGATCAACTTGAACGTGTTGAATATTTCCATGATCTGGGTATTACACTCGACCATAAACTTTCTTTTGGCACTCACATTGAACTTTCCGTGAATAAAGCCATGGGCTTGCTAGGTTTTATTAAACGTTGGTCTAAGGAGTTTAATGATCCCTACACGACCAAGCTCTTGTTTATATCTCTTGTGAGGCCTATTTTGGAGTTTGGTTCGTGTATTTGGAATCCTCAGTCACTTACCCTGTGTAAACGCATTGAATCTGTCCAGAAACAGTTCCTTTTGTTTGCTCTTTGTAACCTGGGTTGGGACCCACAGTTGAGACTTCCTACTTATATTTTCAGACTTAAACTTTTAGACTTACCTACACTTGAGCATAGACGGACTATGTTAGGTATAATGTTTCTAAATAAACTTATAAATGGTAATATTGACGCTGAGTACTTACTCGGGCGTGTGAATTTCGATGTCCCTTCTAGACAAACACGAAACTATATTCCCTTGAGGCTTTCTTTTGCTTCCTCTTTATATGCTTCTAACTGTCCATTTCGCATTCTGTGTAGGGATTACAATGGTATCTCTCCTCTTCTCACCTCCTCTCCTCTCCTCTTCTACCTTTCCGACGAAGGCTTTAGGTCTTTTATTCTCCACACTCTTGCACTTGCATAGTTTCTAGAATTCTTGTTTTTCTTTTCCTTCCGATCATTAACGCTGCGAGCAGGGGCGTAGCACAATAAATTACCCCCACCGGATCGGAAGGAGTTTCTTCTATTTACACTTATGCTTTTTTTTCCTACCCCCTTTTTTGTATCTCTTTCTATTCTATTATATTGTAGCTATGTCTTTTAGACGAAGCTGCAATTAAAATAAATAAATAAATAAAATAAATAAAAAATCCCGCGGTAGTTGGCGCAAACTGCAGGGTCTCCTTTTTATACCCGTTACTCGTAGAGTAAAAAGGGTATACTAAAGTCGTGCAAATGTATGTAACAGGGAGAAGGAAGCATTTCCGACCCTATAAAGTAAATATATTCTTGATCAGCATCAATAGCCGAGTCGATTTCCATGCCATGTCCGTCTGTCCGTCCGTCCGTCTGTCTGTATGAATACCTAGATCTCAGAGATGGTAAGAGATAGAGGTTTGACATGTATGGGACAAATCCTTCTTTTATCTGCACGCAGATCAAGTTTGTTTCAAATTTTGGCCACGCCCCCTCCCGCCCCCGCAATTTGGAAAACACGTTATATCTCCTACAGTTTTAAAGATAGACGATTCGTACCTTCTAGAGATAGTAACTACCAAAATGAATCGATTTGCCGACGATTTCGTCAACCCTTATACGGCACAGAAGTTGGTGCATGCACCTTATCAATTCTTCGCCTCCAGCCTTGAACAGTTCAGCGGGCAGCTCATCAGCGCCTGGCTAATTGGTGTTCTTTAGCCTTCTTATGGTTAAACAGACTTCCTGTTGGGCCGGCGGGTCTATCTCTATGTTGTCGATTGGTGGCATCGTTACTTCTCTAAAGGCGGCATCATGTTCGTCATCGCCTCCTAGTAGGTTGGAGAAGTAACTTCTCCATTTGTTAAGCGCCACTTGCGGATCTGTGACCAGATTCCCCTGTTCGTCTTTGCATTGTGCGACTCTGGGCTTGAAACCTTCTGTTAATTGCTTAATCTTTTGGTAAAATTTTCGAGTCTCACTCATGCCGAATAACATCTATAACATCTTTTCTTCTAAAAAGGCGTTTCTCCTCTTTCCTTTTCTCCAGGTATCGCTCTTTAGTAGCCCGCGTTACTCTCGACTGCAGAGTTCTCCTGTAGGCAGCGTTTTTCTCTGCAGTAGCGCGTCGGCTCTCCTCGTCGTACCAAGACCGCTTTCGAGGCGGCTCGGTGTAACCGAGTATCTCTCTGGCAGCCGTACTCATGGATCGATAGGCTTCAGAGGTCCCTTGTGATCAGTGGCGGATCTAGGAATTGGCTAAGGGGGGGGCTAAGGGCACTCAAAATCACTCAACATTGTTCGGATCTTATTGTGCTTCTCAGAATAGATACGTCATCTCATACAAAAAATCGATATGCTCTGAAGGTAATAAGTTTCCCAAGGTAAAAATAAAGAAGTTGTTTTTTGGTCATTTTTTTTTAACAATTTTTGTCTTACCTCTAGAGTGCAACTGTGTACCATTGGCACAGAGTATAAAAAGTTTTTGACCAATACATGTATATGCCTTGAGCGAAACCGAAATATGATTCGGTTTCAATCCCTAGTTTGAAGGTAAAACTAGAAAAATAAATAGCGCCGCAGGCGATTTTTTTAGAAGTCGCGAGTGAAGAAGGATTTTTAAGAGAGTATCCACCAACTGCTCAAACAATAAACATTGAAAAACTTCGCAGGATATGTAGGGCGTATTTAAAATATTTAACCTTTAAATAAAACCTATTTTAAATCAAACGAGAGCGTAAGTTAAAGTCGGCTCTAACCGACTTCGATATACCCGTTACTCATGAAAAAACATGTTTAACAGTGTTCCTGCGTTTCTTAGGGTGACCATCCGAAAAGTGGGAGGGGGGTTAGCAGGGGGGCTTGTATCACTTTTTTGCTCATAACTTGAGAACCGTCCAACCGATTGCTAACTATCTTTAGAAGGTACGAATCGCCTACCTTCAAAACTGTAGGAGATATAACGTTTTTTTTAAATTGCGGGGGCGGGAGGAAGCGTGGCCAAAATTTGAAATAAACTTGATCTGCGTGCAGATAAAAGAAGCATTTGTCCTATACATGTCAAACCTCTATCTCTTACCATCTCTAAGATCTAGGTGTTCATACAGACAGACGGACAGACTCGGCTGTTGATGCTGATCAAGAATATATATACTTTTTATGGTCGGAGATGATTCCTTCTTCCTGTTACATACATTTGCACGACTTTAGTATACCCTTTTTACTCCACGAGTAACGGGTATAAAAACGTCGTACACGTCACTAAGACCATGTTTGTACATAATTTTGGTTAGTTTTATAAATTTGGAAATGCTATATATAGCTACGTGGTTAAGTTTTAACGTTCACATGTTCTTGGTACAAAACCCGCCAATTTAAAAACTTCATTAAAAAGGAACCTGTGGATGACCTACTCGACTTGGTTGTATAAAAATTCATTATAGTTCGCGGCCCATCGATGACATTTTTTACAAAATTGTTGCTTAAAACGGTGGTATACTAAATATTTACTAGTTTCTTTTTAGATGCTTCATTCTTAGTATTTGCATAAAAATATTTAACATGGGGGGTAAAAAAGCGTCGTATACTCGAGCGTAAGCTGTTGCTTATTTTGACGACCATATAATCGAGGAATTTTCAACTCAAGTGACATTTCGTCTGCAACTTTTTTGCCTTTTTTTCAAAAATCAGTAAAAACATGCAAAGAGTTCAGAAACTCCGTTTTGCCAATCGTACTCATGAGATGTGCCGCTTTTGATAATGTCTCGCTGTCTCTATCATTCTTAAACTTTTCTAATTCTCCAATAATGTAAAAAGCAACTCGGCGAATGTGCACACGCATTCATGTTTTTGGTGCATACAACAACCATTCTCATCAAGCGACAACTGTTCGTGCAGTGACGCAAGGTGAAGAGCTGATAGGAATCGATTAGAATGAATCTTCTTGCAAACTGTTGCCATGTAAGGAACAGTGGTTAATCAAATTATTAAATATTCCACCGAATTGCCAACGATCGGTCGTAATATTTCAACCCATATTCCAAGAGAATGTAAAATTAGGGATACAGCTACAAAAGGGCCAACCCAAGCGTCTCTCAATTTTTTGGTGTATGTGCTTTTAAATTGTTCGCACAAGAGAAAGGAATACATGCACAGTTTAACGCCGAATCCGAACGGCAAAGTTTGAGAAATTGCTTTTTCATGGCTAGTTTGGCTGGCGCCAATAGGTGGTGAAGGTGACCGGATGTGTAAAAGCTTTTTTCTAAAGAAAGTAAAAAACTTTTATTATTGGATCTTCCGGCGGCATCGAGCACACGACCTCCCACCCAGCAGTCCAGCACGCTAACCGCTGGGCGACACACCGCCACTTAACTATCCAAGAGAATGCCTTCAGAAAACCTCCCTTTTGTGGCCGAAACGAACAAAAATACACACCAAAAATATATTCTACAAGTATTAGATATCGATATTTCGAAATCTCTACTGCTTATGCCTTTTAAAACAATCTTAGTACTTGCATCTTTTTCTAAAATTCTTAATTACTTATTTTGCTCTTTGCATATATTGGGTGAATTAAGATATTTGGGCTCTAAGGGGGGCTTCGCCCCCTATAGCCCCCCCCCTGGATCCGCTACTGCTTGTGATTGCAGCTTCTCGACGTTTAGCTTTCGACGTGTGCCAGAGCGTGAGGCATGTGCCACACTGAGCCGTGTGCGTACCTTGGCTGCGACAAGGCAATGATCCGAGTCTATGTTGGCTCCTCGAATCGCACGCACGTCTAGTACACTCGATGAATGCCTTCCGTCGATCACAACGTGATCAATCTGATTTCGTGTTCGTTGACCAGGGGACTTCCAGGTCGCCTTATGGATGTCGAGGTGTTCAAATCTGGTACTACTTATGACCATGTTCCGGCCAGCAGCGAAGTCTATTAGCCTCTCTCCGTTACCGGAGGTTGTTTCATGAAGGCTAAATCGTCTGACTGTCGATCCAAAAACTCCTCTCCCGACTTTCGCGTTAAAATCGCCTAGCACGATCTTTATTTCGTGGTCGGGGCAGCGCTCGTATAGTTGTTCCAGGCGCTCATAGAATTCATCTTTTATCGGATCTTTCTTGTCTTCTGTTGGCGCGTGATCACAGATAAGACTAATATTAAAATATTTTCTCATTTGGTAGCGTTATTATATTGCTCCCATGTCCAATCCATCGCATTTCCTGGAGGGCAGTAACGTCCGATGAATATTTCTTGAGGACATTCACCAAGGCGGTATCATCACCATCTCTGTTGAGGGTGCGAACATTCCAGGTGCATATTCTCAAATCGTGGTCCTTAAAACGTTTGCGTGGGTCGTCGTCAGGGGGGGTCCGTATCCGAGGCATTGTAGTCGCAGTTTTCATTGGTGGAGATTTTTTACGATGGTGGGTACCAAACCCGACGCACTAGGGAAGGGGGAGGGACGCCGCTCACGTTAGTCAGCAGCAAATGCGGGTGCATTGCCACTGCTTCCGGTGGTCACCACGAGGAGGTGTGAGTCGACTTGAGACGTAGTAAGCCAGAACCGATCAGAAGCTTTACCTGACCACATACGCCCCCATTAGGTCCAGAAGATCTATGACTAGAAGTTCTGAACCACCACCAGTTCTGAACCACCACCCTCTCTCTCTCAATTCACTATTCATTAATATTTCTTAATTCAGAATATGAAAAAAATTTGTCATTTTTTTTATTTAATAAAGAATAATTGCTTAAAATTACGAATTTTTAACTTTCAAATGGGTGGCTCACAACCCCCCACAAATTTTCGAAATGTCAAAAAATCGCTTTTTTTTCAATATGAAATAGAAAAACCCCAAAAATTTATTTTTTAAAACTAATGATATGGAAAGTTTCGTGCATTTTTCAACTAAAATACAAATTTATAGAACGAAAAAATATTGATTTTTGGCGAAGTTATGTTCGAAAAAAACAAAACTATGATCACAACTCCCACTCTACCCTACATTTTAGTAAAATAAATAAAGTTTTAGATGGAACCAGCCAATTGACGCTTCACTATGTGCAATAAAATACTTTATTAAAGAACAGATATCCGTCGAGAAATTTCTAGATGTTTTGCTTAATACGATAGCGATCAGGTATAACTAGCCACTTACGTCGTCAGCCCCAGCTTAAAAAATGTTTTCATTTGCAAATATTATTAAGGACTCAAAACGCCATGCCTTTCCAATTTTTCCTTTAAAAAATTAGTTGTCATAAAGGCCAACATGAATTTAATGGATAGTATGTAATGAACTTATTATATCAAAACAAAAACATAAAATATAAACCATGAATTTGATAATTGGGCTTAAGTTATTTAATTTGATACCTAAAAATGCATAAATAATTTATCATCTCAAGCACAATTACTCAATAATCACCCTTTACAGTCACAACTATCTAAGTAATTGTAAAAGTAATTAAATTTTGAAATATTCACTGAATAATCGTGATTCCAAGTTACAACTACGATTAATAAAAAATTGTAATCAGGAATTGTTTTCAATTACGTGAAAAATGGTAATGGTAATTCAAGTTTACAGCTCTGGAAACAAGTCAAAATAGTCACATCTTTAAACTCAAAATTACAAAAATTTCGTAAAATCGTCATGTTTTCCCTCATTATACCCTGTTCTCATAAAAAATGGAAAAAAGGGGATCATGAAGTTGAGCAAATGTATGTAACAGGGGAAAGAAGCATTTCCGACCCAAAATGCATGTATGTAGGTTTACACCGTACCCAGATAAAGTTTGCTCTAGGTTTGGCAAATTCCTCCTCCATCTTCTTCTAACCACGAAAAACTGTCAGAGCTACAATTTTTAAGTTTGAACCTAGTGACTTAATATATATTCAGTGAGGCCCAACATCTATCTATTTTGTGTACCACAATGAGATCCGAGCAAAAACACCAAAGTTATGCAAGTGCGCCTGCCCATTTGTTGAAATAAATTTTAAAATAAATAGAATTCAAAGCTATAAGAACCACATGTCTTGGGACAGGGTATTTTGCTGTCGGGGCACTCGACCGCAACACTCTTACTTGTTTTCTGCTGTTTTTTTTAACTTTTCTTTAAAACTTTAATTTGACTTAGCAATGACGGACGAAAAAGTTGCTTAGATTAAAATAATCAATCGTTTGGAACATACCAACTTCATTCGATTGGTCCTTCATATAGTTAAGGGCCCTAAAGTATGTAAATTTCAACAAAAACTATAAAAAATATAACAGTTTTTGGTAGAAATTGGCTGACACAAACGAAAATTTCGATTGTTTTTTATTAAATCAAAATAATTGTGAAAAAATATAACATAAGAAATGTAACTAAAAAAATTTAATTTCTTTACCATTTTACCGATAAGATTCGTTTTTTTCGAATTTTTATGACAGTTTTCATGCTTTTGGGCTTTTAACTATATGAAAGAGTACTTAAATGAAGTTTTTTCGTCCTAATAGTTTGTTTATTTTGGTCTAAGCAACATGTTTTACCTATATTACGTGTCCAAATTTGTAACGGGTTTCAGGAAAAAGTTGAAAAACTGAAAAATAGAAAACTTGGTTTTTTGGACATCTTTTGTAATTCTAAGTACGAAGATGTTTTTTTTTTTGATTTGCTTCAAAGAAATGTTTCGTAGGCCAAGCCAAGGGCAACAACTTTGCCAAACACAAAAAAAACAAAATTAAAAATAGTTTACGATATATGGTATCGCTAGTCCTACTCTGAAGCTGAAAAGTTTAAAGGTCAATAAAAAGATATCGGCAGCAAATCAGACCAAACCCAGGCAGGGGTTTAATACGCTCAACACACCTTTCAGAATTTTTTGGTCTCGAACTTTTATAAGTTCAAAAATTTGTCACAGTGTAATTGCAGAATTCGCTTATATATGATTTAATTATTATCTCTTTACCGACACGATTTAAAATCAATGTCGTATTGTTCAAAAAACAGGCTGAAATTCTTTTTAAAAATACTGTTAATAAAGGAACTTATTATTATGACCAAAAGAAAGTTCGCTGCCGCAGCGCTGCTACTTTCTTACTTATCTTAACTTGGATTCCCCAGGAGGCCTATACCATTCAGCAGGGCGATTTTAAAGTCGTGTCCCCAAAAAACGACATTCTCCTCCCATAAATTATTATTAAATGGAAACACAAATAAAATAAAAAGCACGCCCACACATTCCTATAATGTAATGTTTTATTAACATTCCCCGCGTTGATCGAAGAATATACCACTATCTTTGTCATCTGGCAAATTTAATTTTCAAAAGATTTATCTCTCGCATCCTTAGAGAATCCCCGAGATTTTCTTTTCCATTGGTAGGATGATGAACATTTTAATAATTTCAACATAAATTTTTGAGGGGGTGAGAAATTAATTTCTTGAAGTTTATTCAAAAACCACCCCAAAAATTACAACTACAAAAAATATTCCTCGAAGGATCACGACTTATAAAGAATTTTCTTTATAAAATATACGTTTTTAAGTGGAGAGAGCTCATAACAGATTCAATAGGTGCCTCCTTACTTTAACATTCAAACAATTATACGCCTTTCTCATGAGCAAACAATTTTTTAATATATTAATATGCAAAAACAAACTGAATTAGAAAAGCACACGTGATCGAGCATATATTTGTTTGGGCAAAAATAATAACTAAAAAATTAATTTAAACAGGAACAATGGTTGACCGCCAGTTGATTTCTGCACGTATATTCATTATAGTTCCATCGATAAAATATAAGTAAGTATCATAAGTATTAATTAAATCACTATCTACCGCAGTCACAAAGAATTTTTATTTAAAAATTCCTTGTCACCGTGATAATGCAATCACAGTATTGCTCATCTCTAGCTATTGGAATCGTTTAAACACAACATTTGCTTATCGTTATCGCATCTATTAAAATATCGTTATCGAACAAATGCGGCGAGCTGAGCCCAATAAAAAATGTAAATGTAAATTGTGCAAGTGAAATTGAAAAGCAATATATATACACATATATATTCTGTACTCTCATTTGTTTTTTGTTGGCGTTTTGTGGGGCCGCCTTTGTCGCCCACTGCTGCCCGCCTGTCCCACAAGTGATTAGAGATGGCCTCCCTACATTCCAGTTGGCGTTTTGGCAAAAGAAGTAAATTACAATTACGCATCAAAGGTAATGCAACAAAATCTAAATTACCACTAAAAAAGACGTGCTTGGACAAGGGAAGCGGGGGCACGGCACTGCACAGCATTGAGATTGAGCAGTAGTGGATGTTGTTGTTTTTCCAGTTGTTGGTTTATTCAATAATTGGCAATGGGCGCTGCTGTAACCTCTCGTCACTCATTTAATTGCTAGGTATTTTTCTGCATATTTGTTTACATTGCTGTTAAAAGGCACGGAGCTGGTGCTGTTGTTATTGTTGTTGCTGTCTGTTGCTGTCCCTATCGCACCTGCAAGCCTGAGTCAATTGCGCATAACGGTACCAATGTTTCAGCATTACTCTTCTTCTTGGCCGTTGTCGTTAGAAATTAATTTGTTTTATTGTTGTATGTATTTGTATGGTTTTTGTTGCCATTTGACCAAATTCTTTTGCTAAATGTTGGCCATCTATTTATAGATAGTCGCCAGCAGCATAGCATAGGAAGGCACACAACCAACGATGACGCAGCACCGCAAGCTTCAAAAACAAAAAATAGAGGAATGCTTACTTCGACCCGTCCGAAGTTTATATACCCTTGCAGCCCGTATAATTTATGTAAATGAAGGTTTCAAATGATTTTCATTTAACAATTTATGGCTGTCATCACACTGTTCGGCTTATGAGACATGATAATCCAGTAGGCCTGCATTACCCCATATTCAAATTTCAAACAGACGCAGGACTACTATAGAATCAGGCCTGTTCCCGTTTTCGATTTCGATCAAATCATGTGGAATCGGAATTGATAGCTGTTCCCGTTTCCGAAAAACGATCAAATTATTCGGTTTCAAAAGTTTTGTCTTTGAGTGATTGAAATCAAAAGTAATTGACAATTTTCATGTCAACGGTTATATTTTTTTTCTATCCAAAATTTTTATATTAATAAGTCATATTTTGAGAAGATTTTAAAGTAACCATAAAAATATTGGGCATTCAATTTGATTTAAAATTATTTATTTCAAAGTTGTACCCCATAAATTGCATGTAGACGAAAGCAAAAACGATCGAAATGAAACAGAGCTGTTCGCAATTCCGCATCAGCGCATGCGCAGTGCTGATCGAAATTGTTTATGTTACCATTGCTGAATTATAGTTCGAAAACGATTCGAACTTTCATTCGAAAAGCAAATCGATTTCTATTTCACTCGGAAACGGAACATCAAATGAAAACGATTCGGAAATACAATCGTTTTACTTTTCAAATCCACTCGGAAATGGGAACAGACCTGATAATCTATGTCTAATGTGTCGAACAGTGTGAATGCAGCCTGCTTTGAACAATGTTAGTCGCGTGATTTGCAAACTAAGCAATAGTTGGCGCGACTACTTTGACCATTTTTTGCCAGATTGTTAAATGACAGATATACAGTATATTCATCCGAATTTAATAATCAGTGGAAAGTACAAAGACTTTCATTGAAAAAAAAAAAACAGTTATAACCTTGCAGAGGGTATATTAAAAATGTCCAGGTGTTTGTAACGCATAAAAAGAAGCATCTCCGACCACATAAAGTGTATGAATTCTTGATCAGCATGACGAGCTAAGTGGCTGATTCTATGCTATCTTCTTTGTCAGTTATAAAAGCTAGCTTAACCACAGTTTGAACGTCTTTTAGTACTTTTGTAATTAAAATAACAATTACTTTCAGATATCCCTCCTGCTGAATCCTATTAGCCCCTCAACCACTTAAGTATAAACATATGGCCCCACAGACCAAAGATACATTCACACATTTGTTTTACGATGTTTCGCAGGATGGATATCTTGAATTAATTATTACTTTAATTTTTAAAATAAAAAATCTTTCATATCAATAAATATAATTACACCCTTGGAGAGGGTACATTAAAATTGTCCGGATATTTGTAACGCACAGAAGGAAGCATCTCCGACCACATAAAGTATATATATTCTTGATCAGCATGACGAGCTGAGTTGATATAGCCATGTCCGTACGTCCGTTCGTTTGTTTCTATGCTATCTCCTCCGTCAGTTTTAAAGCTATCGTAACCAAACTTTGCACGAAGTCTTTTGGTACAAATACGCTGCACATTTGTCGGAACCGGCCGGATCGGATGACTATAGCATATAGCTGCCATAGGAACGATCAGTTGAAAAACTAGTTTTAGTGAGAAAAACTTTTTTGCTTTTAGTGCTATCGCTCCCAACGCTCGTATTTATAAGTTTTCAATGATTTCACATAATTTCACCAAGGCTTGTCGAAATCGGACCACTATATAGTATAGCTGCCATACAAACTGCCAGGCATATATCAAGCTTCAAGGGTATATAAACTTCGGTCGAGCCGAAGTTAGCTGGCCTCTATTTTTTAAAATAAAACCCATTGTTCGACCGATAGTTCCTATGGCAGCTATAAGATACAGTCATCCGATTTTGAACAAAACTTCAAAATCTGTGTAAAGGCGCATATTAGTAATAATCGGTGAAGTGGCAGACGATTACATTAAATCTGTCTGTCTGTCCGTCGGTCTGTTTCTACGCAAACTTGTCCCTCGGTTTTAAAGCTATCGAGATAAAACTTAGCACAGAGTCTTCTTTTTACTGCACACTGCTAATATGTAAGAACCGACCGGATCGGATGATTATATCTTATAGCTGCCATAGGAACGATCAGTTGAAAAACTAGTTTTAGTGAGAAAAACTTTTTTGCTTTTAGTGCTATCGCTCCAAACGCTCGTATTTATAAGTTTTCAATGATTTCACATAATTTCACCAAGGCTTGTCGAAATCGGACAACTATATACTATAGCTGCCATACAAAAGTTAGGTCTGAAAAAAGTCTTAGTGAGAAAAACTTTTTTGTTTTCAGTGTTATCGCTCCTAACGCTCGTATTTATAAGTTTTCAATGATTTTACATAATTTCACCAAAATTTTTCGAAATCGGACTACTATATAGTATAGCTGCCATACAAAAGTTAGGTCTGAAAAAAAGTCTTATTGAGAAAAACTTTTTTGTTTTCAAAAATATCGCACCCAACGCTCGTATTTATAAGTTTTCAATGATTTTACATAATTTCAACATGATTTTTCGAAATCGGACCACTATATAGTATAGCTGCCATACAAACTCAGGCATATATCAAGCTCCAAGGGTACATAAACTTCGGTCGAGCCGAAGTTAGCTTGCCTCTATTTTTGTTTTTAATGTAAACGTCTGCCACTTCAGCGATTATTACTTTTATGCGTTTTTGCTGATTTGGAAGTTTTGGTCAAAATGTTATGACTATATCTTATAGCTTCCATAGAAACTATCGAAAAGTGGGTTTTATTTTAAAAAATTGCTTGATTTAATGCTGGCGTTCTTAAACTCTGTTGTATTAAAACATTTGTAAGGGTATAAAAACTTTGGCAAATACGAAGTTAGCTTGGCCTTCTTGTTTACTGTATTTATAATATAGTTCTTAGCAAGAACTTTAATTAGTGTTAAATTGTATAGCAAGTTTAATTTGGTTTCCAAAATAATGACAAAATTGAAAGCTATTCGAACGTGACAAAAACAGAAGTGGTTTTCGGAAGCAGCTATATAAAGACAAAGTTTAGCGAAACACAATAACTAAGCCCAAATAGTTTTAATATGGGCATTTCCACCAAATGGTCAACCTTGCCAAAAAATTCAAAGTGGTTAAAAATGTATTTTATCGAATTTTCATCGGGAAACAATCAAATTAAACTTATGTAAGCTAATCTTATATTTACTAATAAACCAATTGGATATATTCGGTTTCACGGCACTGCTAGCGGAATTTTTGTCATTTTGACATTAAATTTGCTTAATTTTTTTTGACAAAAGTGATTCTAGATTTCGCTATCTAAAATCTTTCTGAGAGTACAAAGGGGTATACACATGAATGTATAAGAAACCATGAGATACTATGTCAATGCAATTAACTGTAAGTTTTTGCTTCGCATTAAAGCAGAAACCACATAAATTTTTATAGGAAATAAGAAATTCGATTGTTTAATGTGTCCAGAATTTGGCATTGCCCAGTCAAACCAAAAAGTGAAATGCCTGATTTAATTAGTTTCGGTCGTGGATCAATTTTACTATTGATCGTTTCTTGCGATGTTTACGTCTTTGCCCATAGCTCCAAGGTTGATTTTTCCGTAGCTAGTGTCCCTCAGATGCATAAGAAAATGCGACGCAGTTTCCTCGCTTCGAAGTGTGTTACAACAACAAAGACAGTGCGAGTTGGCACATACTCAGACGACGCAACAGGTGCAGTGTGCGCGATTGAGTTTCGCTGACAAGTGCTGTTAATTTCTGTTTTTGTGATTGGACTGCTCTCAAACTTTAATTTTTTGATCTCGAACTACTAAGAAATAATTTTTTCTAACATTGACTGTCCCCTTTTTCAGTTTCCCAAGATCCGGAAGACTTTTATCGATTGGATCCAAAGAGATCGGCTGCAGAGAATGCCTATGATATCTATGCTATGCTTTGCTTGGAGGAGACGAGGGACACCAAACGTCTCTTTCTGCTGAATGCGCTGGCCTCGCTCTGCCTGGCAGCCAGCACAGGTTCTCCACACAACAATCTGCGATTTAACACCGAGGAGTTGCTCTATTGGTAAGTGTCCCGCCGATCTGAGATGCAAAGTTAAGTTTGTTTTTGGAGAAACTGGTTATGCCACATAACTTTAAGGGTCAAGCTAACTAAGGCAACGAAATAGGGTCATTTTTACAGAGAAGTCTACTGAGACCAACCAATTAAAAGTACTTAAGGGGGTACTTAAGTTTAGTTTAAAGGCCAAAATATTTGCCTGTGTGAATAGCTTTATTAATTATTTTACATAATTTATAATTCAGACTTAAGGAAAGGTCCCACTCGCACATTATTTGCACAAATATTTCTGAAAGTTTGCCTATTTTGTTTGCATTAAGTGGAGACACCAAAAAGTTTGCGCGCAAATATATGCGAAGTAGACTTTGCCTATGTTTGTGCACCAATAACACTGTGCAACACAAAAAGTTAATACGGTCGAGACCAAAAAATTCTGAAAGGGTATGATGATAGTACAGAAACCTTCGCTGGGTTTGGTTTGGATAGCTGCTGATTTCTTTTTATAGCATTTTGAATTTTAAAGCATATGATTGGGACTTGTAACTCTTGATCTCGTAATCTATTTGGAATTTTGCATTGCCGTCTAAAAAAAAGTTTTTGCTTTTGACTTGGTTTACAAAACATTTCTAAGTCGCAAGAAAACATTGTCACATCCTTAAACTCAAAATTGCAAAAATATCTTATAAACATCATATTTTCCCCCTCATTTTGTACTGTTTTTCAACTTTTTCTTGAAAACTATGACAAATTTGACTAAGCAATGAAGAACGAAAAACGTAGCTTAGACTAAAATAAACAATCGGTTGGAACATAGCATTTTCATTCGATTGGTCCTTCGTATAGTTAAGGGCCCTAAAGTATGTATAATTTAAACCAAAACTCGAAAAATTGGCTGACACTATCAAAAATTTGGATTGTTTTGTATTAAATCATTAAAATTGTGAAAAAATGTAACTAAAGATATTTGATTTATTTACGTTTTTATCGATAATATTCGTTTTTTTTTCGAATTTGTATGACAGTTTTACATGTTTTTGGGCTTTTAACTATATGAAAGATTTAATTAAGTTTGTTTGTACTAACGATTTGTTTATTTTGGTCTGAGCAACATCTTTAACCTATATTACTTGTCCAAATTTGTAACCGGTTTCAGGAAAAAGTTGAAAAACTGAGAAAACTGGACATCTTTTCTAATTCTAAGTACGAAGATGTATTTTTTTGATTTGCTACGAAGAAATGTTTTGTAGTCCAAGTCATAAGCAACAACTTTGCCAAAGACTTAAAAGCGAAATTCAAGATATTTTACGAGATATGTTATCGTTCATCCTACTCTGAAGCTGTTCAAAGGTCAATAAAAAGAAAACGGCAGCTAATCAGACCCAACCCAGGCGGGGTTTTTATTCTACTATCACAACCTTTTAGAATTTTTTGGTCTCGACCGTATCAACATTTTTGAGCTCAGAAATGTGTCACAGGTTAATTTGAAGCAAATATTTGCCTAGTGGGACCAAGTAGGAGCACCCTCGGCCAATTTTGTTTGCGTGTTTGATCTTGCAAGCAAATTGTAAGATCAAACGAGGCAAATATTAAAAAAATTGTTTTCAACAAATTAAATCAAAATAATTCGAATTCATTTGTGATTTCATTTGCCGATGTTGGAAATACCGATTTAGCATGTTTGCCCTCGATAGATATCTTACAAATATAATAAGTATCTTAAGTTAACGGAAATAAACAAAATTTAAAGTTTTGCTAAGCGCAAAATACTAAAACGATTGTTTCTACCATTTTTTTGACCAATTAAAGAAATTAATACAAGCAAGAGTGTGCTTGAGTATGTATCCTATTATTCCATTGACAAACATTTGGATTTTGGACAACTTTAAATTTCTGCCCTTGGTTTACAAATTTTCGGATTTGCCATATGTACCACATACAGAAATATGAATTATTTATTCATGAAAATTCCAAAAATCTTCTTTTTTATTCAATCCGCAGTTTGAGTGCGTCTCTGGTACATACCTTCACACAAGTGCGGGCAGCCGCTCTGCGCACCATTCGTTATGCGCTGAGCACACCCAAGGACATTAAAACTTTTAATTCGCTGCAATTGCAGCATCTGCTCTGTCGCTCCATCGATCTGATGCTAAAGAATGACGATGAGCGTGTACAGGCCCTGAAGCTGGTAAGAAAAATGCTGGCCATTGCACCTGATGACATCAGCCCAGTGGTGGTCAGGTGCCTTGTTTCGCTCGCCGACAGTGGAATTGAGGAGAGTGACAACTTGTTGCGTGCCTGTCTTGCGGCCTTGGCCGAATTCGCTGTGCTCAATCCGGCCTTGCTAATTGTGTGCGGAGGCGTTACCGCCATCACCCGCAATGTGCTTGAGTGCCACAATCCCCGCATTGCCGAGAGCCTATGCGGTGTTCTGTTATATCTGTTGGAATGGCCGCAGACGAGAAATATATGTGGAGTGCGTCTGGATTGCCTGGCAGCGCCCTATTGCGACTTCACATATCGGTTGGGGATCATGGATAAGAACAAGTAAGTAAAGCGGCGGCGATTCACTTTGTGAATGCTATAGCCTGTCATTTTCATGCATTGCAGAGATGCGCGTGAGCTGCGCTACACGAGTTGCCGCCTGGCGCTGCTCTCCGTGCTACGCAGCTGGACAGGTACAATTGAATTCTGTGATCCCAGCAAACCCTCTGGCCTCAAGGCAATTGTGGATGCCTTATACTTGAACCAGATTGAAGTTCGTGTGAGTTAAAGCCCTGGTGCTCGCCTCAATCGTATTTCATATTCGCAATTTCTAATCCTTTCAGAAGGCAATTTTGGACTTGCTATACGAGCTGCTGTCACTGCCCCAACCCGCCTGGACAGATGACTATGCTGTGGCTATGCAGGCTGTGGATCCGTCGGACTTCCAGGACACCTGGCTGCTAAGCAATGGATTTGTGTCCGCCGAAGGGCGCTCAATTCTGCCGAGTTTGGCGGCGCGGGCACCCAATGTAGTGGAGCAGCACTTGGCCTTACTGCTCTATTGCTTTCTTGAGACGGGACTGCTGAATGCTCTCGTCGAAGTGGCCGTGTCCAGTGATCAGTTCGTCTCGGTGCGGGCCACCGTGCTTATTGGAAAAATTTTGCAGCTGATGCACACACACTTGCCGGCAGACATTTGCAGCACGAGTCCAGCCCTGCCCACTTTAATTGGCCATGCCACCCAAGGTAATCAGCAGGCCAATGCTGCAGTGGCCGCTCTGCAAAACTATCAGAAGATGCTACGCCAAAGGCCGGCCTCGAACAGTCTTTTCCTGGATAGCATTATTCAAGGAGGAGCTTTAATCCAGACGCGCCTTTTTCGTCGTCATCTCAATATCCAGGAGCGGGCGAGTCCGGCCCTGCAGTTACAGGATACAGCTGCAGCTGCAGGAGCCGCTTCCTCGGTGCCGGGTCAGTTTAGGGGGGCCACACTAGATCGACCTCGTCTGGATTCTGTATCTTCTAGCGATGAGTCAAACTCCCAGGCATCAAACTCGTTACGGTCCAGTTTTCGGCTGAAGCGCAAATTTTTGCCACAGGTCTTTTTTGATAACTTCCGGGCCTTCAATCGCCTTCTCACCGACTCGCATGTCCTGAGCCAAGCGGATGCCACGGCCTGGGACTGGGATGTGATCACCACCATACTGAGATCGAATTTGATACGTAAACTGGATTACACGCTGGGCAAGTTCCTCAAACGTTTGGTGGACTTCTACAAGCCAAGCAACAATCGCTTCTCACATCAGGACTTAGTGCCGGGACACATGCCGGCCTATGTGAGTGCTGGTCTAGATCTGATTGACGTGCTTTTGGGCAGCAGTGAGGTATGACTGAGTGACTCCAGCCAAGAAATATTGTCTAACGCCATTTCTCTTCCCAGTTGGAATGCATGCGCTATATCACCGACTACTTCTCTGATATAAGCCAACATTTGTTAGCCGTAACCACATCGAATCGTGCCCACGACTGCCTCTTCAGTCCACAACACATGAACAATACAATGTGTCAACAGTATTTTCTCTACATTGGTCGCATGTGTCGCAAAAACAAGGGCATCGATGTGCTAAAAAACACCACCGTTTTTGAATAGTAAGTAAAAATGCGAATCCAATTGTGAATCTTAATAAGTAAAACAAATCGAAACGTATTCAACGTTTCTTTAGCGAGGAAGAGGCTGGCTTGCGTAAAAAGAAAACGAAGAAATCAAGAATTATCAAGTCTGCCTTATGCTCAATTTCAAAATTTAGGACGACCAGTACAAATAGTAAACTGAGGATGCAGAAGGCCCTGAGTTCAAAGCACAACAGAATTATATACAAAGAATAAGAGATCAGAAGCCATCAAAGAAAAGTCAAGAGAAGCGTAAAATAAAGGTGATTTTTTATTGTTGTCGAATATATAGAAAATATCTATATCGATATTTTTGGCGATCTTAAAAAGAGTATAATTTCGATATAAATATTTTGGTGTTAAAAACATCGATGTTTTCGATATTTTTAAATAAAAACCCAGTTCTTAACTATGAACAGGTCTTTTGGGGTATTTAAGGCATCATTTAAAGCGTAATAAGAACTTCAATCGTACTGCGTTAAAAAATATAGATTTAATGTATATTTATTACATTAACAAAAGATATTTATTTTTGATTTTATTATACCCTTGGAGAGAGAATATTAAAATTGTTCAGATGTTTGTAACGCAGGGAAGGAAGCATCTCCGACCACATAAGGTATATATATTCTTGATCAGCATGACGAGCCGAGTTGATATAGCCATGTCCGTCTGTCCGTGTGTTTCTATCTCCTCCGTCAGTTTCAAAGCTATCTCAACCAAACTTTGCACAAAGTCTTTTGATACAAATGCGCAGTACATTTGTCGGAACCGGCCGGATCGGATGACTCTATCGTATAGCTGCCATAGAAACGATCGGTCGAAAAAGTAGTTCTAGTAAGAAAAACTTTTTTGTCTTCAACGCAATCGTCCCAAACCTCGTATTTATAAGTTTTCTATGCCTTCACATAATTTCACCAAGTTTTATGAAAATCGGACAACTATAAAGTATAGCTGCCATACAAAAAATAGTTTTGAAAAAACGTCTTAGTAGGAAAAACTTTTTTGTTTTTAATGCTATCGCTCCCAAACTTGTTACTGGTCAATATTATATGCTAACAAACAATTCTGCCAAGTTTGATTCAAATCGGATGACTCTATCGTACAGCTGCCATTGAAACGATCGGTCGAAAAAGTAGTTCTAGTGAGAAAAACGTATATATATTCTTGATCAGCATGACGAGCTGAGTTGATATAGCCATGTCCGTCTGTCCGTCCGTCCGTCTGTTTCTATGCTATCTCCTCCGTCAGTTTTAAAGCTATCTTAACCAAACTTTGCACGAAGTCTTTTAGTACAAATACGCTGCACATTTGTCGGAACCGGCCGGATCGGATGACTATAGCATACAGCTGCCATAGGAACGATCCGTCGAAAAACTAGTTTTAGTGAGAAAAACTTTTTTGTTTTCAATGCTATCGCTCCCAACGCTCGTAATTATAAGTTTTTAATGATTTCACATGATTTCACCAAGCCTTGTCGAAATCGGACAACTATATAGTATAGCTGCCATACAAAAGTTAGGTCTGAAAAATAGTCCTAGTGAGAAAACTTTGTATACCCTTGGAGAGGGTATATTAAAATTGTCCGGATGTTTGAAACGCAGAGAAGGAAGCATGTCCGACCACATAAAGTATATATATTCTTGATCAGCATGACGAGCTGAGTTGATATAGCCATGTCCGTCCGTCTGTCCGTCTGTCCGTCTGTTTCTAAGCTATCTCCTCCGTCAGTTTTAAAGCTATCTTAACCAAACTTTGCACGAATTCTTTTGGTATAAATACGCTGCACATTTGTCGGAACCGGCCGGATCGGATGACTATAGCATATAGCTCCCATAGGAACGATCGGTTGAAAAACTAGTTTTAGTGAGAAAAACTTTTTTGTTTTCAATGCTATCGCTCCCAACGCTCGTATTTATAAGTTTTTAATGATTTCACATAATTTTACCAAGCCTTGTCAAGCCTTGTCGGACAACTTTATAGTATAGCTGCCATACAAAAGTTAGGTCTGAAAAAAGTCTTAGTGAGAAAAACTTTTTTGTTTTTAATGTTATCGCTCCCAACGCTCGTATTTATAAGTTTTTAATGATTTCACATAATTTCATTAAGCCTTTTCGAAATCGGACCACTATATAGAATAGCTGCCATACAAACTGTCAGGCATATATCAAGCTCCAAGGGTATATAAACTTCGGTCGAGCCGAAGTTATCTGGACTCTATTTTTTATTTTCAATGTTATCGCTCCCAACGCTCGTATTTATAAGTTTTCAATGATTTTACATAATTTCAACAAGATTTGTCGAAATCGGACTACTATATAGTATAGCTGCCATACAAACTGTCAGCCACATATCAAGCTCCAAGGGTATATAAACTTCGGTCGAGCCGAAGTTAGCTTGCCTCTATTTTTTTAACATAAATCCTAACGAAAGAAGTGTAAACTTTTTAAATTCATCATTTTTCAAAAAAGAGCATTCAAACCTCAAACCCTAAAAAAAAGAGTGTGTGTGTCATGGGACGCCCGATACGAGCGAACGTCGATGAAGCCGACTTAAGTAATGGCAAGAGACACATTTGAATACATGTTAAATAATTAAATATTAGGTCACTGTCAAGTCACTGTTAATTCAACGGGAATATAATCAGTATAGATGTCATTCTGGGGTGACCCTCAAACAAAATTTTGTGATTTTCTTGACAAAATGCCGGCCATTGAAAAATTCAAATTCGATTTTCACCGGTACACCTCTTTGTAGTTTATTTCGATATATCGATAATATTTTCGACAACCCTAGATTTTTTATTCAAAATAAAGGGGAGAAATCACAGTGTTCCATGCCACTGCAATTATTACATCTTATGTCTGTAATTTAAGCGGTCGGTCAGAGAATTTGTCTTAGTAGTGAATACCATTGTGATGATTACATCTTATATCTGTAAGTTAAACGATCGGCCAGAAAATTGGTCTAAGCAACATGGAAGTTAATTTCGAAATCATATCGATAATATATTTTAAACTGATATATTTATACCGTGATATTCTTTTTGTCCAAATATCGAATATGCGATATTTTTTGGGATATTTTATGATATATGTGCGTTGGGGACTCTATGATCTGGGTATCAATTTTTGTTACCTGGACCAATGCTATCCAGGTTTTTTGCGGGTCATGTAATCAGCAAGCTCGGCAATTATGGGTGTTAGATAGGATTGTCGAAAATATATCAAAATATCAATATATCGATAATATTTTTGAAAACTGATATATTTATATCGTGATTTTTTTTCGTCCAAATATCGAATATCGATTTTTTTCGAGATATTTAATGATAGCAAGCGCAAACGCATTTAAAAGACGCAAAGATAAAATGGATTCAAATTTGATAAAAGCTTATTACAGCGACATAAAAAAAGGCGCAGCCAAGTGTAATTTGTGCGGAAAAGTAATTAAAACAAGCGGTAACACGACCACTTTGGCGTCCTCAAAAACAAGAAAGCTTCGAAATGGGAAACATGTTCCTTGTTTTGCGCGTACAATCCACTTGGTGGTAGATGACACAGTGAAGGAGATTTCGTCATTTTACAACATTTTTGACATATTGAAGGAAAGCCCTGCGTTAATGGACCAGTTGCGAAAAGCCCTGACCAATGAGGGAATTCCGGAAGGTTGTATTAAGACCCTGCAGCAAAACGTTGACACGCGATGGAATTCGTGCCTTGATATGCTGTCGTCCTTTTCGGTCTTGCAAATAAAGTGGCAATCATTCTTATAAAAAGAGACGAATGTTAAAGAGTTACAGAAATGCTATCGGCTAAAGAACTAAACATTGGAAGTGTAATCCTTTAATCTTCTGGAATTCGTATAAGCTGTCCATGCCGGGACTATCCAGACTGGCCCTAAGGTATCTTATTACTTCTGGTAGCTCAGTGCCTGTGGAGCGACTCGCTTCTGCTATAAAATGCGTCATTTGCGACTTCCGTAGCCGTCTTTTTAAAGTCTTTCGGAACTAAAAGTATTTAATATGTATTATACATAAAAAACTCGAGTCTCATTGAAAATATTGTTATGTTTGCTCAATATAGACTATATAATTTTATTTTGGGGCTGAATTTGATTCTGTTTTGGGAAAAAAGGGAAAAAAAATTAAATATCAATTATATCGATATTTTAAAAGTAATATATTTAATATTGTTTGATATTTTTTCAAATCAGAAAATATCATCGAGACGATATTTTAAAAATATTCGGCAACCCTAGTGTTAGACCATTACAATTTCATTAGACTACCTTTAATTCAGAGTTCCCCAGCGACAGCCCCGGGGGCTCGAACTTACGTGCCGAATGCTTGCCAAAGTCATACTTTATTTCGTGTCAGAGAGAGACACAGTCACGTTTCAGCGCTCTCTTCTTGGGAACCCTTTAATTCCTCTGTTGGCGGCTGCAAATCTCTCCTGTGTGCAGGTGTTAGGAGCTGTGCCTGGACGACCGACACGGCCGGATCTGCCTGCCTCGGAGGAGGTTGCACTGTTGCCGTTGGTGGTGGCTGCGGCCTGTGTTATTGTTGTGGCTGTGGTGCGGTCAGCGTAGGCGGATTTGCGAGGGGTTTTGGGCTGCCACTTGATGTAGGTGTTATGCAATATGGGCCATGAAAAGGTCTCATATAGTCACGTGGCTTTTTGTGGACAGAGGATTTTGAGGTGCAAACATTGGAGACAGTCGAAGCACTCAAATGAATAACCTCTGGTGGTGATTTTGCCCTTACATATGGGGCACCACCATGTTTGAGGCCCAGGGTTTGATTCGACATCACCGGCGCATAGAAGCAGTAATCTGAACAGGCAAGCCGGTGTTGCCTGCTCAGTTAATGAAAACAAGTAAGAGAGTTGCGGTCGAGTGTCGCGACTGAAAAATACTCTGTACCAAGTATGTTGATTTCTTTGGCTTTGAACACCTTTTATTTTAAAATTTATTTAAATAAATGGGAAGGCGCACTTGCATATCTTCGGGGGTTTTTGCTCGGATCTTGTTATGGGATGCAGAATAGATAGATATTGGACCAAACTTAATATATATTCTGACAGTTTTTTGCGGTTAGAAGAAGAAGGTGGAATTTGCCAAATCTGAAGCAAACTTGATCTGGGTACGTTATACACCTACATACATAATATACGTATATATTTTTTTGAATATTTTATTTATATGAATATTTTTTTTTTGCGGACAGTCTTAACATTTGTGCCACAGAATTTAAGTTACGGTCACACTACCTTTTGTCTCTACTATAGCTATCACATTCATATATGTAGAGAGTGATACTCTCACAGTATGTTCAATGAGTGTTTTAATGAGTATTTAATTGATAACATATAAATTGTGATTATGAAAAATAAGTGTTTGATGCGACAATAAGCTTGCGAGAATATTTTAAACAGCAGCAAGAATCCACGGCAGCATAAGAACAAGTTGGCGACAGAACAACTGATTGGCTTTAAACCCGGCGTACAACAACTTAACGACTTTAATGTACTCAGATATGGATAACTTAACAACAACGGCAACTATTACGGCTGACTTGGACAACTTAACAACTGCGACTTCTCAGTACAACTCGACGACTACTACTCAACAACTTAACTCGAGTATGTTGACTCATATGAACGAACCACTGCTCATGAACTACTACCGGCGTTACCAGCGTCAGTACATCTCCACTGTACATATATATATGTATATTTCACGGCATAAATCTCTCTGTTTGCAGTTTGCAGGTCACTTGTGGACCATAAAGTAACCTAGGGTTCTATTTCTCCAAGTTTAAGACCAGTTTTTGCAGAAACTGCATATTTGCATATTAAGGGTACTGTATACCTTCTGGTGTCATTTTTAAAGATTTACAAAAAATTAAATTACTCGAAAACTATTAGTGGTATTAAAAAGCGGTTTTTTTCATTCGATAGGCAATCGGTTAAATTAAATTTAGTTATTTTTGTTGTTGTTGTATTTCTGTTCAAAGTTAAACAAAAATTAAAATTTTAAAACATAGGCCCATGGTTGCAAAAATGTTTGGAGAACGGATGATCTGATTTTAAAACTGAAGATGCGCTTTTGTTAAGAACTTATGTAATTCTGGTGTGAACTAGGATATTTTGGATCGGTTGATAAATGGCGGAGTTATAGGGTTTCAAAGTTAAAATTTTGTAAATCGACTTTTTCACACTTTATTGGTCCTAGCTCCGATTAAAAATATACTAGTTCACTCCAGAATGGTGGGTATTAGGAGAAATTAAAAAAAAATTTGAAAATCGGTCAACAGGTACTCTTTAAATCTTTGCAACCATTTTGGAAAAAGCGGTTCCGAGATAATCGCATTTAAAGTTTCGACATCTGGTTTCGATAAAATACAAATTATTTGCATTATGGTGCTTTTGGGTGTTAGCTTTCACCGAAAAAAAATTATCAAAATCGGTTAAGCAGTTCTCCAGAAATTTGCGTCAAGACATGGTAAAAAATAACATTTCCCAGAAATTTTTTTTCTAAATTTTTTTTTCCAAAATATCTAACATTTTATAAATATTTATAATGTTTTTGACCAAAAAAGTGAAAACAATTTTCATATAAAAGGGTCGGAAAAAATAATTTTTTTTGTTTATTTCTGTAAAACTGAGATTTGGATCTGCTTGAAAGTTTTGCAGGATGTTTATAAGATCCTAATAGATCGTTCAAGCAAATAAAACAAATAAAAAAAAATTTCGGAAGGTATACAGTACCCTTAAGGCGATCTATTCTATTTACCCGTCTTTAGTTGCCAACTATGAAATCTTTGTGATAGTCTATCGATCTTGATCCACAGTATGCAAATAGGTTTAAAAATTTCGCGACTTTTTGGACCGTTGTATCGAACTATTTACGCGTCTACAATCGCCATCTATCAAATCTTAATGATTCCCAAAACTCATAAAATTTGGCAAATTTTGCGAAAAATCCAAGCTCAAATATTAATTTTTTACAGTACGTCTAACACTTACTATATTAACTCGTCTACTAAGTCTTCAAAATTATTTCTGGTCATATGAAAAATTCGCAAATTTTGATTCCTGAGCCGTTCCATCTACACCGTCTACATTGCCATCAATTGAATCTTCATAATAATCTTAGGTCATACGAAAAATTGACAAATTTTGGATTATTCATTCTACGCCTCTTAATTGTTAACGCCTGCTCTTTTTGGACTAAATCTTTTGTATACGCGTCTTTAATTGCGGCTAATCTTCATGATTATCTTAGGTCCTTTGATTTTCTTGACCATTTCATCTACTGGTCCTTTTTACTTGCCGGTTTACGCTTCTTTATGATAATCCAAACTCAAATGTAATTTTTTCATATAATATTTCGCGATTTTTTTTATTTGTTCCTTTACTGTATTTACTCGTGTACTTTTGCGGTGTTGGACCCTTATAAGCTTGTATGAAAAATGGGTAATTGTCTAGAATAGGGACCTCACCTCAGAAAATTCTAAAAAAAATTCCCTTCGATAGATGGTTAATTTTGATAAATTTTCATGCAAATAATTCGCGGGGGTCTTCCATGGTTTCTTTTTAAACGAATTTTGAAGGTTTTATTTTTTAATTAATAAAACTTACGTATCTGTGTATGTGCTTTGAGAAATATGTCTTAGTTAAACTATTTTCCACACCACCCGTTGGAGGTAAGGTTCAAGGCGCGTTTTTTTTTTATGTGATATTCCCAAAAGGCCTAGTCCACGTAAGGAAGTGAAAAACTTTTATCATAAACATTCACCTCCAAAAATTTAAAATCATTGACTATAGTTTTTCATGTTGGATTATACAGCAGTCCAAATGCCTCAAAGATGTAATGAATCCTGTCTTTATGATTCGGGAACCGCTTGTGAAACATAAATTTTGCCAAATATCCGAGAAATGTAGCAATTTGGACTTTACGTCCCGCCAAAGTCTTTCTATGTTTTGCGTGTGCTCACGGGTTGAGGAATCCACAAAGTTTTTTGAGTGGTTAACAGTTTCGTGTCATTTAGGCAATTATACGATTTCCAGCAATCTGAAATTTTCAAAAGAGTGTCCTTTCCACGGTCTTCCACCGGAATTATAAAGAATTTTTAGGGCACTCGCTCCAATTCACCAAAAATCCACATTTTCACATTTGTTTTCACGTGTGGCGCTTTAAATAATCGATGACTTCTCCTTCCCACAAGGATAAAAAATTGGACACAGTAAATTTGACATTTCGTGCACTCCATTTTAATGAGAAACATAAAATAACAAATTAAAAATCCATAAAATTTTAATTAAATGTGACATATTTTCCAAAGCATATGTATATTTTTTAATTAAAAACTTGAAACTTTAATATTCGTTTAAAAAGAAACCATGGAAGACCCCCGCGAATTATTTGCATGAAAATTCTTCATACTACGCGGTCCATCGAAGGGAATTTTTTTTAGAACTTTCTGAGGTAAGGTCCCTATACTAGACAATTACCGAAAAATGTTCAACTTTTGAGATTTTTTGATCGTTTGGTCTTCAACTTCTATTTAACCGCCTATATTGGTCATTTATCAATTTTTATAGCTTAAGGGTCGAATGACCTGGAGAATATATTTATATTAATACAAATAAATCTATTGAATGGAGTATCAAGCCCGGTCGAAAATCGAACTAATTAAACTTTCCATTTCTCCATAAATCTTCCATGCCCATTTCAGTTTAATCACCTTGGTGCGCCATACTGATCATGTATGCTATGTAAAGTTAATTGTCTCCGGACTGAACTATAGCTACGAAAAGCTGCCGCGCCAGGTTTTAGAGAAAGCTTTAACCTTAGCTAAAACGCGCAGTGGTCGTTTGTATGCCACTCAATTTCTGGCTGTGCTCCTGCGTGCTCGATTGCCCGATTTTGAGGTATGGGGAATTCCGCTAATTATTCAGCAGACTAAGGATGCCGACAGGAGCGTAAACTTGGCTGCGATGGAGGTTCTTGAGGAGGCTTGTCATGATAAGTACTACCTAGAGGAGATTGTAAGCAAATGGCCCAATTTGAAGCATCTGGGGGACGTTGGTCGCTTGCTGATGTCGCGCTTTTATTCGACGTCCCGTGGACTGAACTACACCAAAGCTCGGGTTGAGGAGGAGATAAAATTTTGGCGGAACGGCTACAACAAGCGGTATGTGCTGCTCGTGGAGGCAGACACCCATTCCAGCTTGACGCTGCACATCCGGAACGAAGATGGTTACTACTCACGGCGCAATTGTAATCAGCGACCGCAGTTGGTACCCCCTAATATACCACCACATCTCTACGGTCAAATGGTGCAGACTACCCAGGGGTTGGCGGCGTTAAGGAAACACGGCGACATTCCTCAGCTCCTCGATGTGCTCACGCGGGGCAAGTGCACTGACGATACCGAGTGCCTCGAGCTTAAAGCTTCCATTTGGGCATTATGTCAGGCCTCCACCCATGCCAACGGAATTAACTACTTTGTGGAACTGAATAGCCGGTAAGTAGAAATAAATCCACTTCTGTTTTGAATGCAGGTTTCAATTTCTCTTATTTCAACAGCCTTTATGAGAAGCTTATTGTGCTGGTGACCAAATGCGAGGTGTACTCGGTGAGGGCCACCTGCTTCAGTGCCTTGGGTTTGATCGCCGGCACCCAGATGGGAGCTAATATTCTGTTCAAGCTAAGTGAGTTTCCATTGCCAAGTAATATCGCGGGCGATCCCTTATCCTAACCCTTGTCTCGTTCAGATTGGCTGAGTGTGCGGCACGATAGAAACACCATGTGGCCGGTGCATCAGCCGGAAGATTGGACGTCCAGCCAATATACCCCTGTGCGCCATCACTATGAGGATATGCCCCCGTATAATTACACAGGGATCGAGGACCAAATCGATGGCTCTTATTACACCGGCAGCTATTGGAATATCTCATTGGGCGGTGGCGCAGGCAACGCCACTCTGGCAGATGCAAACACCACTATGACAACCACAACTACCATGGATGAAATGCATCCGTGTCGAACTCTGCCTAGTGGGGTAGCCATTAAATCAAAGACCCTGCCCGAAGGCAGTAATCTACGCCAGGGTAAGCACCAACGTTCCCTCTCCGAGTCAAAGACTACAGATGTGATAAGCCTTCTGGGTGGAGGCGGGGCGTCCATGCCGGGGGTAGGCGGAGCCATGTCCTACCAACATCGTATACGATATAATTCCTGCACGGACTCCAACACATCGGGGGTAAGCAGCTGCGAGTCTGTGACGGGACGCACTGCAGCAGCAGCCGCTGCGGCGGCGGCCACCATGAGCGACTTTCAACAATTTCCGCTGAGTCCCATACCCAGTATGTCTAATCTGCTGGAGATGCAGCCTATGCCGTCGCAGGTGCTATTGCGACGCACTTCACTGCTGGGCACGAGCTTCCTGCCGCACGCACTTAGCCCAATGGCCATGAAAGGATATGCCCAGCTGCGTTCTTTGCGTGCCCATAGCCGACCGGTGTTCTCGGAGTCGGCTGCCGAATTCTACGACTTTATTGACATTGTGGACCGGGCCGAGATGCGTGTGCGTAAATATTCCTGGGGCGAGTCACAGCGTCGTGGGAAGGTGCGTAGTTTGGATCGCCATGCCATGCTCAATGTGTTCACGTAAGTACAGATTGCAGAAAGACTAAATTGGAATGGCCTTTGGCCAGCAATTGGTTAAACTCATCAGCTTTGTTTATACATCCTCTACTCCCCTCGTTCATACTTGATTTATTCTGATTTACAGACGCCTCTCCTCGGAAGAGCTGCAGGTACCGCTGCCCACTCTTAATGCCCCCAAGTTCCTGCCGCCTAACGATCTTCAAGGACCGTGCTATACCGGGATATGTTTGCCCAAAAATGCGCTGGACCTGTTCCCCGCGCGAAATCTCAGCCGCACGTACGTGTCGCGCGACATCCAGGACCAGGATCTAATGGGTATCAATTTGCTCAGCGGACGACAGCAGTTCCTAAACGATTCGCTCAATAATGAGGGTGGCGACGAGTCCTCGGTAATATCTTCTCTCTCGGATGTCTCTTCGGCTAGTCGTCGCCAACATTCTAAGTGGCAGCAGGGAACCAAGCATGCAAGGAGTCAGTGCCTTCATTGTGCACGCTCGCCACGCCAGCAGCGTCTGGATAGTGGGAGCAGTCAAAGCAATGGTGTGGTTATGACCATGGCTCCCTGTGAGCTTTATAGCTCAGCAGCCGCAGCTCTGGTTGCGGCCGGCATGCAAGCCGGGCCAGTGTTGGGCACTAACCGGAAGAGCGGTTCCAGTGGGTCTATGCACTTGGGTGCGGACATCAGTTTCCATTCACCGGAGAGTATGCTAAGTGAGGAGAGCCTACCAGACAGGTTGACTGCCTCCATTTTGTACAATGTCCAGCGATTGGCCAATCCGGTCAGTGCCAAGCAATCGAAGATGGCACTGCTGGAACTAAAGCAAAAGCATCCGCATGCCTTTCAGGATATTTGCCTGTACTCGGAGTCATGCAAGACTCTGGGCAGGAGTAGCTATCGCATGAGTGCACGCCGATTCCTGCAGGAGTTGTTTTTGGACCTAAATTTTGATATGTTTTATGTGGAGCCGCAGCTCATCATTCGAGCCCGCAAACTGCCCGCCGAAGAAAAAGAAAAGACGGACCCCATGCCCCCGCAGGCGTCAACCTCAGCAATGTTGTTGACTCACAAGACGCAGCTCAAGCCAAAGCCGCCGGCTCAGTTGGCCAGCGTTTATGAAACCAGTTGGGAGAATTTGCTTATGGACCAGTCACCCCGCATGGGAGGAGCCACCAAGTTGCCTTCTAAGCCTATGACAAACCACGAGCTGCACATTGAGGACCAACTGGAAAGCGATGATGAGACTGGCGAGGACGTTTGCGATGGAAGCGGAGCTGGGACCCAAGCCAGCTCTGTCACTACTGCGCATACAGCACTGCCAGCTGGTAACAGCAATCGCAGTAGCATCTGCACTATTAGCCAGCAGCAGCCACACGCGGCCCCAGGAGCAGCTGCGTCAAAATTGCCCTCCAGTATCGAGAACGACAATCGGGAGTACACGCGTGGCCGCTTCTACACACTGGAACTAGACCTCAGCTGCAGCAAAAATAAGTTTCCCATCAGGGATCGAAATCGCGCCACGCAACCCAAAACCACTTCACCCACGGCTGTTCCCTCCTTTCTAAAGCGCCAAATCAGTGCAGATGCTGCAGCCTCGCCCACCCTGGCCACTCCCGCAGTGGGCCATGAGTCGGCTCTACACTATTCAAATGTGACCAAGAGTCTGTCAGCGTCCATGGCCAAGCCTGTGGGTAGTCTCTATTGTGAAAAACGGTTGCAAAGCTCAAAGTCTGAGGCAGTTCTGGATGGTGGTGCAGTAGGCGATAGAGTAGGCGCCACTGGAGGCGGCAATGGCATCATCAAATGGAATATTAAGCGAGGCACATCCTAAGATCATAAGCCGGAAACTAACTAAACATTTTTGCCACTGCAACCTTTCCCCCACCCCTTGTCGGATATCTCTTTAAGCAGTTTCTCATTGAATACATGTAATATATATACATACAAAACAAAACAAAGATTATGTAACAACACACACAGACACCCTAACTATAGATGCTAAGTTATTTTACTATTACAGTTACAACTATGATTATGCATAATTATTTTTAATAAAATTCAATAATTTAAGGCGAACCAACTAAATCCAAAAAATATTCTTTAGTTTTTAAATTATAATCTTACTACCTACGTACACTAGAAAACCAACAAATATTATTGAATACCCAAAAGCAACAACAACAAAAACCACCGCAACTAATTTACTCACTTGTACTTAAAGAAAACAACCAACATCAACAACAAATCCCAAACAACGAAATAACAAGAAATCGTTCAAAAATGCAACCAAAATATGAAATAAAATCTCACACAAAATGTATTTCCAAGTATGACTTTTATTTTGGAAGTATCTACAACTGGTCGAAAGCTTAGTTTGTTCTTAGGATTTTAGGGCTACCTTGGGGCTGTGTCGTAGATAGGGGGATTAAGGTGATTAATCCTACCACCCCCCCTTTTGGTTTACAAATCAAAACAGAGCTAGCAATCTTAAAAATATAAATGTGAAAGTTTGTATGTTAATAACACTAGTTTACAGCCAAAAAGACCAATTTCTACTGAAAATTTTTTTTAGTGTAGTTTGGAATGGTCATCTCAAAAATCAATTTCAAAAATTTTTTCATGGCTCCGTTTTTGAAATATAATTTTTTTTATTTTTTGGTAGGGGCACTTACATTTTAAGCCATATCTCACTTTATAATTATCAGATAGAGTCAAGCAAGATAAGAATCGAAAGGGTATTTCGCTGCCGGTAATCGAGTAAAACATTGTTTTTAAATCGGTTCATTAGTTTGACTACAATATCCAAAAATATTTCGAAAAAACCGATTTTTTGCTCGAAAATTAATTTTTGGTCGCCTGGAAAATATATAAAAAAATCAAAAAGAACTATTTTTATTCTTTCTACATAAGAACCGCACTTCTACGAAGAAAAACAGATATCGATGATCAAAATCTGTGAACAAACACAGGAGCTGTAAGCAATTTAGTGCAAAAAAATGTGATATTTTCCTGAATATTTTAAAATAAATTTTCGTTTGCTTCGACTTTTGTTCCGTTTTTAATTTTTATTTTTGTTCTGGCTTTTTGTTCATTTCATAATTTGACCAAAAAACGAAGAAAAGTACAATGTTAATTTTTGGAAACACACAATATACTATACTTGACTGTTAGTTCCTCTACTCAATTTGATCCATCTATGGTACGTCTTACACGATTTTCCTCACAAATACCGTATTTTCTTCGTAAAAGTGCGATTCTTAAGTAGAAAAAATAAAAATAATTTTGTAGTATTTTTTTATATTTTTTCTAGTCGTTTAAAAATGAAATTTCTTGGATTTTGGAGCAAAAATCGATTTTTTTGAAATATTCTTGATTGTTGAATTCAAACTACTGAACCGATTTAAAAACAATGCTCCACGCAATTATTGGCAGCTCCATTACCTTTCGATTTATTTCTTACTTGACTCTATCTGACAATTATGAACTGAGATATGGCTTAAAATGTAAGAGTACCACCAAAAAAAATTTAAAAAAATTATATTTTAAAAACGGAGCCATGAAAAAATTTTTGAAATCGATTTTTTAGATCACCATTCCAAACTACACTAAGAAAAAATTTCAGCTGAAATGGGTCATTTTTTTGTTTTTTTTTGTAAACTAGTGTTATTAATGGCAATTGAACCCAGTCAAGTGCCAGCTAAAATTTATTTATTTATTTCCCTTCCATTAAAATTTTGCTTGGGATATTTCCCTTCCATTTAATGTTTACTTGGGATTTTTCACACCAGGCAATTTATGATTGAGAAATATCCTTTCCATTAAAGTTCCAATTGTGACTTTTCACAACCAGTCAAAATTTAATTGGGATATTTTACTTCAATTAAATTTTCAATCGGGATTCTTCACAATCAGTCAAAATGAATTGAGAAATTTTTATAAGAACAAAAGCAACTGTGTTCAAATTATTTTCAGAACGATGAACTCTAGTATTTTTTCCGAGTTTCGATGGTAAATAGCCGACTTCGTAATAGAAAATCTAACAGCGATAGCAACGTCGTTTGATTTACAGCCCCAAAGGGCCAGGCCCAGCCTCTCGCAATCTCTTAGCGTGTGTGCTTTAAATTTTTCGCAAAAACGAATGAGACCTATAGTTTAACGCCGAGTCCGAACGCCAAAGTTTCGAGAAGCTTTTTCATGGCTAGTTACTTCACCGCTGGAGCCAATAGCTAGTGAAGGTGACCAGATGTGCAAAAGCTTTTTTCCAAAGACAGAAAAAATTTATTAAATAACTAAAAATGCGTTTTTATTAAATGAAAAATAAAAAAACGGCTTTCAATTGTGCCGACAGCATTAAAGACAAAGATTTAGCTCTAGATGAAAATCCTGGGCATACGAGTAATTATTTCTTCTTCTACATTTGGCACTCAGATACTTGATTACCTGGACTTAAAGATAGGCTTGGCAAGCATATAGTTGTTAACCTGGATTTGAACGTAGGCTATGTAACTAATGGTCAAACAACCGCGAATTTTGCAAAAATGTTTTTAAAGTATTAGATGACAATGCAGGAGTTGTTAAATAAAAGGCGTTGTTCCATCTATAAAGCGCATGCGTTGGTAAATTACAGGCGTCGATTGAACACTCCAAAATATGGCGAAATTTGTCAATTTTTCTTATGACCTAAGATTATTATAAAGATTTGATGGATGGTACTGTAGACGGATAAACACGAAGTGTTGATCAAACTATTAAGGGAATCTCGATATGGGCTAATCCTGCGTTGCGGACGTTACATTTGTACGCAAATTTGCTTCTTAAAATTGACACAGCTGGCGTCCACTTTGGTATATTTGAAATACTTTTGGTGCAAAATACAGTTCTTTGGGAGTACTTTAAACCCTAATTTAAGATAATAGGTTATCTGTTTTTGAAAAAAAGTTATGCTTGTTTAAAGTTCCGTTGCGGACGTTACAAAAAATGGAAGTCGACTTTGAGGCTTATGTGCATTTCCACATTTTTTAGCGAATTTTGCATAATAAACAAAAAAAAGTCTAATAACAAAAAATTTAGTATAATATATGACCAATTCAACCCAGCTTTCAAAAGAATGATAAGTGGTCCCGTTATTAAAATATCTTAGTTTTTGTGCTGTTGCGGACGTTACGTTGCGGACGTTACACTTTTTCCATTGACCCAAATGGTATTTAAAAAATTTTTTTTTCATCCGATTGACTTGAAACTGGGTTTGTAAGCTTAGAACGCGAAATACCGCCCACGAAGAAAATTTCCGTAAAATTGTGCTTCCAAAAAAATAATTTTTCATCCGATTGGCTTGAAATTCAGTTTGTAATGATAAAACTCGAATTCATTTGGGTTTTCATTTTCCGATGTTAGAAATATCGATTTTTATCGATATTTATCAATTATTAATATTATTTAAACACACTTTTTGTTACTTTGAGGTTATGTTTTTCGGATTCTCGACAACCTAGAGCAATTTAGAGCCCAGATTCCGACTCAGCAGGCAATAATCCATTATAGACACCTATTTCCACCTCATATTAAAAAAAAAAATTTTGAGTATTTTCTTGCCGTTGCGGACGTTACACATTTTGGCATTAACTTTTTTCAAAAATATGTGTAATAAAGGTATATTTTTTTTTCATCAGTTTAAAGGGCATAAAAAACTCTGTTTATAAAGCAAGTTTGGATAACCGAATTATTAAAATTCATTCTGCTAAATTAAAAAAACCCAATTTTCCGTTGCGGACGTTACACACAGCAAACCGATTTTTAGTTTAAATTTTTAATATACATTAGATATCCTACAAATATAATGAGTACCTTAAATTAAAGGAAATGAAACAAACTTTATGTTTTGCTAAGCGGAAAATACTATAACGACTGTTTTTACCATTTTTGTGACCAATAAAAAACCCCTTTTTTTTCAAGAATTAATAGAAGCAAGAGGAAGGTGTAGGTATGCCTCTGCCAAGAGCAGCCAAACCACCGTAGAACAATATTGCTTACATATTTTGAAGCTTGAATATGTACCCTATTATTCCATTAACAAACATTTGGATTTTGGACAACTTTATTTTTCAACCCTTGGTTTAAAAATTTTCGGATTAGCCCAAATTTTTTATGTGACCAAAGATTTTTATGAAGATTTAATGGACGACAGTATTAGACGGGTAAAAATTGGAAGTGTAGATTCTGTTAAAAAAAAATCGCGAAATTTTCAAATTTATCATTTGAGCTTTAATTTTAATATGAGTATTGGGAATCATTAAGATTTGATAGATGACAATCGTAGACACGTAAATGGTTCGATCGAACGGTCCAATGAGTTAGTCTACAAAATTCATATATGAATCATGAACTAAAAAACTGTGGGTGATATGAGGGTTTTCCCAAATCGCGGGGGCGGGAGGGGGCGTGGCAAAAATTGAAAATAAATTTGATCTGCCTGCAAGAATAAGACGTTTATGTTCGAGATTTCTTTGTTCATACGGTATTTCGATGTACCTCTGGTAAAGAGTATAAAAACACAACGCCATAGAATTCATTAAATACGCTCAAAAAATAGAAGCTATTGGCATTTAAGTAAACGAGAGCGTAAGTTGAAGCCGGCTCTAACCGACTTCGATATACCCGTTACTCATAAAAAACATGTTTAACAGTGCTCCTGCGTTCCTTAGGGTGACCATCCGAAAGGTATGCCACATTTTTTGTTGGTGGGAGGGGGGTTAGCGGGGGGCTTTGTTCACTTTTTTGCTCATAACTTGAGAACCGTTCATCCGATCTGTATCTTTTCTTCGGCAAATCGATTTATTTTGCTAATTACTAACTCTCTAGAGGGTACGAATCGTCTATCTTCAAAACTGTAGGAGTTATAACGTTTTTCCCGAATTGCGGGGGCGGGAGGGGGCGTGGCCAAAATTTGAAACAAACTTGATCTGCCTGCAGATAAAAGAAGCATTTGTCCCATACATGACAAACCTCTATATCTTACCATCTCTGAGATCTAGGTGTTCATACAGACGGACGGACATGTCTATATCGACTCGGCTGTTGATGCTGATCAAGAATATATATACTTTATATGGTCGGAAATGATTCCTTCTGCCTGTTACATACATTTGCACGACTTAAGTATACCCTTTTTACTCTACGAGTAACGGGTATAAAAATGGAAGGTTTAGAGTGGGTTGTCGAAATATCGATATCAAATAACGTTTGACGAGATTTTTATAAAAACATTTTTCTGTTTTTTGGACAAAAAGTTTTTTTGTGATTTAGAAGACCTCAAACCTCAAATTGAATGCAATAATTGTCCAAATAAATGGAGTAACGCTTGCGGGCAATACATATATATTTTCGACTCCGCTAATAATTTCAACCTCCATAATGCGCCAGTGGAACAAGGGTATTAGACTGCATACGAGACTATTGCAGGAAAAAAGGCATGCGGCCTAAAGTGGACAGAGTTTACACTTGCTCGAGTTCTTGGAGCTTGTGATTGACGTAGTCAAAGAGGCACAGTTCTCCTAGAAAGATTAAAGTTACAAATTCTTTAACAATTTCATCCTGTCTCTTTCTCTTTGGATCTGCCAAATTGCATAAGTCACTTACCGTGACCGTAAACAAATATAAAATTAATTAATTAATAATAATAATTACTATTATTAAAGAACAAAGATTAAAACCGAAACGAATAACGGTTTGGGTTACGGTTACTGTTTTGGTAAATCGCTTTTTCCGGTTACGTTTATATTACTAAATTATATTATTGTACACCAAAATGAGCTGGTTTCGGCCTATATGGGTTACGGTTTTTTTCCCGAGGCTTCTCCTTCAAACCACGTTCGCCTTTCATTAGAACGTTTTATTATTCTGTTTCGGGTTTCGGTTACGGTTATTAGTATAAAATATTACTTTGACACATTTGCCCCATTTGGAATCTCATTTATTCAGTAAATGTACTAA
Organism: Lordiphosa clarofinis; assembly: GCA_018904275.1. Classification (NCBI taxonomy): domain Eukaryota; kingdom Metazoa; phylum Arthropoda; class Insecta; order Diptera; family Drosophilidae; genus Lordiphosa; species Lordiphosa clarofinis. The sequence continues at coordinate 687,589 of JAEIGQ010000129.1, forward strand.
ATATAACAATGATATCTTAATCGAGATTGTAATTACATAAAAATATCATAATAGTCTATAGAGTTTAACTGTTCAAGAGAGTCCTGCGAGGCGTCATTATAAATTTTCGCTCTCATTCGTTTCTGCTATCAAAACTTTTGATAACTTTGAGGATTTTTCCCACCATTTCAATATGTCTACCTTCTTTTGTTTTAGAAACCTATTAAATGCAGAAGTGGGACTATCACTTAAAACAATTTAATTTACAGATTTTTTGCACTTGATTATATACTCGTATACTGCACTGCAAATTTTCGTCAAACTTGAATTGGGGCTTATTCCCCAGATAAATCAATCGTTCTAACAATCAAACATGTTCACGTTCGTTCAACTAAGCGCACCATGTGCAATTAACAAGGCGAATATGTATGCCTAGCTTCACCATATTAATTCCACCATGAGCACGCAAAAGCCACCACTTGTGATAGGGAATTCAAAAACGCCCGTGTCGAAATTAAACTCAAAGTTAATGTTTCTTTGCTAAAGAAAAAATCAGCAACACACTATCAGTACCCAAAAACATTTTCGCCATTTACGGTTTCGGTTACGGTTTTAGTTTCTGTTAAAGAACATAATAAAAATTGATTTCACAATTTCTTTCTGCGTTTTTGCTTTCGCGCATTTGTTTAAATTTTGAGCCAATCGAAAGCAAATCAAAATTAAACCGGGTCGTTCCACCAACTGATTTTCTTTTGTTTTCAAGAAATCAAATCGAAAGCAAATTAAAGGAAAATCACTTTCAGGAATAATGCTAGATTCCAGATGACATAAAAATGTATTTCGACACAATAATTTATTTGAATAAAACAGCTGTGCAATAGCTTTCAAATTTCAAAACAGTTCAAAAGTGATTCTATTTGTAAAAATGTATTTTTGTGTGTTCTGGAAAATGGCCTATACCACTAATTTTGTATTTTTGTATTCAAGTGTTACGTGTTCAGTGAGCTAGTTCGATAGTATGTATTTTAAAGTGCAGTACCATTTTGTTTGTTCTTATCGATACTTTTATCGACTAGTTTAAATTAGAGTGACCTTCCTCCAGTTTGCCCACAACCAATAAAAACAGACAAACTTGGGAAAAATGGATGACGAGGATACAGGTAGATATTACATTAAATAATCCAAATGACCATGTTAATGTGTATTAAACTGCGCAGAAACCGCTGCCGCTGTCTCAGCCGGGGCTGGGACTACTGCTGCCAGGTCGCAGCTAGAGGAACAACAACCAGCAGAAGTGGACAGCGCCAGTCCTACAGCAGCACCAGCCGCAACTGAAAGAGATGGACAAGAGCAGGAAGCGGAGGACAACCTCTTTGAAGAGGTTAGAGGCTATATGGTCGATTTGTTGATGCAGAGTGAGACAGATGGTGATGCAGAGCAAGCCCAGCCAGAAGAAGAGGAACAGGGTGAAGGCGCGGCAGTTGCTGAAGTCTCTTTCAGTCCTGCCAGCAGCAACATGGCCCTAGATCAGGAGGAGTCCGCCAATGAAGGCAGCGTCCACAGTGATATGTCACTGGACAGTCCAGGAAGTGAGGGTAGGATCTGATCATTTTAAATTCATTGTAGATTTATTCATCGTAATCCTTACAGACGACTCGGATGTGGAGGCCTTGCCACGCTGGATGATATCTCAGAATCGGTTGCGCTCGGCAGTGGACATGTTGGTCACACGTGCACGAAATCGTGATGGTGGCATAGCTGCCCTCTTGAATAGGGATAATTTTTTACAACGTGTACGGAGCATGGTCTTTAGTCAGGAAAGACGACGCAGCAGTCGGACCAGCGATGAGGCCGAAAGCACACCAGAGGCACAACCTCCACCAATGCCACGGCCCCCCATAGACATTGACTTGGAGGAGGGAGTGCGATTTGATACTAATCTTCCGGCTGAGCATTCATATTTTGGCACAAATCTAAGTCGTGTGCCCGGGGTGGACTATCTGGAGGTGGGGAGCATTCATCACATGCTCATTTTTCTTCATCAGCACACTTTGTTTCCGGGAGAGGTGTTGCCTTTCATGATCGATGGGTCCATTATTGACGAAGAGGTGCAGAACAGTGGTCTGGACGGTCTCATATTTGGCGTGGGCTTCCCTATGCTGCAGCCACCCGAGGACGATCCGTATAAGCTGTACGGAGTAACATGTCAGATCTATGAAAAAGGCGAGAGTGGACGCCAGATGGTGTTCTACAAGTCACGAGCTCTCCAGCGTATTGTCATCAATTGTGATGACATCCGGGGGTGAGTGTATGGGTTAGCTGCTTTTATAACTGACTAACTTTCAATGTCATACAGTCCGCCCCAAGACATTGCCCGCAATCCGACAAACAAATGCTACAGCAAGGTGAAAATTCTGCCTGAATATTTTCTGCCGGAGCCACTCAAATGCATTGACATGGGCTCGATGAGTCGATTCCGAGACTTGCCCTCAATGCGGGATAAATATCGACGCTTTCAAGTATCCACCACTCCTTGGCCAATGGACGCTTGCCAGCAGTACTCGTTTGAGGAAATTGTGGAGAAGGCACGCAAAAAGCTTGAGATACACAAGATTGACACCATGCCCAAGTGTCCAATTCAGTTGTCCTTCTGGCTGGTGCGAAATCTACACCTCACCGAGAAAATGATGCGTCTGACATTCCTCACAGATTCGGTGAATACAAGACTGCAACTTATTGGGAGTGCCCTGAAGGAAGAGTCGCTCTTTTATTGTCGCTACTGCAATAGCAGTTTGGCATATTGCTCAGATCTATTTGCCATGTCCAAGCACGGAGTACAGACGCAGTACTGTAATTCAGGTGAGTTTGCTGCATTCTCTCCAATAAAGTTGATTTAAATTTCGAATTATATGATGGCAGCTGGCTACATTCATGAGACCAACACCGTTTATCGTATAATGACACATGCCATTGGCTACAGCGGTGAACCATCCACCGAGTTCAGTTGGTTTCCTGGCTACCAATGGCATATTATACTCTGCAAATTTTGTGCCCAACATGTGGGTTGGGAGTTCAAGGCAGTCGAACCGAATCTGGCCCCCAAAGTCTTCTTTGGCCTGGCTGGCTCCAGCGTCAGAATTGGGAAGGCCAGCGAAAGTACTCCCGTTAATGGCAGCACCTTTGTGGTGCGTAATCTCTTGAGGATGGTGTCCAGCGAGATGGAATGATGTTGGCAAGGTGTGAAATGTTTTTTCTGCTGCTGCTGTTGCGGCAGTCGAGGAGGAGACGACGCAATCCCGAATTAAATACCCCCGAAAGCTTTTGGATTCGTTTCACAGTTGTTCAACGATCAACATGATTTCAAATTGGAACTGGAACGACTACTATTTAAAATCTAATCTAATCTGAAATTTGTTTAGGTAAATTAAATTATACAATATTCGTCATTACTCTAACCAAGTATTTTTTTATATCAATTAGTGTAAGTATGTATATTAAAAACGATGCCTGAAAATCGGATCAAAAGGCGAGAAAGATGGGGTTCTTCATTTATATGGTGTTTGCCTGATAGACAGTTTATAGGCAACGTAATCCCTCCTCAGCTGTGAAGATATCGAATTAGCTTTGCTTCTTACTGTATGCTGGTGGAATGCTGGCCATAATCGGATGGAGTTTTAGTTATAGCACTGTAAAACATTTTCCAACAAAAAAATTTTGATACCAGCGAGACCCACAAAATTTTCGAGGCACTTAAGAAAGTAAGAAAACCCCTGGCTGGGTTTGGTCGGATTGGCTAAGTTGGCGGGTTATGATCATAGTTTTGTTTTTCGAACAAAACCTGCCAAAAATCAATTAGGGGTTTCACGTCAAAAATTAAAAATTAAACCTTCAACAATAAAGTGTACTGTGAAAAACTAAGCTAACATCACCAGCCCGGTCCCAGGTCATGACATTAACTGGTTACATATAAGATAACACAGTTGGGGTATTCACTTTGTTGAGCACTTGAGCACTTGAGCAGTTTTGCCTGACTAGTATTGTGAGCAGCCCTCTGTACACGAAATTTGTGCACAACTACGTTTGAGATATGATTCATTTTAACGGTACGATTATAATCGAAAAACCGTAAAAAATAAAATAAAATTAAAATAATATTATAATAATAAAATATTAGTAAGGTTTATTTTGGTGGCACAGTTTGAAAGCCAGCATCCAACACTCGGCTGACGACTTATTAAATCGCGAAATAATACCAAAGAGGATAAAAATATTAATAATGTCAAAAAAACTTTATGACCAACCAAGTAAAAAATCATGCCTAGATTAATGCATAAGCGCAATTCGCAGCTGAAGGATCTGAATGGTAACAAAACCGCTAACTGCTTAAGAAACTGCTTTTCAAGGGCACAAGTGACCACACATAATTACCATTACCATGATTTTGGATATATCGAACCGCGATAGATACCATGGATGACCAATGTTAAAGAATATAGTGAAGATCATTAGGAATGTTTCAAACCACTTTTTAGGACTGACAAATCATCAAATCGCGGGAAAACACCGTTGCGGTTCAAATATATTAATAGAGTCAAACATACTTTACTTCCAACCAAGTAAAAAATAAAGCCAAGTTTATTGCATAAAAGCAATTCACATTTAAGGGATCGCCGTGGTAATAAAACCGCTAAGTGCTTAAGAAGTTGATTTTCGAGGCTAAAAATGAGCACACATGAGCACTACATTACCATGATTATGATAATACTGAACCACGATAAATACCATGGACGACCAATCCATGGATGACCACACCAGCATTTAATTTGAAAAAATTTTCGGAAATTTTGAAGAAAATTTCTTCTTCTAAGTTCTTTGTTAATGGTCATCCATGGTATGTATCGCGGTTAGTCACTAGAGGTTGGTCATAATAATGGTGATGTAGTTATATAAGATCTATTGTGGCCTTGAAACTAGTTTCTTAAGTAATTAGCGGTTTTAATTCCACGGATAACCCTTAGCTGCGAACTGCGCGTATGCAATGATCCTTACATGGTTTTTTTCATGTTTGTTTGACATGATTACTATTTTTGATCCTCAACGGTATTTTTCCGCGATTTGATGAGTTGTCAGTCACGAAAAGTGGTTTGAAACATTCCTTATGATCTTAACTGTATTTTTAACCATTGGTCATCCATGGTATTCCGCGGTTCGGCATTGTCTTAATCATGGTAATGCTGTTATGTGGGTAGTTTTTGGCCATAGAAAGCAGTTTCTTAAGTAGTTCGCGTAATTATCGATTACTTTTTTATTTTCTCGTGCAGGTCTCAATAAGGTACAAGTGCCTGACTTTTCGTAGTCAGGGCCTGGGTCGAGCAAGCTGTGCACAATTTGTTCAGAGTAAATTGTTGTTGGAAATGTTTACACTTTTCCCCAAGTGCTCAACAAAGTGAACACCCTAGGGGCCGATTTCACATCTTCTACATAGAGCTATTTGTCACATAAACTAACAAATAACAGTGTAAAATCGATGACTATCTGACACATAGCAGCTATTTGGGGGAACAGAAATCGGCGCTAAGTGTGTTATCTTTTAGAAAAGATAAAATAAAAATAGAAAAAATAGAAAAGATGCTTTTCAGTTATAAAGCACACTTAGCATAACTGTCTTGGTAGCAGTGGTGTAGTGGGTAAGATATGAGACTGAAAGTCAAACAGACCTGGGTTCAAGTCTGGTATGGCACGTACAAAAATGTTTATTTATTTTTTGTGTACAATTATCAAGTTATCAAAATAAGCACATAAAAGTTGTGTTCACTACAATTAACGATTAGGGGAGAGTGGGGGGTTGTGATCATAGTTTTGTTTTTCGAAAAATAACTTTGCCAATAATCAATATTTTTTTTGTTTTTTTATACCCTTGGAGAGGGTATATTAAAATTGTCCGGATGTGTGTACGGCATAGAAGGAAGCATCTCCGACCACATAAAGTAGATATATTCTTGATCAGCATGACGAGCTGAGTTGATATAGCCATGTCCGTCTGCCCGTCCGTCTGTTTCTATGCTATCTCCTCCGTCAGTTTTAAAGCTATCTTAACCAAACTTTGCACAATGTCTTTTGGTATAAATACGCTGCACATTTGTCGGAACCGGCCGGATCGGATGACTATAGCATATAGCTGTCATAGGAACGATCGGTCGAAAAACTAGTTTTAGTGAGAAAAACTTTTTTGTTTTGAATGCTATCGCTCCCAATGATTTCACATAATTTCATCAAGGCTTATCGAAATCGGACAACTATATAGTATAGCTGCCATACAAACTGCCAGGCATATATCAAGCTCCAAGGGTATATAAACTTCGGTTGAGCTGAAGTTAGCTTGCCTCTATTTTTTTTATTTTATATTGAAATAAAAATGATTTTTTTACATTTCGAAAATTTGTGGGGGGTTGTGAGCCACCCTTTTAAAAGTTCAAATTTCATGTTTTCAAGCAATTATTCTTTATTAAATGAAAAAATTAACAATTTTACTCCATCTGAATATAGAAATATCAGTAAAAGTAAATATTTATTGATGGCATTAGGCTTGTTTTCTTTTATATACAAGCACTTTTTGCTGGTGGCTGTTCTTTTGTTTTTTGCCTAGAAGTTTGCAACGCATAGAAATATTCCCTATAAACTATATAGATTCTTGATCAGGACGACGAGCTGAGTCTATTGAGCTTTGTTCGTCCGTCTGTCTGTTTCTACGCGAACTCGTCCCTCAGTTTTGAAGTTATCGAGCTGAAACTTTGCACATAGTCTTCTTTTTACTGTATACTGCTAATATGTCGGAACCGACCGGATCGGATGACTATATCTTATAGCTGTCATAGGAACTGTAATTTACAATTTTGTCATCTGATTCAACAATTTTTCTTTTTCGGCTTAGAATATTTTCATTCGCCAATTCACATGAAGTTTCAGTGAAGTGAGTCGATTGAGCTTTGTCCGTCCGTCTGTCTGTCTGTCTGTCTGTTTCTACGCAAACTAGTCTCTCAGTTTTAAGGCTATCGAGCTGAAACTTTGCACAGAGTTTTCTTTTTACTGCACACTGATAACATGTCGGAACCGACCGGATCGGATAACTATATCTTATAGCTGTCATAGGAACTATCGGTCGAAAAGTGGGTCTTTGTGAGAAAAACTGTTTATTTTTAATGTAAAAGCCTTCCGCTTCAGCAATTATTAGTTTTACACGCTTTTACACAGATTTGAAAGTTTTGGTCAAATCGGATGACTATATCTTATAGCTGCCATAGAAACTATCGGTCGAAAGGTGGATTTTATTTAGAAAAATTGTTTGTTTTAGTGCTAACGTTTGTAAACTATGATGTATTAAGACATTTGCAAGGGTATAAAAACTTCGGCAAAGACGAAGTTAGCTTGGCCTTCTCGTTTTAAATTCCAACTGACAATGCAATCGATTTCAAACGTAACGTCTTGAACTGAAGATTTAAAGGGTTTTTGGTCAACATCGAATGACTATATCTTATAGCTGCCATAGAAACTATGGGTCGAAAAGTGGGCTTTATTTAAAAAAAACTGTTATTTAAGTTGTATTTAGTACAATAAATTGTGTATTCTCAGAAGCTATAACATGGTGGTTAACACTGAGAAAAAATTATATATAATTTTTAGCAACAATTACTTAATAATATGAAATATTTTAAAAATCTATATAATTATAATTTGAGTAGATACAGTAAAATGCTTTCCATCAATATAAACTTGAGACCTGTCCGATAAAATAATCCTGAGATATCACGTTTTTAAAAACCCTTTTTTCCATGTTTTCGTTTTTTACGATTTTTGAAATTGTTAATAAATTAAACAAAATTTTTTTTTTGCAAAACCGCAAATCACATTTCGGTGGGAGTGTCGAGATCTAATTTCGGTTTTTTTGTTTATTGAAACAAAAAATGTTGAATTTTTAGATTGTTCGATTTGTAAAAAGAATGATCCATATAAAGATTTTTAGAAAGCATTAGAAGTATAGCCTGCCACGTAACGTATGTCACGTAGCGTAATTTATAAGCAAGGCTTCAAACCTCTATAAAGTTTGCTGAAGGTTCGTTCCGGGGGTTCAAACCCGTTGTGAACTCTGAGGTTCGGTTAATTTCACAATACATTAAAGAATTGCAAACTGAGTTGCAAACTAAAAGAGAAAGCAAGCTGAGAGCTGACTATTAGTTGTATCATGCTTCAATCACAACTTTTGTCACTTTTCATCATATTATTATTTCATGGCGACGCGATCAATTATTTTGCAAATATTGTTCAAAATCGGATGACTATATCTTGTAGCTGCCATAGGAACCATCGTCCGGAAAATGGGTTTTAGTTAGAAAAATTATTGATTTTGTTGCTAGAGTCCATAAACTGTTTATAATTCCAAAAACCCTTTCCAAGGGTATGCAAGGTTCTTTAAGTCGGGCATTATTTTTTCGTTGTAATGCTGCACTGTTAAATAATTTGAGACCACAAACGATTTTTTAGCTGACTCTGCAACAATCAGTCGCTGTTTCTTACGTTCCCTTCAAATCGAACTTTTTGAGCATGCAACTTTTGCTCTTGTCTGTTCAGGGTTTGAGTAGCAATTTAATGTAAGCGAAGCTTTACGTAAACTAATTCTGGTACTATTAAGACTTGCACAAAGCTGTTGCTTGTCTGAAGAAGTTGGATGTTCTGTGTTTTGCTGATTTATAGTCTGAATTGTACGAATCATTGCAATCAACGATTGGCAGCAACGATGCAGCTATCTTCGTTTTTAAAATACTCCGATTTTATAGTCAGGACCTTGTTTGACTTCTTAGATTTTCCCCAAGGTTGATTTGTTGCGGAACAAGCGCTTCAAGTCGTGCAAGGAGTTTTTTCGTTTCTCGATTTTGGTTTATTGTTTTCTATATTAACGCGATTTCGCGTGAAATGATACGGGTCTCTTGATTTTGGCAGTCTTCACTATGGTATATTTATCCTCCAAATGTTATTTAAAAAATATCAGCGCCTACAAAATTTGGTTGGGTCCTTTAGGACGGGATGAGAAAAAATTTAACATGTGTATAGGACACGTTTGCGTTGAAGACAGAAGCGTTTTTCTCACTAAAACTACTTTTCCGACCGATCGTTCCTATATGACCAAGACAATATGTAAATAATATTTATGGAAAATCGTATATTACGTCAAAATTTCTACTATATTGCGCTGTTCACTTCTAGATGAAAGCCAGTTTTAGACGTACATTAAGAGGCTATCAGGATATCTTTGAAGTCAGTTCCCACACTGAACTGAAGTGCTGCGCATCACGGTTGCAGCCGTTCCTGCAAATAGTCTATTTTTACTGTGCTGCTTATAAATAGACTTCTTCAGGATCGAACAATAATGCGGATTACTATACTACAATGGCCAAAAAACACAGGGAAATTGTTCATAAATCGAAAATTCTTTGTTTATTATTGTCAATTCATTTCATTCCCTTGAAAGTAACCTCCCTCAATCGCATTACAATTGCTCCAACGTTTTTTACAATGTTGTTTGTGTTTGTAGGACAATTTTAAAAACATGCTGCAAAGTCTTCTTCTGGTAGAGTCTTCAATTCCTTCTTCGTTTCGGGCTCTATCTCTTTTATCGATTCAATACGGTGTCCATGGAGCGGTCTCTTGAGTTTAGCGAATTGACTATGGTAGCTAGAGTCTAGAAGGACAGTGCGATCATGCAGACATGGCCCTTGTTAAAATCCCGTGCGTGGACCGTGCCGACTCCAACTTGCGAGCCACACTGGTCGCACTTTATGACAGTCTTAAAAATTTAGTCCCATATAAGAGCGTGGATAAATCGCATCTCTTCATTGGAAATGGGCTCGCTTAGACAAAATAAGGAATTAATTTACCGACCAAAAATACATTCAATTCCTGCTCCATTTTTATTTGTTGCTCGATTAAATTCAAATTTGACAACTTTTAAAATGATACGGAGAATTTGTCGAAAAAATTTCGATTCAGTGAACGTGTCGTATACGTAATATTTGTGGAAACTTTGAAGGCTTTTCGCAGAGGTTAAACCATGATCTAAAATTTCTTGATTTTTGAATTTATTATGTACACCCTAAAAGTAATCGTTTAAGATGGTATCAGTTAACTTTTTTATCAGCGTCCACCCTAATGTTCACCCTCAGGAACGCAGGAAGTCGGTTAGAGCCGACTTTAACTTACGCTCTCGTTTTTATCAAAATTTGGTTGTAAAATTTGGTTAAGCTGTAAATGGGAAATGCAATAGTTGCAGAGTTATGACCATAGTTAATCAATCGATATACATATGTATAATGGACAAGCTCAACAAAATTTTGTTCCTCCTCAATGATGTATGACTGTTAAGCACCAATGTATTTATTATGTGTACATACTTTCCATTGGCGACAGTGCGGCGCATAAAAAATAAGCAGACAATTTTAGTAAATAAACTCATATGTTTGTAAAATGTTCATAGTACCCATATATTTGTTTCGGTTATGGTGCTGATAACCGGCTATGTATATAAAGGTTATACGCAGGGATTATACGCGAAAAAAGCTGTTCGGTTCGGTTCATTTCAACTAGGTGTTAAGTTACAATTGCGTTACCATACTGAGCAAAGTCGCAGCACATTATTTGGTAGAAAGCAAGGGCGTGTCCAATTGGTCACGAAAAAAATGGTTAAGGCCATATTGACTATTCAAACAAGTAAAAAAATAAAAATTTTTTCTAAGAGCTCAAAGGATCATGATGAGCTTCTTTTATTCTCTTGAGTTGAGTGCTTCTAATTTTCGCCAAAAAAAAAGGGACCTGCCGAGTCTAAACGGAAAGGTTTCATAAACTTATTCACGGCTTCTTTACACATTTACAATGCAATAACATCGATAACCATTTTTCGCAATATAGTGTCAAATCAAACTATTAAATCAGCAGACAGCGAATACTGGCTAAAATAATTCATGTATGTGCAGTTTTTGATTTCGCGAGTATTTTGCCATTAACTAAATATCTAGCTTACGTTAATTATTTTTAAGTTACATGTTATCTACACGCGATTAGTGCTTTTACACACTCCTCATGTACTTACATAGAAATGTAGATTGCAAAGTTCGACGCTTTACAGAACTAATTTTTTGCACCAAATCCACCTAGATTTGCAAAAACAGCAACATGAGAAAACGGCCCTAAACGTGCCAACATTTGCCTTAAATTTCACAATAGAAAACATAAAGCGAAAATTCCTACAAAACAGAATATAAATTTTGTAAGCAATGTCAAAACATCCAGTTCACCAGTATTTTGAGTTTGACTCAAATAATAAAACGAGCTCGTGCAAGAAATGCCCCGCAAAAATGACGGGCAAGCATTCCGAAAATTTAATGCGGCATTTAAAACGTAAGCACGAAAGCGAATTCCTGGAAGTCGAAGAAAAAAAAGGAAAACCGATCAGAGCAACAGCCAGCATCTGATAACAAAATTTGTTCAACCGTCTCCTGTTAATCACGTTGCACAAGTACAAATGACGAAGAAAAGTTTGATGGATGCCTGCATGGAAATCGTAACCAAAAATGGAAGGCCCCCTAAAGCCCTGGAGGACAGTGGCTAAAAAAAAATTATTGGTCCCATATGTCAAGTGCTCGGTGTGAGTGTGAACCGCCAAAACATAAGAGACGAAATTGTGCAAAGAGCTTCACAGTTGCGATCTGGCATAAAAAATGACTTAAGAAATCGGTGAGTAGCAAAAAAATTATATACAAGTTATCGCAGGAAGATACGTGCATTGTACATAAATCTGGCTCATAAAATTGTTTGTCTTTACATATATATGCGTGTATGTTCAGACATACACGTAGCAAGTACAAATGTATATGTTTTCGCCATGTGGATATGAAAATTCATTTATGTACAATGTGTTTTTTTGAGCGGTAAACCATTATTCACAAACAAAAACTATAAATACATACTATATGTAATATTTTTAATTTAATTGATATATTTTCAGAATCTTCTCCATAAAAGTTGATTGCGTGAGCAGACTGGATAGGTCTATTATTGGCATTAACGCCCAATACTGGGAAGAGGACAGTATAAAAGTCGTCACACTGGCTATGAAAGAAATGCACATTCAACATTCCAGTATTAACTTAACAAACACCATTTTGGAAATTCTCCAGTCGTTCGAAGTATCTTTGGATCAAATCTATACAATTACTATAGATAATGCAGCCAACATGGTTCGTACTGGTCATTTGCTAAATAATAAATTAGTTGATGAGATTTCTAATGAAGAAAAAGAAGAAAATTTTCAAAATTGCTCGGATTCTGAAGACGAAAGTGTTGAGCATAGTTTGGACTCAGAAAATGTCTATGATGAATCAGAACAATCCCAAAAATGTAAAGTCGATATATCTAATGATTTCATAACAACAATAAGATGTGCTGCGCACACATTAAATCTGGCAGTTTGCGATTTACTAAAAAATATAGCGAAAATACGTGGAAAAGCACGACTTGTTGTGAAAAAGCTAAGAACACCAACCATCTTAAATTTGCTAAAGATGCAAAATTTAAATAAGCCAACCCTTGATTGTGTTACGCGTTGGGGGTCAACATACATAATGTTCAAACGATTACTGGAGCTTAAAGATTTTTGCAGCGAAAGTTCCAAGGATATTAAAGATCTTTTTATCTCTACTCGAGATTGGCTTGACATTGAAAATGTGTGCGAACTATTAGCTCCAGTTTATGAAATTAATTTACAATTTCAAAAAATGAACCTAACTGCTAGTGACTTTTTTTATGGCTGGCAGGCATGCAAAGTTAAGGTCGAAAAAATGGGTGGACGACACAGCTTAGTATTTGTCAATGCATTGGAAAAAAGGGGTGCTTTATTGTTATCAAATCCGCCTATTTTTGCATGCGTTTTCTTAGATCCCAGATATCAAACTTTGCTATCTCAAGAAGAAAAAAATATAGCTAAAACTCATTTAATGTCAATATACAACAAAATCCAAAACCTCAATGAAAGCATAACGGATAATTCTGTAAACTCAATTAGTGAAGACGAGGTGGAAATGCTTGCCAAACAGGTCAATAACAGGGATTCAATTCCTTCAAAAAGTAAAATATCGATTGTTAATTGCATTGAAGCGTTTGATGGCGTAAAGCGTATACCTAAAGACAAAGATATTTTTAAATATTGGAATATTTATCAAGAAAATCAGCTTAAGCAAATAGCTCGAATCGTTTTAGCAGTTCCAGCCACACAAGTGTCAGTAGAACGAGCATTTTCCACACTAAAATTTGTTTTATCAGATTTAAGAGCCAATATCGATGAAAATATTCTTGAAGACATTTTACTATTAAATCTTAACTAAAATTCAGGCATGTTGAAGTTAATTTAAGTTAATGTAGGTTAATTTAATCTGTATATGTACTTCCTATTGTTATGAAATCCAAGTAATCAAATGGAAATATTTTCATGAAAGATCTCGTTATGTTATTGAAGAAAATTTTCAATTTATTATAAATGAATTGTTTTATTATATAATAAAAGAAAACCTAATGATATGTTAACAAAAAATCTGACTACATGTATCAAAATAATATATCTTTAGTTTATTAAATGAATAAAGCGTGAACCAAACCGAACCGAAACCGCGGTTCAGTAAGCCTCAAAAACCATGCAATGAACCGAACCGGCGGTTCAGAAAATGTGTGAACCACTGAACCGAACCAGTCCTTATATCCAAGTGGTTTGCATCCCTGGTTATACGGTTGCGGTTATAAAAAATACTTTTTTCGGTTTCGGTTACGGGTTCGTTTTCAAATTTAAAAGTGTTTCTAGCGTTTAAATCTCTGCTTTAGGGCTTGCTTGTTTTTACAACTTGATCAAACAACCTCAAGTGAAGCCTTAATTTATAGATTTGGATACAGCATGAAGGGCACATACGTAGAATTGTAGTTTTCCAAAAATAATATTCAAATTAAGCGAAATCGTTTAGTTTTAAGTCATTTATTTAGATTTCAATTGAATTTACGCCATTGGTATTGATTGAGTCATGCAGTTCGAAATTTTGGATCTATTTATATTGTATGTATGCATGGTTATGTATGTCGGTGCAATAAAAATGTATGGGGGTTGTGATCAGAGAAATATAATTATGGAATGAATGCATGTGTAAGACTCTGTAGGAATTCATAATAAGCTCTATTCGTTCTCTATGGTAGATATAAGGTATTCATATGAAGGTAGTGAATAGCAGTAGGCATGTATGTAGTCTGTAGAGTGCGTGTGAGCTGAAAAGAGGAACCGTTTTGTTTTGAGTACGACGTAGGACGCACTTAGTTGAATTTGATTTTGATAAAGCTACAAATTATTGAGCACTAGTTTAACATTACGGTATATATCGGGTATACTATGTATGTATATAGTACGTTTATAGTCTATTTAATATGTAAGTATATAATGGTATGTATCAAAATGCAATCAACAATATCAGTCCGTTGCACAACTGGCAACAAGTAACATCTCTCCATTGCCACATCCTGTGCCTATGGCCAGGCAAAATTGATGCCGGTTAATTGATAGAACTTATTATTGAACGGTCTGTAAAACTCCCTAAGTCGCTCGATGGCGTTTGGGTCGATATGCGGGTGGTTTCGGCCCTTTGTCTTACCCAGACAATGCGGGGTGGAGCGCGCCTCCGACTTGAATAGGCATGGAAATCCCTTAGTGGCATTGAAGTAGAAATGCTTCTCTGTGACCACACGCTTCAGTCCAAGAAAGTCCTGCACTCGTCCAATTTCATAGGCCGGATCCATGATCAAGCGCTCGCCACTAATAAAAAGCAGCTGAGACAGTGGGAAGAAGAGTAGCCAGCGTTCCAAATAGCGAGCATAAACACCAATCTTGACGGGCCCCCAGTTGGTGTCCACCACAGAATAGCTGCCATTGACAAAAGCCAACTGCTCGAAGCGTTTCATGTCCGCCTTCTTGCTGGCTGCCTGGGTATAGTCGGATATAGCTCGCGTCACCGGATCGCGCACCACGATCAACAATCTAAGAAGAGACGTAAAATAAATGGGTTTGAATAGATCTGAATCTTGCTTTACTTACTTGGTAGCCGCATTCATATGATGGACACGATGCGGCACTTCCTTGGTGACAAAATAGCTGGGCGTTTTCTCCATGGTGATCTGGCCCTCGATGGTGTAGGGCATGTGGTGGCGATACCAACGCAGGCCCCGCTGATAGTGTCGGTCAAAGAAGTGTACCTCCGACCCGGCGGCGCGAACATCGGGGTGCAGACGAATGAACTCGAGCAGGGCACGAGTTCCACTCTTTTTCACGCCAATGATAAGCGTATCGGGCAGATGTCGCGAAGGACGTATACCCTGTTGCCGAAGCAGCTGATATTTGGGAGAACCATCCGAGCTGCTCACAATGCCAAGCGAACTGGTGGAGGAGGTGGCGTTCAAAACGGGAGGAGCCGATGTGGAACTGCTGGCATTAAAATGCGGCTTCGCCAATGACAACAAGTTGCGAAGGTTACTCTGGCCGATGGACAAATCACAATGGAACATTACATCGCCAGTCCACTACCCAGAAACGGACTTACCTGCTGCAAGCTTCGGCTGATACTGGTCAAGAGGCATGCATTAAAGCTGTAGGAAAAGTAGATAAGCATCAGAGAGACCACCAGGGCAATCACCAGGCTGCGGCTGCTCAAATTCACATTCGTGCACCAAATGCTCATCACAAACATGACGCTGGCGAAACATCTATTTATGTATGTATAAACACCGTTATACTAATTGAGCCATTTCATGGCCAGCAAACGAAGCAGCCGGCCAAGCAAAATGTCTACAGCATTGAGGAGGAGTTGGCGTAACGGGAGCGGTAGCAGGCAGTTGTGCCGCCGGTCGCGTTGTTGTTGCTGTTTTCGACCTTAGCTAAATTCCGCAAATGAAGTCCAGGAATAAGGACAAATCACTAACCAGCACAGAGGTTTATAAACGGGGGAGAGTCCTGGCGCAGGCGCAGAAGCAATGTTGTCTAGGCCATAAAGCAAAAGGTATACTCATTGCGACATGGTCTCCGTCAAGTTGAGCTTACAGGCCTCCTGTTTCCAGAGCAAATAAAAATTTGTCACAAAATTGGCAGTTGTTTATGTTAAGTGGATCGTAAGCTATAATGGGACCACAAAGTCTTAAAAACCCCCCAAAAATACTCAAATGGTGTAGGGTCACATTAAATTGTCAGTTGTTGAATTCAAAATGTTTCATCCAATTAAAGTTTAATCAGTTTCAAAATTGCCTCAGAGCATTCAAAGTCGCATGATGTACTAATTCTTGGTAGAGAAAGTCTTGAGGCACTTAAAATTAAAAAATATGAAAAACTTATGAAAGCAAGTAAAAGCACTGCATTCGGGAAGCACGACTTCGAAATACCCTATACAATTGAGACACACATACACAATCACACACACACACACGTGCACATGCCCACATGCGCGCGAGCTCTCTGACTCTAAAACAGGCACAGCGCTTCCCCCCTCCCTCCCACAAGCAAAATAGTTACGTGCATAATTTTCTTGTTTTCTCTCGGATCTTGTTGCGCCTTTCAGAATAGATAGATATAACCTTAAGGTAATAAATATTAAGCCACGAGGTTGTAACTTTAAAATTGTGGCTCTGACAGTTTTTTGCAGTTTTAGGGGGAGGGGAAATTTTGCAAATCTAAAACATACTCGATCTGGTTACGGTATACACCTATGTGCATGCAAAAATTTGTGACTCTTTCTCTTATAGTCTCTGAGATCGACGCGTACATATAGAAAGACGGTCATGGCTAAATCGTTTGCTGACTATCGATTGCTGACATCTAGTATCACACAATTTATTAAAACCTTTGAAAATGGAATATCCAACTGATATGTAATATTAAAACAAGATTTATATATCATTGAATAATCAGAGTTTGCATACCTGATAAATAATATAACTGAAAAATTTCAGGATATCTCAATTGTTAATTAAGGGGGTATTCTTCATGTGCAAAATTTATTTTTCGATTTTTGTTTTACTTATTTTTTTAGCTTGGATATTTGAGAATATCGTCCCAAAAGGTTTTTTTTTGTTAAATTCGAAACACTTTAGAAGATAAAGCCTTTTAGTCGAACAATGTTTTCGCTAAAACGAGAGATGGAGGTTTGACATGTATGGGACAAATGCTTTCTTTTATCTGCACGCAGATCAAGTTTATTTCAAATTTTGTACACGCCCCCTCCCGCCCCCACAATTCGAAAAAAACGTTATATCTTCTACAGTTTTGAAGATAGATGATTCGTACCTTCTAGAGATAGTTAGTTATTAGCAAAATGAATAAATTTGAAAAATAATAAGGATCGGATGAGTGGTTCTTAAGTTATGATCAAAAATGTGAAAAATAGCCGAGTTAAAAAAGTGTTGCATACTTTTTAGATGTTCACTCAAGGAACGCAGGAACACTGTTAAACATGTTTTTTCATGAGTAACGGGTATATCGAAGTCGGTTAGAGCCGATTTTAACTTGCGCTCTCGTTTTTTCTTTAAAGTTAATATATTATAAATTATTTTCTAAAAAGAATGAATTGGAAGTCTATTGTCAAAAACAGAAGTTATTTTCATTAAAATATCTATCAATACTACAAAACTATTAATGTAAAAATTTCATCACATTTATGTTTTTATTCATTATAAAGTAAAAACTAAAGTCGAGCAAATGTATGTAACAGCCAGAAGGAATCATTTCCGACCGTATATAGTATATATATTCTTGATCAGGATCAACAGCCGAGTCGATATAGACTTGTCCGACCGTTTGTATGAACACCTAGATATCAGAGACTAGAAGAGCCAGAGCCACCAAACAGATCAAGTTTGTTTCAAATTTTTACCACGCCCACTCCAGCCCAAAAAAAAAATGTTGAATAACTTCCACATTTTTTAAGATATCGAGATCAAATTAGAGCCGACTTTAACTTACGCTCTCGTATTATAATTGTATTTCTATGCCTAAGTAAAGTAATATTTCTGTTCTTTACTCTAATCTTCAAATGTCTGTTCTGCAACTTCAAATGTTGGCAACTTTGAAAGAGCAACAACATCTTTTGCCAGATTATATTGGAATGCTTTTCGATATTCTTTGAGCGCATGTTGATATATTGCTGCATGCACTCAGAAAATTATTTTTCTATATTTAAGAAAATCACCCTAAAATCGAAATCGCCCTAAAATTTAGAAAAAATTTCTATATTTAAGAAAAATTTTTCTGAATTTTAGAAAAGTTTTTTTTTCTAATTTTTAGGGTGAATTTGCTTTATTGCCTTTTCTTATTTTTAGGGTAATTTCGCCTTTGATTTTAGAAAATATTTGTTACAAATTTAGGGTAGTTTGCCCTACAATTTAGAAAATAAGACCCTTATTTTAAGAAAATTTTTCTAAATCCTTCGACCTTTCTAAAAATGTTTGCGAATTTGCATTGCGCTATGCTGCCGTTCAGTTTTAACGACAAAGCCGTCTATGTGATGGCATTTGTTTACACACGCACTAATGTCCATTCGCAATGCCTCAAGAATGTAGATGTATTGAGCAAGTTTTTGTTTTGTCTTGTAGTAATCGATCAAAGGATGGTATAAATTAAACGCAATGCTAAAAACACCTCAAGTAAAAATAAAAAACATTAAAAAAAGAACCATTTAATAAGAAAAAACTATGCTCCTACGCGGATTAGATCCCACTCCATGACGTTTTCTAAGTTAATGTCTTATCCACTCGACCACGACTCTTGCTTCGTATTGAGTGGTCAATGTGAGTACTTAAGCTCCGAATACGCCACAGAAATTCTTAGGTATGATTTTACCGCAAGGTTTTGCTAAAAAAAAAAATCATTAAAAAACAAACATTAAAAAAATATATATATATGAAATGAGAAGAAAAAGTATGCTTCTACTGGGACTTGATCCCAGGCCCCCATGTTTGCTAACCGAATGTAACCAACAGTGTACATTATTAACTATGGTTATGCCGCTACGTCTTGCTTAAGACCAATAGTCGAGTGGGCTAAGGCGTCGTCCGAGTGTTCAGCATTGTTCAGTACTTAAGAGAGGTCCCGAGTTCAAGTCCCAGCAATGTAAGTAAAAATGTGATTAATGCTTATTTAAAAATTAATTAAAGCTTTGAAAAAAGTGGCCAAACTCAAGGGCGGGGTGGGATCCAACCAACAAAAACAACAACCACACCACAGGGTGGTCTGTGGTCGGTCCTACTCTACCTCCCCCAAAATTTTTTTTTTAAATTTTTTTACTGTCATCTGCTGCTTCCTCATGCCAGCGCTGCCATAACCGCTTGGGAATTTTAAATCGACTTAACACCTAAAATTGTCTGAGTTTTTTAGAAAAATTACCCTGAAATCTAGAACAAAATTTTCTATTTTTTAGAAAAGAATTTTCTTGAAAATAGGGCGAGTCGCCTTTGGCCCTTTTTCTAGGGCGATTTTCTAAAAATTAGGGCGAAAACGGCACTTTTTAGGGCGAGTTGTTTTTTGAGTGTGGAAAACGAATTTTCTATAATAAATGCTGAGGCCTCATCAGGTGATAATGGTAGTGGTTCTTTTAATAAAAGCTGTTTCCTTAACTTTAAACTGTCAGGGGAATTTTATGTTGTATTTAGAATATGTAAAGTATCTTTATCGTTTGTCTTCTTAGCAGACTAAGACGCTGCACGAATAAGGAGATCAGTTTGGAAACCAATTTTCTTTTTTGACGAGAACTTATTTTTTTATATGATAGAGGTGGTTTCCCACCTTTATTGCAACAACTATCCTTTTTTAAACCAAATGTCATATCTGATGCAAGCGAGCAGACATTTTGATCCTTAACCCGTCGAACATTTCTTTGGCCTTAATTCAGAAGTCTCTTGACCTTGACAAAACAAATCTTTGCTTTAATTTTAATGTCCATCAAAGCATTTTCATCAGTCGAAAGTGGTGTTGAGCAAGCAAACTTCCAGCAAATCGCATGACGAATATCAATCTCGCTCACACCGGCCATTTTTCTCGTGGGCGGCTTTTCCGACATTGAAAAATCACATTTCAAATTATTTCGTATTTTGTCCTTACAAACCGAGCTTCAAGCCAATCGGAAGAAAAATAGTTTTTTTCATGCAGAATTTTCCGAGAATTTTCCGACCGTCATGGCAAATTTTCCAACTTCGGAAAATTACACTTCAATTTAATTCACCTACTTTAATTTCAAACCGAGTTTCAAGCCAATCGGATGAAAAATAGTTTTTTTCATGGAGAATTTTCCGACCGTTGGGTCAAATTTTCCAACTTCAGAAAATCACATTTCAATTCATTTCACCTACTTTCCTTTCAAACCGAATTTCAAGCCAATCGGATGAAAAATAGTTTTTTGCATGCAGAATTTTCCGACCATTTTCCTCGTGGAAGGATTTTCCAAAATCGGGAAAACACGTGTCAAATTATTTCGCGTACTATGCTTACAAATCAAGTTTCAAGCCAATCGGATGATAATTAGCATTTTTCCCATACAAACTTTTCCAACGCTTTTCCGACTTTTCCGGTTGGAATTTTTCAAAACCCCGTCTTAGTACGCACTTTCACCACTAACAGAAACTCCTGTGAAAATTACAGCCCTCTATCTCTTACCGTTTAGGCTCTGCGATGATTGCCAATCAGTCAGTCAGTCAGTCAGTGAATCAGTCAGGACACTCTCTTTTATATTATACTAGCAAATAACCAGTCGCGCTTCGCTGCGCCTTCAATAGTACAACAACGCACACTCACTTACAACCCATTTCCCACCCACATCCCACCCACTTCCCGCCCACATACCACCCACACCCCAACCACTTCCCGTCCACATACCACCCACTTCCCGCCCTATCCCGCCCACATCCCACCCACATACCACGCACTCCCACCCTCTTTCCGCCGTCCACTTTCCGCCCACATCCCACCCACTTCCCGCCAATTTCCCGCCCACTTACCGCCCTCAAACCGCCCACATCCCACCCACATCTCACCCACTTCCCGCCAATTTCCCGCTCACATTCCACTCACATCCCCCCACTTCCCGCCAATTTCCCGTCCACATACCACATACATCCCACCCAATTCCCGGCCACATACGGCGGTATTTCCAACATCGGAATATCAAAACAAAAATTTATTCCGATTTTTACCTTTCAAACCGAGTTTCAAGACAATCGGATGAAAAATAGTTTTTTGCATGCAGAATTTTCCGACCATTTTCCTTGTGGGCGGAGTTTCCGATATTAAAAAATCACATTTCAAATTATTTCGTATTTTGTCCTTACAAACCGAGTTTCAAGCCAATCGGATGAAAAATAGTTTTTTTCATGCTAAATTTTCCGGGAATTTTCCGACCGTTGGTTCAAATTTTCCTACTTCGGAATATCACATTTCAAACTATTTCGTATTCTGTCCTTTCAAACCGAATTTCAAGCCAATCGGATGAAAAATAGTGTTTTGCATGCAGAATTTTCCGGCCATTTTCCTCGTGGGCGAATTTTCCGACATTGAAAAATCACATTTCAAATTATTTCGTATTTTGTCCTTACAAACCGAGTTTCAAGCCAATCGGATGAAAAATAGTTTTTTTCATGCAGAATTTTCCGGGAATTTTCCGACCGTTGGGTCAAATTTTCCAACTTCGGAAAATTACATTTCAATTCATTTCACCTACTTTCCTTTCAAACCGAATTTCAAGCCAATAGGATGAAAAATAGATGTTTTCATGCAGAATTTTCCGGGAATTTTCCTCGTGGGCGGATTTTTCAAAATCGGGAAAACACGTGTCGAATTATTTCGCGTACTAAGCTTACAAATCAAGTTTCAAGTCAATCGGATGAAAAATGGCATTTTTCCCATACAAACATTTCCGACGCTTTTCCGACTTTTCCGGGTGGAATTTTCCAAAACCCCGTCTTAGTACGCACTTTCACCACTAAAAGAAACTCCTGTGAAAATTACAGCCCTCTATCTCTTACCGTTTAGGCTGTGCGATGATTGCCAATCAGTCAGTGAATCAGTCAGTGAATCAGTCAGTGAATCAGTCAGGACACTCTCTTTTATATATATAGAGACTAGCAAATAACCCGTCGCGCTTCGCTGCGCCTTCAACAGTATAGAACCAACGCACACCCACGACCCGCCCACATCCCACCCACATCCCACCCACTTCCCACCAACTTCCCGCCCACATCACACCCACTTCAAGTCCACATCCCACAAAATTCCCGTCCACTTCCAGCCCCCTTCCCGTCTACTTCCCGCCCACATCCCACCCACTTCCCACCTAAATCCCACCCACTTCCCGCCCTCATCCCACCCACATCCCATCCATTTTCCGCCCACATACCACCCACTTCCCACCCTCTCTCCACCCTCCTCCCGTCCACTTCCCGCCAATTTCCCGCCCAATTCCCGCCCACATCCCACCCATTTCCCGCCCACTTCCCATCCACATATCACCCACTTCCCGCCAATTTTCCGCCCACATCCCAACCACATCCCGCCCACATCCCACACACATCCCACACACATCCCGCCCACATTTCACACACATCCCACCCAATTCCCGCCTACATCCCACCCACTTCCCGCCCACAACCCATTCACTTCCCAGTGGGCATCCCGGCGGTATTTCCAACATCGGAAAATAAAAACATAAATTAATTCCGATTTTTACCTTACAAACCGAGTTTCAAGTCAATCGGGCGAATTTTCCGACTTTGAAAATTCACATTTCAAATTATTTCGTATTCTATCCTCACAAACCGCGTTTCAAGCCAATAGGATAAAAAATAGTTGTTTTCATGCATAATTTTCCGACCGTTGGGTCAAATTTTCCATCTTCGGAATATAACATTTCAAACTATTTCGTGTTCTGTCCTTTCAAACCGAATTTCAAGCCAATCGGACGAAAAATAGTTTTTTGCATGCAGAATTTTCCGGCCATTTTCTTCGTGGGCGGATTTTCCGACATTGAAAAATCACATATCAATTTATTTCGTATTTTGTCCTTAAAAACCGAGTTTCAAGCCAATCTGATGAGAAATAGTTTTTTTCATGCAGAATTTTCCGGGAATTTCCCGACCGTTGGGGCAAATTTTTCAACTTCGGAAAATCACATTTCAATTTAATTCACCTACGTTAATTTCAAACCGAATTTCAAGCCAATCAGATGAAAAATAGTTTTTGGCATGCAGAATTTTCCGACCATTTTCTTCGTGGGCGGATTTCCCTACATTGAAAAATCACATTTCAATTTATTTCGTACTTTGTCCTTACAAACCGAGTTTCAAGCCAATCGGGTGAAAAATAATTTTTTTCATGCAGAATTTTCCGGGAATTTCCCAACCGTTGGGGCAAATTTTTCAACTTCGGAAAATCACATTTCAATTTAATTCACCTACTTTCCTTTGAAACCGAATTTCAAGCCAATCGGACGAAAAATAGTTTTTTGCGTGCAGAATTTTCCGACCATTTTCCTCGTGGGCGAATTTTCCGACATTGAAAAATCACATTTCAAATTATTTCGTATTTTGTCCTTACAAACCGAGTTTCAAGCCAATCGGATGAAAAATAGTTTTTTTCATGCAGAATTTTCCGGGAATTTTCCGACCGTTGGGTCAAATTTTTCCAACTTCGGAAAATTACATTTCAATTCATTTCACCTACTTTCCTTTCAAACCGAATTTCAAGCCAATAGGATGAAAAATAGTTGTTTTCATGCAGAATTTTCCGGGAATTTTCCTCGTGGGCGGATTTTCCAAAATCGGGAAAACACGTGTCGAATTATTTCGCGTACTAAGCTTACAAATCAAGTTTCAAGTCAATCGGATGAAAAATAACATTTTTCCCATACAAACTTTTCCGACGCTTTTCCGACTTTTCCGGATGGAATTTTCCAAAACCCCGTCTTAGTACGCACTTTCACCACCAACAGAAACTTCTGTGAAAATTACAGCCCTCTATCTCTTACCGTTTGGGCTGTGCGATGATTGCCAATCAGTGAATCAGTGAATCAGTGAATCAGTCAGTGAATCAGGACACTCTGTTTTATATATATAGAGATTTATAGAGATAACGCATACTACCATATAAGCACTTTTTTGAATCCTAATGTATCTTGCTAGATATGCTCCACGAAACACAACTATATTGAAGTTTGATTCGTAAACATTATGATTTATATACAAGTCTTTTCTACATAAATTGACGTTTATTTTCCATTTTAAATTATTTCAATCCGTCAAACTGTTTAAAAATGGGAGACTGTCAAATATTTACAAATTTTGTAATCAGACCGTTTGCAGATACAGCGTGGCAAAATCATTTGACTTTGAAGGGCTGGTGTTAAACAACGGTTGTACAATAAAATTTAAATTATATATTTTCGATGAGGAGGGACAATTGCTCAATGAAACAAATTATTATAACCATAAAAATTAAAAAAAAAATAGAGGCAAGCTAACTTTTTCAACCAATCGTTCCTATGGCAGCTATATGCTATAGTCATCCGATACGGCCGGTTCCGAAAAATGTGCAGCGTATTTGTACCAAAATACTTCGTGCAAAGTTTGGTTAAGATAGCATAGAAACAGACGGACGGACGGACGGACAGACGGACGGACGGACGGAAAGACGGACAGACGGAGGGACGGACAGACGGACGGACATGGCTATATAAACTCAGCTCGTCATGCTGATCAAGAATATATATACTTTATGTGGTCGGAGATGCTTCCTTCTGTGCGTTACAAACATCCGGACAATTTCAAAATACCCTCTCCAAGGGTATAAAAAAACGAGAAGGCCAAGCTAACTTCGTCTTTGCCCAAGTTCTTATACCCTTGTAAATGTTTTAGTAAATCAGAGTTTCCGAACGTCAGCATTTAAACAAACAATTTTTCTAAATAAAACCCATTTTTCAACCGATAGTTCCTATGGCAGCTATAAGAAATAGTCATCCGATTTTGACGAAAACTTCCAAATTTGTGTAAAAGCGTATAAAACTAATAATTGCTGAAGCAGGAGGCGTTTACATTAAAAATAAAAAGTTTTTCTCACAAAGACCCACTTTTCGACCGATAGTTCCTATGGCAGCTATAAGATATAGTCATCCGATCCGGTCGGTTCCGACATATTATCAGTGTGCAGTAAAAAGAAGACTCTGTGCAAAGTTTCAGCTCGATAGCTTTAAAACTGAGAGACTAGTTTGCGTAGAAACAGACAGACGGACAGACAGACGGACAGACAGACGGACGGACAAAGCTCAATCGACTCAGCTCGTCGCACAGTGGTTGCTGCCATAGGCCAAAAATCAAAAAATGAATGTTAAAATTTTCAAACCGTAAGTGCCTTAATTAACAGCTAATTGGACAAGCTTCACAGTGGCTTACTTATTTTGCTTTGATTATAACGGTGCTTTCTTAAAATATCATCGAAAGTGTGACCTTTTCTTCATCTGTCTTGTACAGTGCACGCCGCTCGCTGCCACATGCTAGTTTTGTTAAATTAAATTTTTGCATAAAAGCTATATTAAGTCAAGTTGTGTAAAATGGATATTGTTTATAAAGATTTTGACTTAACTTCTACAATTCAACTTAAAGAAAGTTCGTGTTTAATTTTGTGTAAAGGTCTGTATCCAGCACTGCGGAAAATTCCCGTCAGGAATTTGCTAATTATTTCTTGTGTGTGTGGAACATAACTAAAACAGTGCGACCATGCACCTAAAAGGTGGAAGGTCACTCTGATCAATCAGCTGTTTGGCACTGTTAACTATTTGAATTTAAATAAATTTAAAAAATATAAATAATATTTTCTGAATAAAGCATGCTGCTCGGAGTATGTAGCAAAACTTTATACTTGGGGATGATATCCCGATGGCATGTCACTTTGCAGTGGGTCCCGGGGCACACAACATCACTGCAGCATGTTGATATGTGCGCAACTTAGGGATAATGCTATTATCCCTAAGGTATTATGACTTCTTGGTTGGTCGCCCATCGAATGAAGTCTTTCATGGTCGGATACAAGATTGCCTAAATACATTCGCATCTACATTAAGGATTTTGCCAACTTAGTGGCCGGATCAGTAACTTAGCTTTGGTAGATGGGCGAACCGCTTGAACATAGCCGTTAATCGTTCAAAGAGTCAACACGATTGCTATGAGACCCGGAAAAGTAGCTCGAGTGCAACTCCTGGGAATAAAAGATCCATATACGGATATGGCGTCTAAATACCTTGGCGTGTCTTGGCCAGGAAAGTCCGTGTGACTCGGGCAGTAGCTATGGTTTCAGCTAATGGCATTGGAGCTCCATTGGCTTCTTAAGCCTCGTAGCGGTGGATATGGGCGATCCCGTTATGGGGTACGGCATGACCGACTGCCCTCAAGAATCTAGAGTGATCTACATAAATTTGTGGGGCCCCTGGTATGTAAGGCATACAACAACATACATATATACCGCGGTGTAGACGCCTTGCCATTATGCGCTTAAATAGATACGCACACCAGCAGCTATCATGACCATTGGTGCACCACTCTAATAACTTTGCCTATGATCTGGCGACACACAGATTAAGAAGGCATCTATATGGACAACATCTCTCCGACCTTTGTGTCTATGGAAAGCATCCCTCTGGCGGTTTCATCAATTTGGCATAAGTGTGCCCTTGGCACCATATTCTACCAATCTTTGCAAGCAAATGGTCCTTCAGCCATATGACAGCTCATAACAAAAAAAAATAAAGAATTTTTCCCCAACTTTTTGCTCGTGGCATCCAAAATAATTGTTGACAATATATTCCTGCGCTGTGTGTCAGCTGTTCTCGCCATCCACACACGCTATCGATATGCCAACTATCGATATCAAATTGTGGATTACGTTCATGTTGCTGGATACACAAGCAGGAAAACGCAAACTAAAAATTCCTGCCACAGTTTTTTTTATATGAAGTTTGACAGGAATTTTTAGTTTCCGCGGTGCTGGATACCCGGCTTAAATCGTTGTTTTAGATTAGTATATTTTTCTGTTTGTTTGTGGTTCGAGTGTCAAATGTTTAGTTAAAGTTTTAAGTGTGTCGCCCTCCTCAGCCCTCACAATCCTTTATGACATATTGTTTCATAAAACTTTAAGATTTTAAAAATGTAAAGTGTTCTTGCTACCATCCGCTCATGCGCGTGTACTAATTTGCAACGTAATGCATGTTTTTTCTCAATTTCGTATTGCGTGACGGACAACGGCATTGCCAGGGGGGCTCACGGAGGTAGTGATGGGGGGTCAGCAGTGGGTAGTTGCCCCCCTAACTTAATAGATGAAGGGCCCTAAACGCCGCCCGGGTTAACCTTACATAACCAGCTTTATGTTTTTTGTCTTATGTTTTGTGTTTTCTTTTTTTGATTTTTTAGTTTATAATTTATTCATTTTCTAGGCACAACTTATCAATGCGAATTATCTCGATTACATGTTTTTGAGATTTGGTGTCTAGAAAGTGGTTTACGTCCCCACAAAGTGTAGAAAATCCTCTATGCCATAGTGAAAGACCTTAAACATGAGGGTTACAAACCAAATCTGGAGGAGTTGCAAATACATTTGGAATACATTTGTAAAAAATTAGAGCTGTTTTGGAAAAACTGCCGGCGCAACAGATCGAGACTTTTGAATAATCATTATGATTGGCTTGTTTGTAAAGAAACCATTTCTTTAAAATATGAAGAGTGTCCAGTTCGAGTTATTTATATACCAAGTTTCAGACCCCCAACTCTATTAGAAGTATTTTTGGCCGCACTCTCCATATAAGCGCAACCACTGTGCTATGGCATCTATAACCTATAGTATCCAGATTTTTACTGAATTTTCCCAGGTTATATACGAAAATTTCCAAAGTTTTGTTGCAATAAAATGAAAAACAAAAGTTTTTCATATAAAAACTGAATATCAGACCGATTGTTCATATGGCAGCTATATGATATAGTTGTCCGATCTGGCTGATTCTTACATATTATTTTAGGATAAATATAAAAAAAATTTGAGCCAAGTTTCACGTCCCTACCTCAACTAGAAGTATTTTTGGCCGCTCTCCCCATACAAGCCGGACCACTGTGCGTCGCCCTGATCAAGAATATATATAGTTTATAGGGTCGGAAATGAATATTTCTGTGCGTTGCAAACTTCTAGGCAAAATTATAATACCCTTTGCAAGGGTAGGTATAATTAGGGTTTTTGCCAAAAACAGCTAGGGTGTTCAACAGCCCGCGTAAAAAAGTAAATGTGTAAATTTACGCGACGCAGCTATTGAGCGCCCCTAAAGGGTTTGCCCTCGTAATTTTTGGCGTAAATCAGCTGTTTTTGACAAGCTGTGAGTTTTTCTGTTGCTTGTGTGTGTCAAAGTTAAATTCGTATTTTTAAAGCATTGATTGTTGGTGTATAAATCAAGCTAAATAAAGAAATATGAATATACAAAAAATCTTGAGATACAACCATGATACTGTCGATGAAGTGGTAGACGACGTTATGGAGGTTCTTACAGCAGTTGCATGCTGGCGGCGAGGATCCAAGTTCTGTGTGCCCAAATGAGTCAACTGGCGAACCAATGAGCTACCATTTTTCAATGACCAATGGGTCTGTGCGGCCCCATGCTTTTTGTCGAATGCATTTCGACCCCAAGTGGAACTTGAGTTACAGGGAGCACTTTTCTGTTTGGGGTAGTTTGGGGAAGCTGCATCAATAAGTGAAACTACAACAATGTTTACAGTAGGTGATGACGGCTCTTGAGGTGTAGCTACAGACAGCCATTTTGGGGAAGATGTCTCAATTGATTTGCTGGCCAGATGCAGTTAAACTGACAAAAAAAATTTAATTATTCTAGGGGTGACCGCATTTTTTGAAGAGTACCCGAGTACTTTTGTCGTTACTTTGAATGATTTTACAACACTTCAACACTTTACTCTCTTTACACTTTTACGCGGGTTTTGTAAACATACCCCAGGGCAGCAAAAAGAGCGTAAACTTTTTCTCATGTGTTTTGTTGTTGTGGCGTAAACTTTTGGAGTTTACGCTTTTTGCTTTACACTTTTACGCGGGCTGTTGAACACCCTAAGCAATTCCGCCCAATGTGCCATGATATCTCTAGTTACACTGAACCGATTTTGATGATTAAAACTGAAATCGACGCAGAATTGTCACCATTCTGGTCTGAACCTCAATCATAGTTTTAAAAAAAATTTTGCTATTTTTTTTACACTAAACTACAAAAAAAAACAAGTAAGACCGTTGCAGTCGAGCTAGCTCGACTTCAAATACCCTGTACAATTGACAAACACGCACATACACAAACAAACACACACGCAAACATACACACAAACGCGCCCTCACACACGCGGGCGCAAGCAGCAAACGTAATGCGTAATAAGCAAAGCATGGGGGGAGGGGGGTGCAAAAATTGTTTCGTGAATAACTTCTGTGTTTTTGCTCAGATCTCATTGTGCGTTTCAGAATAGATAGATTAAGGGCCTAAGTTAATATATATTAAGCGACGATGTTGTAACTCTAAAATTGTGGCTCTGACAGTTTTTTGCGGTTTAAGGGGGGAGGGGGGAAATTTTGCAAATCTGAAACAAACTTGATTTGCGTACGGTCTATACCTATGTACATGCAAAAATTTGTATCTCTATCTCTTATAGTCTCTGAGATCGACGCGTTCATACAGACAGACGGACAGACGGACATGGCTAAATCGACTCGGCTGTTGATGCTTCCTTCTCCCTGTTACATACATTTGCACAACTTCATGATCCCCTTATACCCATTTTCAATGGGTACAGGGTATAAAAATAGAGGCAAGCTAACTTCGGCTCGACCGAAGTTTATATACCCTTGGTTTTTTACCAGTTTGTTATATGGCACCCAATTTTGACAAAATTTGAAAACAAAAAGTTTTTCTCACTCTTTTTTGACCGATCGTTTCTATGGCAGCTATATGTATAGTCATCCGATTTAATCAAACTTGGCAGATTGTGTGTTAGCTATATATTGGTCCAAGATTTCGACAAGGCTTAATGAAATTATGTAAAATTATTAAAAACTTATAAATACGAGCGTTGGGAGCGATAACATAAAAACAAAAAAGTTTTTTCCACAAAGACTTTTTTTCAGACCTAACTTTTGTATGGCAGCTATACTATATAGTTGTCCGATTTTGACAAGGCTTGGTGAAATTATGTGAAATCATTAAAAACTTATAAATTCGAGCGTTGGGAGCGATAGCATTGAAAACAAAAAAGTTTTTCTCACTAAAACTAGTTTTTCAACCGATCGTTCCAATGGGAGCTATATGCTATAGTCATTCGATCCGGCCAAAAGACTTCGTGCAAAGTTTGGTTAAGATAGCTTTAAAACTGACGGAGAAGATAGCATAGAAACAGACGGTCAGACGGACAAGGCTATATCAACTCAGCTCGTCATGCTGATCGAGAATATATATACTTTATGTGGTCGGAGATGCTTCCTTCTATACGTTACAAACATCTGAACAATTTTAATATACCCTCTCCAAGGGTATAAAAAGGTCAAAATCGATTTTTAATTTTTTAATGGCCGCCATTTTGTCAAAAAAAATCACAACATTTTTTTCGAGGTTCAGACCAGAATTAGGCTGCCTTCACACTGTTCGACACATGATAGTCTAGTAGTCCTGCTTATTGTTCTGTTTTAAATTTGAATAGCTTGTCAAATTCATAGAATTCCATGGTGAAATGCGGGCCTACTAGATGTCATGGGTCATTTGTCGAACATTGTGAAGGCAGCCTTACATCTATTCTGATTATAATCCCGTTTTTATACCCTTGCAAAGGGTATTATAATTTTGCCCAGAAGTTTGCAACGCACAGAAATATTCATTTCCGACCCTATAAACTATATATATTCTTGATCAGGGCGACGAGCTGAGTCGATTGAGCTTTGTCCGTCCGTCTGTCTGTCCGTCTGTCTGTCTGTTTTTACGCAAACTAGTCTCTCAGTTTTAAAGCTATCGGGCTGAAACTTTGCACAGAGTCTTCTTTTTACTGCACACTGATAATATGTCGGAACCGACCGGATCGGATGACTATATCTTATAGCTGCCTTAGGAACTATCGGTCGAAAAGTGGGTGTTTGTGAGAAAAACTTTTTATTTTTAATGTAAACGCCTCCCGCTTCGGCAATTATTAGTTTTATACGCTTTTACACAGATTTGGAAGTTTTGGTCAAAATCGGATGGCTATATCTTATAGCTGCCATAGAAACTATCGGTCGAAAGGTGGATTTTATTTAGAAAAATTGTTTGTTTTAATGCTAACGTTCGTAAACTATGATGTATTAAAACATTTGCAAGGGTATTAAAACTTCGGCGAAGACGAAGTTAGCTTGGCCTTCTCGTTACTTTTCATTTCAGACATCCTGGAGACCTGGAATCTTGGCCGCCAGCACTATATCTTTTTGTTTGGACACCCACTTTGACGGCCGATATCTTTTTGAACAACAGTAAAATTTTTTTTTATCTTAATCTTTTTGTAACAAAATAAAAAAATAGAGGCAAGCTAACTTCTGCTCGACCGACAGTTTGCTATATAGGGGTCCGATTTTGAAAAATCTTGTTGAAATTATGTAAAATCATTCAAAACTTATAAATACGAGCGTTGGGAGCGATATCATTGAAAACAA
Organism: Lordiphosa clarofinis; assembly: GCA_018904275.1. Lineage (NCBI taxonomy): Eukaryota > Metazoa > Arthropoda > Insecta > Diptera > Drosophilidae > Lordiphosa > Lordiphosa clarofinis. Next base: position 719,414 of record JAEIGQ010000129.1, read on the forward strand.
AAAAGTTTTTCTCATGACTTTTTTTCAGACCTAACTTTTGTATGGCAGCTATACTATATAGTTGTCCGATTTCGACAAGCCTTAGTGAAATTATGTGAAATCATTGAAAACTTATAAATACGAGCGTTGGGAGCGATAGCACTAAAAGCAAAAAAGTTTTTCTCACTAAAACTAGTTTTTCAACTGATCGTTCCTATGGCAGCTATATGCTATAGTCATCCGATCCGGCCGGTTCCGACAAATGTGTAACGTCTTTATACCAAAAGACTTTGTGCAAAGTTTGGTTAAGATAGCTTTAAAACTGACGGAGGAGATAGCATAGAAACAGACGGACAGACGGACATGGCTATATCAACTCAGCTCGTCATGCTGATCAAGAATATATATACTTTATGTGGTCGGAGATGCTTCCTTCCCTGCGTTACAAACATCTGGACAATTTTAATATACCCTCTCCAAGGGTATAAAAAGACAGAATTGCAAAAACTCTGCGTTTTCAAAAAAGTTTTTTTTTAAAAGGTCCAAAAAACAGCCTCGACATGAAGAATACCCACTTAAAAAGTTTTTGAAAATACCAATAAATAACAATTGTGTTTTTTATTTTGCAAGAGATATTATAAATAAGATGTTTTGAAATCAATCAAATAATTTAAATATACTTTTTATTTTGAAAAGATTAAATTGATATTATGATAATGATACTTTAAATGATCAATTTGAAATTAATAAGATTAAATTGATATTACTTTTAAAGATATTTTTAAATATCATGCTGATCTTTTGAAAATCGATAATTCAAGAAATCAATGTAGTCTTAAAAGTTGTAAGTTAAAACATATTATTTTGATATTATTCAAATTGGTATTACAGAATATCACTTCTATATGTTCGCAAATATCTGTTTGATATTTTCGAACAGGTTGATTTCTACGGTATCATTTCGGCTTTTTATTGATATAAGAAATATAGATCATATCATTTTTTTACTGTGTATATATTGTACGTAGTCTGAAGAGGCGGCCAGATTACTGACTTTGAAAGATCTGGCAACATGCCAGTGAGTCGAAACGCACCCTAATTAATTAATTAATTAATTACGTAAGGAACTGTCCAGCATTCAAGTCGGATATAGATAACAGACAGCAGAAATACATTTTTATATATCGAGAAGATAAAATTATTGGAAGAAATAAAAATTAATTCTATGAAACATTTTCGTTGCTTAACGCTATTATCAATATTTCCCACTATTTACCAACCAGATTAGATTTATGGGAGTTTATGGCTTCTATCAGCTTAGTATTTATTCTACACAGTTATTGCAATAAGCCAAATAAAGAGCTTGGCCGGAAATGGTCATCGTAGATCGACAGATCAAAGTCCATTGGGATTCCTCCACAGAATGTCCAATTCTTCGAGCTAGCAGCTGGACATCTGCTTATCTGTTATCTATCTGGAAGAGTGATTTCGCTGCGGCATTAGTCACTCCACTTGCACACATCCACCCCAGTTAGCTTATCTTATCAACTGCCTCGTCGCAGTCGTTGACGTCCATTTGTAACGTCTTTTGACTGGCGGCTGGCTTATTAGCCTCACTGTTATTGTTGGCAGTCCCAGCTCTATAGGAAAATGAATTAAACTTTGTTCAGCAACGTTGTTTAGCAGTTTTCAACCATGTCGAAGTTCTGGGGCAAACTGGTCCTCAAGTTTTTCAAATACGCGCCCAGCTATGTGGGTAAGTAGCTTAAAGTCTTTGTACGTCCGCCGCTGATCCATCGATTTTCAGTCTGCCTGAGCTTTCTCCCTTGTGGATTAATCTTTGGCTATACAGTTTGTTCATTGGTGGCCGAGCGTAACCTGAACGCGTCACTGGTCGACTATGGACCCATGATTCTGGGCGGCTGCTTGGGTCTGGTCATTGCGCTGACCTTGCTGGCGATGAAATTTGTGAACAAGTGCATTGTGTATTGGCAACCATGGATGCTTCTCGCTGCAGGAGTGTTCAGTTTGATCGCCAGCTGTTTCTATTTTGCCGATGGCTTTGGTGAGTGGATCCATCCTTTCCATTGGCCCTTTAATTGTGTTGCATTTCTACCTGCAGATCACGTTGGCGCCTACATATCATATGTGGCCCATAGCCTTACCTTTCTGGCTGGATATAGCTTTCTGCTTACCATTAGCTCCAAAGGTAGCCGTTCCCTTATGTTGTCCGGTTGTTGCAGCTGCTATCTGCTTGGCATTGCCTCTGCGGTGAGCCTGATTGGATCGGCCTATAGCAAGAATCTAAGACAGTATGCTGGTCAGCCGGCCACCACGGAGCAACTAATTGATGGAATTTACGTGAATTTTGCTGCAACCTATCTGTGCACTGCCGCCGCCATGCTAGCTATACTCATTGGCCTGAAGGTCTTGCATATCCTGGGCACAGTGGACATGGCGAACAGCTTGGACAACGATATAAGGATAGCCAACTCAAATGGCAGCATCTTTGAGCCGCGTGCGGAGGTCATTAAGCGACTGCAGTTCTTCTATGTGACGAAGAATGAGCAGTGGAATGTGATGCTTCTGCTCATTTTCGCCGAGGCCGTGCAATATGCCTTGTTTATTTACTTTGTGTATTGGTTTGCGTTAAATACGGCCATGCGTCTTACGGATCTGTCAAATATTGATGCCATGTTCTGGGTGGTGTTCGGCGGAAGTGTTTTGACCCTAATCTGCCTGTACTTCTACTCGATAAAGGTGCACTTTGTGACCACACAGCTGCTACAGGTTCTGCTCACTCTGCTGGGCATGATTATTTGCTCAGCCACTGAGTCAAAGTGGCCATTTTGGATACTCCTTCTGTTATTCGGCATGTCTTACTCTAGCTTACAGATTGCACTATTGGAGGTCACACATCTGCGCTTCACCGAGTGCATCATCTTTGCTTCCTACTTGCTTAAGTTGGTCTGCACCAGCATTGTGTACTACTACTTTGTTTCCGATGCGCAAAACTCATACTTCTATGCCACTGATAACAGCACCTTGATGGCTCAGGGGTTTGTCTTTATGATCATTACCTCGCTGTTGGCCCTGGTGGTGGGCATGAAGGTGCCACGCACGCATCGCACTCCACTTCTAGAAATACAGTACGAGGTATATGGCATTATCTTCATGAAACATCAAATCGAACAGCTAAATGTGCGTTGGCTCAACGATGGCACCATTCCAACTATCAGCCAGTGATTCTGGCATATCTACACCTTAAATCTAATGTTAAAACCAAATATACACCAAATATACACTTAATAAAATTACTATTACCTTTACTATTGCTTTATATTAAGCCCAGGGAACGTAACTGTTATAAGCAGGTACTCAAGCCGGAGAGAAGCTTGGCTGGCCCCGTTGGAGGAGCTGTATAGCCAACATTTACATTTTACTCAAGCCGGAGCCGGAACCGTATACCGAAAAGAACTGATTAAAGGCTAGATTCCAGATGAATAAACTTGCATTATTTCGGTACAATACTTTATTGAAATAAGACTGCTCAACAATAGAATTCAGATTTTAAAACAGTTCGAACGTGTTTCTATTCAGGTGAAATTTAACATAAAAAGGTACTTTCGTGCGTTCTAGAACCGCACAGAAAAAAATGATATGATCTGGGAACCCCAGACTGGGGCTCAATATTATATTTTTTCATAACAATAAAAAGGCGATACAGTTGGCGATGATACAGTTGAAATTGACCAGTTCGAAAATATCAAACAGATATTTGTTGACTTTTATTGCTTTTTCTAAAACTTTTTGATTCTAATCATAAGCTCAAATTGGCCTGTCGAATTCATAAGACTGATAATGCTCATTAAGACATAGGACATTATAATTTTCTGTAAATGTTATACATGAACAGTATTCATTAAACACATTCATAAATTTAAATTAATATAATGTGACGCAGGGTCACAATCGAAATATAAATGAATAAGACCTCATTCGTATCCTACCCAAAACTATGCTGACTATTTCGGCCGCCAGTGTAGGCGAGCAAGTGTCCGACGGTTTGGCGCGCAACACTCGGGAGAGGGCGACAACTAGCGACAATGTCAGAATCCGTGAGAGAGAAACGGAGTAACGGTAAGCGAAGAGCAGCATCGCTAAGCAGCCTCGCCGAGCCACTCAGCGACCAATGGTGGTCGACCGCAACTCAGCGACAGACGCGTCTATCCCTCGCTCCCCTTCTCTCTTTCCCACTGCAATGCGTAGAACGGCCTCGGCCACCACAAGGCGCCCTGGCACGCACTCTAGCCGACCGAAATCGAAAGCGTCTCACACGCACTCACTCACTTCCCTTCTCCCCCTCGATCGTTCACACTAACCCACAACAAAGTCAGCGTCGCCACACCGAAAACAATACGACTGTCCTTGACACGCGCTCTAGTTGACCGACAATTCGATCTCACTCTCTCTCTCTCTCCCCTTCGCTCTTTCGCACCAACACACCCAGCATGCAGCTGTGTCGCCGCAACAGCGACAACATAACGGTCCTCAGAATGAGCCGTTGGTGATCGATAGCGCAGCAGCCGGCAAGTGTGTGCAAATTAAGCGCGGGGCAGCGGCAGCGCAGTCGCCGGCAATGTGTGCGTAAGCCTTGCATAGCAGCGCTGCCGACACGGGAAGCGGGAGTCAAGCCCTTGACTGAAGAGGAATTAGAAATCAATTAAGTTTTGGCATCGAAAGCGAGTAGTAACACACGGAAACACAAGTGCGAGAAAAGTGCCCAGTACCGCGAAAATTTACAGTGAATTGTGAAAGAGTAGTGCATAGCGAAAACCCGAGTATTATTTCGAGACTCACTCGGTAAGTTCCAGCCCGATATTTAATACCACTGCTAACCCAAACATATCAGCCGCCGTTCCCCCCCCCTCCCTTTTTGTCTTTCCACCTTACTTAACTCCCACGTGGGTATTAACCACGTGTTTTCCCCCTTTTTCACTCACCTTCTTAACCCTCACGTGGGTATTAACCACGTCCTTTCCCTCTTTCCTTACCTTTTAACCCTCGCGTGGGCATCAACCACGTACTTCCCCTCTTTCTTTATTTCTTTAACTCTCACGTGGGCATTAACCACGTTTTCGCCTCGCTTCTAAACCTTTAACCCTCACGTGGGTATTAACCACGTCCTTCTTGCCTTTCCTTTACCTCTTTGACCCTCACGTGGGCACTAACCACGTCTTTCTCGTCTTCACTCCCTCCCTTAACCCTTACGTGGGTATTAACCACGTTTTCCTCTCGTTTCTTAACTTTTAACCCTCAATTGGGTATTAACCACGTTTTCCCCTCGTTTTTCTTTAAACCCTCACGTGGGTATTAACCACGTTTTCCTCGTGCCTTTCCTCTATTCCTTTAACCCTCACGTGGGTATTAACCGCGTTTTCCCTTCGCTCTTAACCTTTAACCCTCACGTGGGTATTAACCACGTTCTTCTCGTCTTCACTCCCTCTCTTAACTCTCACGTGGGCATTAACCACGTTTTCGCCTCGCTTCTTAACCTTTAACCCTCACGTGGGTACTAACCACGTCCTTCTTGCCTTTCCTTTACCTCTTTAACCCTCACGTGGGCACTAACCACGTCTTTCTCGTCTTCACTCCCTCCCTTAACCCTCACGTGGGTATTAACCACGTTTTCCTCTCGTTTCTTAACTTTTAACCCTCAATTGGGTATTAACCACGTTTTCCCCTCGTTTATTTCTTTAAACCCTCACGTGGGTATTAACCACGTTTTCCTCGTGCCTTTCCTCTATTCCTTTAACCCTCACGTGGGTATTAACCGCGTTTTCCCTTCGCTTCTTAACCTTTAACCCTCACGTGGGTATTAACCACGTCTTTCTCGTCTTCACTCCTCTCTTAACCCTCACGGGTATTAACCACGTTTTCCCCTCGCTTCTTAACCTTTAACCCTCACGTGGGTACTAACCACGTCCTTCTTGCCTTTCCTTTACCTCTTAACCCTACGGGCACGAACCACGTCTTTCTCGTCTTCACTCCCTCTCTTAACCCTCACGTGGGTATTAACCACGTTTCCCTCTCGTTTCTTAACTTTTAACCCTCAATTGGGTATTAACCACGTTTTCCTCTCGTTTCTTAACTTTTAACCCTCAATTGGGTATTAACCACGTTCTTCTTGCCTCTCCTTTATTTCTTTAAACCCTCACGTGGGTATTAACCACGTTTTCCTCGTGCCTTTCCTCTACTTCTTTAACCCTCACGTGGGCACTAACCACGTTCTCCCGCCTTCCCCTATTTCTTTAACCCTCACGTGGGTATTAACCACGTTTCCCCCCTTTTCTTACCCTTTTCACCGACCCTGAACCGTAGCATTTAACCACTCTAACCGACTCTTAGCTCCACTTGTCTAGCACCAACGTCAGGTGATCCTCCCCCGAGCGAACAGGCTCCTTCGCGACCGACAAATCGACATCCCCTCCCTGACCTACAATCGCTCTAAAGTATAGTCGGGAACATAATACCAAAGGCACACGTGCCGCCCCTACCCCCATTGGTCCCCGCAATTTACAAATACTCTTGTAAATGAACCCCGGCCGGACTGAGTGAACCACCCCGGCTAAAAACTTCGTTACAAGTGGCGCCCGAGCAGGGACCTTGGGGAAAAGCCAATCCGTTTGGTAGAGGCTCTACAGCTAGCGGATTAAAGCCCCGCGCTCCTTTGTTCCCACTATCTTTGCCCGACTAGTAGTCTATCACCGGGCCCGAGCTCTAAAGTGCACGAACGTACGATGACAAGTCCTAGTGAGATCACACCCGCCCTCCTTTTAAAGAATCCTGGTGTCGGGGTACGCTGGGTTTACACCCTCCGTAAGGAAGAGTTATTAGCATTCTCGCAGGAGTTCAGCTTTGACTCAGAAGGTAGGGTCGAAGACTTGAGGAAGAGTTTCGCAAACCTCATCAAGATGGCCGAACTCCCTCAAGCCGTTTGGACAAGATTGGCCGAGTGCGAGGCTCAACGAGCCTCGGCGAATTCAATACCGACCTGGCGAAGTCTCCCGCGAAACTCGAACCTGGGGCTCTCGAACAAGCCTTCGGCAACGTTACACTACAAGTCCCGCCCCCCGAAGGGGACAACGCCAGGAAATACCTCGTCCCACACTGACCCACCCCCCCACCAGACGTCAATCAGCAACCCACCACGAACCACCCCAAGTCCCAACGAATCAAAAGACACTCAAACGTTTTGGCCACCCTATCCTACAGTGGCTGACAAAGTCAGGAAGTGGAATGTCCGGTATGACGGGCAATCAGACCCCCTATCTTTCGCGGAGGAGTTAGAAGAACGGGCTTTGTCATACGGACTCCAACTCGACTGCCTTCCTCGAGCCATGACCGAACTGTTAACGGACCGGGCGGCACGCTGGTTCCGTACCAGCCAACTTCAAGTCGCCACGTGGAAAGACTTCCGCCAAGAGTTTCTCGACTTCTTCTTGCCTCCTAGATATTTCCAACGGCTGGACGACGACATCCGTACCCGATATCAGAGGGAAGGGGAGAAGTTTAAGGACTTCGTGATAGAGTTGAGAATTCTCATGCGGCACGCTAATTACAGCCTAGCGAGAGAATTAGAACGTCTATACGAGAATATGGCACCGGAATACCAGTTATACATTCGGCGCTCAGATTTCTCCTCGCTATCCCAGCTTATTCAGTTGGCCGTCAGTTTCGAAGACATCCAACGACGAAACGAGCAGAGGTCGGGTGTGACGAGCACCTATGAGACTAATCCCCCCCATTTTTACCGCTCGACTCTACCGACATATAGAACAAACGACCGTCCAGACACGATTCCATCGCAGCTAGGGGCAAGGGCCCAGAATCCCTTCAGGAGGCCACCAGCTGAGGATAGTGTCAATTTTCAGCCGAGGCAACCCGACTCGGATGAACGTGCGGGAGAGGTTACGAACAGGATGATTTCCCAGGATTCTGCTAGCCGGCAGTGTTATAACTGTTCCGAAGTGGGGCACATCTCGCGCGAGTGTCGGAAACCTAGGCGGCTCGTTTGCTGGGATTGTGGGCGTGAAGGCATCCGTACCATCGAGTGTTGCAGGCGCACTGGTTCGGGAACGACGGACGTCCCCAGTCACGGCAGGCTTGGGTGGGGACGAGCAGTATAAAGCCCCAGCACTAAGAAACCCTCTCCAGGTAGAAGATGGTCGAATTGTGGCCCGGATTACGATTTTCGGTATCCCTGTTGATGCGACAATAGACACGGGAGCGACGCGTAGCTTCGTGAGTAAAGACTGTATCGGACGTATAGGGACCGTAGACAGGACACAGGAAACTTGTACGGGTATACGTCTCGCAGATGGCACTCGACGAAATGTCACCAGACTATTACTAGCAGATATTAGCCTAGGATCCCAACGAGCCCATGTCCCTTTGCTGGTGATGCCTTCCATGTTAGAGAATGTGATCTTAGGAATGGACTTCCTTTGCGCAATCGGTTCTGTCATTCAGTGTGGGAATATACACCTTCCCCTACAAAGCACTCCTCCGAGTTATTCGCCCATCGAAACGCAGCCTTCCAAAGTGCTAACAGAGATTCAGCAAGCATCGATTGAACAGACATCTTCGACGAGTCCTCCCCAAATAAGAGCCGCCGAGAATATACCGCCTAAAAGGAATGGGAGAAATCAGAGCGACTCCATGGTAAACGGAGAGACGAACAGAGTGCGCAACGGCTACGTAGCCGCGGCAACGCTGAATACTATATTTCGCGAAAACCTACCGGAAATAGTAGCAAACCACCTCGAAACCATGGAAGCGATTACGAGACTCACAAAAGACCCAGAGCACCAGCAACACCAGTTTGACGAGTTTTACCGGCGAGGGAGCTTAGACGATGTGGCAGACACACTACCGCGGTGGCCGCAAGATACGTTACTCCGAACGGCGGACGACGGCTCAAAAGGCAAATGGATCGCTCGTAGTCGTCAGCAGATTAAGGACGAACCTGAGAGAAAGAAACCTCCCGACCACATGGTGACACCGAGTTTGAGTGCACCAGCGAGTAAGCGTTTCAAAACCCTCCCATCAGCGGACAATGAGAACCCCCAACTCGAGTCAACGAGTCCTTATAAACCGACCGACTCACTTCACTCTTTCTCAACATTCCCGAAAGAAATCACATCACCAGAGTGCTGTTCAAGCGAACCCACGGAAATTTTCAAAGACTGGGGCTTGGACCAAATCTGTGATGACTTGGACAGGATTCACGGTAGCGAGGGAGCAGCAACCGAGTCCCATGAATCCTCCCGTGTCCAAGTTCCACCCGGTTGGGATATCAATACACCGGGCCAGCTGATACCAAACGTCTTACAGCAGGAAGTTTTGCAGGGATTACGCTCTCAACAGGCGAAGAAGGTTCGCTACAGCTACCCGTACAAAGGAAAGCTATACCAGGTAACTCGACGCTTGGGGGCCAAACGTGACCACCACGTCTCCATTTCTCTCCGCCCGGCAAAGTAAGGAGAGTGTGTGACGCAGGGTCACAATCGAAATATAAATGAATAAGACCTCATTCGTATCCTACCCAAAACTATGCTGACTATTTCGGCCGCCAGTGTAGGCGAGCAAGTGTCCGACGGTTTGGCGCGCAAAACTCGGGAGAGGGCGATAATGTCAGAATCCGTGAGAGAGAAACGGAGTAACGGTAAGCGAAGAGCAGCATCGCTAAGCAGCCTCGCCGAGCCACTCAGCGACCAATGGTGGTCGACCGCAACTCAGCGACAGACGCGTCTATCCCTCGCTCCCCTTCTCTCTTTCCCACTGCAATGCGTAGAACGGCCTCGGCCACCACAAGGCGCCCTGGCACGCACTCTAGCCGACCGAAATCGAAAGCGTCTCACACGCACTCACTCACTTCCCTTCTCCCCCTCGATCGTTCACACTAACCCACAACAAAGTCAGCGTCGCCACACCGAAAACAATACGACTGTCCTTGACACGCGCTCTAGTTGACCGACAATTCGATCTCACTCTCTCTCTCTCCCCTTCGCTCTTTCGCACCAACACACCCAGCATGCAGCTGTGTCGCCGCAACAGCGACAACATAACGGTCCTCAGAATGAGCCGTTGGTGATCGATAGCGCAGCAGCCGGCAAGTGTGTGCAAATTAAGCGCGGGGCAGCGGCAGCGCAGTCGCCGGCAAGTGTGTGCGTAAGCCTTGCATAGCAGCGCTGCCGACACGGGAAGCGGGAGTCAAGCCCTTGACTGAAGAGGAATTAGAAATCAATTAAGTTTTGGCATCGAAAGCGAGTAGTAACACACGGAAACACAAGTGCGAGAAAAGTGCCCAGTACCGCGAAAATTTATAGTGAACTGTGAAAGCTTAGTGTATAGCGAAACCCGAGTATTATTTCGAGACTCACTCGGTAAGTCCCAGCCCGATATCTAATACCACTGCTAACCCAAACATATCAGCCGCCGTTCACCCCCCTCCTTTTGTCTTTCCACCTTACTTAACTCCCACGTGGGTATTAACCACGTGTTTTCCCCCTTTTTCACTCACCTTCTAACCCTCACGTGGGTTTAACCACGTCCTTTCCCTCTTTCCTTACCTTTTAACCCTCGCGTGGGCATCAACCACGTACTTCCCCTCTTTCTTTATTTCTTAACTCTCGTGGGCATTAACCACGTTTTCGCTCGCTTCTTAACCTTAACCCTCACGTGGGTCTAACCACGTCCTTCTTGCCTTTCCTTTACCTCTTTAACCCTCACGTGGGCACTAACCCGTCTTTCTCGTCTTCACTCCCTCCCTTAACCCTCACGTGGGTATTAACCACGTTTTCCTCTCGTTTCTTAACTTTTAACCCTCAATTGGGTATTAACCACGTTTTCCCCTCGTTTATTTCTTTAAACCCTCACGTGGGTATTAACCACGTTTTCCTCGTGCCTTTCCTCTATTCCTTTAACCCTCACGTGGGTATTAACCGCGTTTTCCCTTCGCTTCTTAACCTTTAACCCTCACGTGGGTATTAACCACGTCTTTCTCGTCTTCACTCCCTCTCTTAACCCTCACGTGGGTATTAACCACGTTTTCCCCTCGCTTCTTAACCTTTAACCCTCACGTGGGTACTAACCACGTCCTTCTTGCCTTTCCTTTACCTCTTTAACCCTCACGTGGGCACGAACCACGTCTTTCTCGTCTTCACTCCCTCTCTTAACCCTCACGTGGGTATTAACCACGTTTTCCTCTCGTTTCTTAACTTTTAACCCTCAATTGGGTATTAACCACGTTTTCCTCTCGTTTCTTAACTTTTAACCCTCAATTGGGTATTAACCACGTTCTTCTTGCCTCTCCTTTATTTCTTTAAACCCTCACGTGGGTATTAACCACGTTTTCCTCGTGCCTTTCCTCTACTTCTTTAACCCTCACGTGGGCACTAACCACGTTCTCCCGCCTTCCCCCTATTTCTTTAACCCTCACGTGGGTATTAACCACGTTTCCCCCCTTTTCTTACCCTTTTCACCGACCCTGAACCGTAGCATTTAACCACTCTAACCGACTCTTAGCTCCACTTGTCTAGCACCAACGTCAGGGTGATCCTCCCCGAGCGAACAGGCTCCTTCGCGACCGACAAATCGACATCCCCTCCCTGACCAACAATCGCTCTAAAGTATAGTCGGGAACATAATACCAAAGGCACACGTGCCGCCCCTACCCCCATTGGTCCCCGCAATTTACAAATACTCTTGTAAATGAACCCCGGCCGGACTGAGTGAACCACCCCGGCTAAAAACTTCGTTACAATAATAATAATAATAAAATGTTCCTTTATTAACATTGTTTTTACAAAGAATTTCAGCATGATTTATACGACATTGATTTTAAATCGTCTGTCGGTAAAAAGAGATACAAATTAAATTAAACTTAAGCGAATTCTGCAATAATTAGTTTTCTATTGTGACGTAGTTAACTAATTTTTCCCAGCCTTCATCGTCTTCCCCATTTAATCTAGCGATAATTTCATTTTGCGTGAGTGACGATTTCCCAAAGAATCTAGAGCGTATGTTTTTGAGGATTGGGCATCTGCCTATAAAATGTTCTAAGTCCTCGCATTCTTTCATGTTGCATAAGGTACATTCATCTGGCACGTTTCGCAAATGTTTGTTTAATATTATGAGATCACATCTTGCTTTAAAAATCCACATTATTTTGTCCCATTTGTGCTATTGAATAAAGTAGCTCGGTCCTATGCCATGGTCTAAATATCTATAGAACCTATGCGCCCTACTCATAGCTCTGCTCCACATAGTTTGGTGTTTCTATCCGCTTCTTGAGCGCTTGTGTTTGGTTCTGCCACTCCATTCTAGTCAACGATAAGTTCCAGTCCAAGTTGAAATTGATGCTTAAATCGTTTAAACATTTAACCCATCCTATCCTTTTCCTTAACAGTATTTTGGAGAATTGGTTTGGTAGCCTGTTAGGTTCGTATTCAAAAATAGTTCTTTGCATATATCGGAGGTGCAGATCAAGCGTGAAAATGTGAGCAGGAGTAATTCCGGTTTCTAGTTGAATGCAATAATTCGGGGTGCAGTCGGCGAGGCTGAATATTTTCTTGATGAAGAAATTTTGCAACCTGTCAACTTCTTCGAAGTTGGCGGATCCCCATTTTTTTTTTTTTAATTATTTGTAAGATAACAAATTGGCCTATAAGTAAGACCTTTAAATTCTAAATTAAACATTCAGATACATCTTGTGGAGATACTGGTTTGCATCCCCAATTGGCCAAGTTAAAACCAACCAAATGAAATGAACACGGCGCGCGAATAAAATTACAATGTTCTTTAATGATTGAGTTCTCAAATGCAAGTGAAGCTCGCCTGCTCTTTACAAAACTTCTAATGCTGCTGCGACTGCGCTCCGGCTCAGTGATGTCATTTCCGCTTTATTGTCGGTCGAGACCAAAAATTTTGAAAGGGTGTGATGGTAGTATAAAAAAGGCTGCATGGGTTTGGTCTGATTAGCTGCCGTTTTCTTTTTATTGACCTTTGAACTTGTCAGCTTCGTAGGATTAATGATTTCATATCTCGTAAGTATTTGAATTTTGCTTTTGTGTCTTTGGCAAAGTTGTTGCCTTGGCTTGGCCTACAAAACATTTCTTAGTAGCAAATCAAAAATTACGTCTTGGTACTTAAAATTACAAAAGATGTCAAAAAAATCAATTTTTCACAACTTTTTTCAGTTTTCCAACTTTTTCCTGAAATCCGTTACAAATTTGGACAAGTAATGTAGGTAAAAGTTGTTGCTTAGACCAAAATAAACAAACCGTTAGTACGAACATACTTCATTTAAGTACTCTTTGATATAGTAAAAAGACCAAAAGCATTAAAAACTGTCATACAAATTCGAAAAAACCGAATATTATCGGTAAAAAAAGTAAATAAATAAAATTTCTTTAGTTACATTTTTAGTTATATTTTTGACATTTTATTGATTTAATACAAAACAACAAAATTTTGAGTGTGCCAATTCCTACCAAAAATGTACTTTTTCGAGATTTGTTGAAATTATCAATTTTAGGCCTTTAACTATGAAGGACCTTTCGAATTAAGTTGGTATGTTCCAACCGATTGTTTACGTGAGTCTATGCTACTTTTTCGTCCTTCATGCTTGTCAAATCGTTATAGTTTTCAAGAAAAAGTTGAAAAACAGTACAAAATAAGGGGAAAACATGATGAATTTACGACATTTTTACAATTTTGAAATTGAATTTTGCAAATCTGAAACAAACTTGATCTGCGTACAGTATACACCTATGTTTATGCAAAAATTTGTATCTCTATCTCTTATAGTCTCTGAGATCGACGCGTTCATACGGACAGACGGACGGACAGACGGACATGGCTAAATCGACACGGCTGTCGATGCTGATCAAGAATATATATACTTTATAGGGTCGGAAATGCTTCCTTCTCCCTGTTACATACATTTGCACAAATTCATGATCCCCTTTTACCCATTTTCAATGTGTACAGGGTATAACAATGCAAGCGAGGTGTTGTTACCAATCCTCACAATAAAACGATTGAAATAGCACACATGAGCACTTGAAGACAGCACTGTTGTAGTAGATTAACCAAATCCGTCCCGACCAGTCTTGCTCGCTAAGGCACAAACAAATTCTATTAACTTTGCAAAGGTTCATAGAGAATCCAGTAAAAATAATACATCCAATAAGCTGCTTTTTACTCAAATCATATGCCTCAATCTTACACATGTGTGTGTGAGCGTGCGCGTGCACGCTTGTATGTTTGTTGCGTGTGTGTGTGTGCGTTTGTGTATGTGTGTGTGTTTGTCAATTGTACAGGGTATTATGAAGTCGGGTTACTCGACTGCAACGATCTTACTTATTTTTAATGTTTGCGATGTTGTGAAGCCTTGCTTTATCCTTCGTAGCAAGCATATTTGGATTGGAACTTTTTCTTTAGCTATTAGAATATAATGTCAAATTTACGCAGATTTCATTACAAAGTCATCTGTTAAAGTAAAGTCAAGCTTACAACGGGTTAAAATAGAACGCAGAAATTTAAAACTTAATCTATAATGTTTGCGTATAAGCGATATTTGCTTATAAGCGATATAAGCTTATAATGCTCTAAAATATTACACTTTTACATATAACCGGTATTTGCATACAAGCGGTTCGTCATATAACCGATATAAACTGTAGATGGTTTGTACCTTTTAGAGATAGTTAGTAGCATTTCCGATCCCGACCATCAGGCAGTCATTTCGTATGTAAATCCATTTGCTGAGTCCAAATCTGCAGTCCAAATATTTTTTTATGGGGCCTAAGCTAGTCTTTTGATTGGTAAAAAAAGTACCAGTAGAAAAATGCGTATATCTTTGGTACCGGTTCTTCCATTATGAAAAGGTAATGCTTTCTTGAAAGGTAATTAAACGCGCTATCATTCGTTGATACTCCACTTCTTAATCCGGTGCTGGACTTCGGCGTTATAAAGGCTTTTATCGGCAACTTTGCATTAAATTTATCACTTTTTAAAAAAAACTAGATTTTAAGTGCGATTTTCACAACGAAAAAAATTGTGTAAAATTTATTTTATTGGTGGTCACTAAAATTTTATCTATTGAAAATAAAACGCCACATAACTCATTGAAATCAGATCAAGAACAAAGAAGTTATTGACATTTTAGTAAAAAATGGAAGGTTTCAACTTCTAGCAAATTGACTTTGTTTGACTGTTTTATGTTCATCGTAGGAGGCATTGTAACCATTCAAACTATTCTATTTAAAGGCTACTACGACCTGCAAAATTAATTTTGTACCTGGTTAGGTTATTTAGTGATTGACTTAGGTTAAAAAATTAACGTAAGGCGTTAAATTGAATGCAAGGAGCAAATTGATTATTTTTTAATATTCCCCTAAAAATGTTTATAAGTTTTGATTGTGTATCTTCTATAACACAGTTAATACTCAAAATAGCCTTGGAACGGGACCAATAAATTGCGAAACAAGAGGCCTCAGATAGAAGCACCTCATACCCAGTTTTTACTGATCACGTCAAGTTTATTATACCCAATTCCCGACTTCAATAGACAAGCGATTAGTACCCCGCCCATACAAGTCTAACTTAAAAATTGAATTAATGGAAACCATTCGATAGAAATTGTTGGTCGAAAATATGTAATGCCCGCAAGCATATCAAGATCATTTATTACGAACACAAGCCACCTTGTAGTGCTCATTTTTCCTTAATTACAAGGCGATCGCCTTGCAGTCGGCTGTGCAATTAAAAGTGAAAGTGCTAAATCGAATTAAAGGTACGAATCAGTGTCAGTGCAGTTTCGATATTTCAAAAAAATATCCATTTCAGGTGTGAGCAGGCCTTTAGGTTAAGGGCTCAAGCCTCGACCGAAGTAGGCAGGCACTATAATTGGGCTTTGCCTTTCCAACAACTGCATCAATAACATCCCTAACCCGTGGCTCATCCGCATCTTTGGCATCGCTAGCTCTGTTGGGGTGTGCCGCAATACATATCACTCACGTGGCAAGCGGACAACCTGCTCCACCTATATTGGTCACTGCCCCACTCGTTTGGAGATTTCTCATCTCATGGAATCAACATCTAAGCGTCTGCATACATATCAACGGCAATAAGTACAATCTAAAATTCAATTTTCATACACCTCAGCAAGTGAACCCATAGCGATCTGAAAAATGTATCATGCACCAAAGCTAATGTGAATGATCAGCAGCAAAGAGTTTCCGATTTTGTTTCCCACGCAAATTTCAAGTTCACGGTCATGATGATGACGTTAATATCATAATTACTGAGTTGTTCTTTTGTTTTGAGCTAAGTGCGTATAGATAAGCGCTCAGCTGCTTTGATTTGATTGTGCCTTGCACAAGCTTTTGCATAAGTCAAAGAAATGCGGAATACAATTTCAACCTGCACCGAAATAAATTGTTGCTTCTGATATAAGATATAATTTTAAAGTAGGATACTATTTTCTACTTACTAATTAATTTAGAGATATTTAATATAAACAATTTGCTGTAAAAATGTGTATGTCAGTCGGATATTGAAGTTACAAAATTCGTGCTTGGCATCTCCAAACTTAATATATTTTTATATTTTTAAACAGCCTCACATCGGCATATTAGTAGGTGAACATTAAGCTGTGAGTAATTTGGTAATTTTAAGTCCTCTACATTGAATTTTGTGAGTATGGAGATTTTACCCTAGCATTGATAACGTACCCTGAATTAGCAACTGAATTATATTGAATTTAAAATGAAATAATTCTCTTTTCTTGGGCCCCCTAAGGGGTAGCACAGCAGTTCGTCTTGGGTAGGATCAGTAACCTTTTTCTTTGATTCTACAGGTTGGGTGGGTAAAGATGGAGACCATTACCATCATAGTTCTCATCTTTTGATGATTAAGCCTGTCCGATTCCGTATGATCATTGTTTGGTTCGATTGTCCTTTTTAATACCCTGTCTCTGTCTACGATTTTATTATTGTAACACCTAGCTGAAGCAGCACAACACCCACGCCAATGTCCCTGGGCCAAGCCGACCCTTTTAGTAAACAGAGTGTGTTGCCGAAGCAACGCTTCGTGTGTTCGTTACATCCTTATCATATTAAGATGCCACTTTGCAAATTTCTGATAGAGAAAATGACACTATTTCACTTATAATCCCACTTATATTCGAGATGCAGTGAAACAAAAAAATGGGAAGTGAAGTTAAGTCTGTCCAAGCTGTACTAAAAGAATTGGCTTAAAAAATATTTATGGTTTCCGGCAATATCCACAGCTTCTGAAAGGAAGGTAAGTAAAGCTGGACAGATCCTGTCCTCAAAGACGCTGGACCCAAAGAATTTTCAGCGCTTACCTGTTTCTTTATAAAAATTTAAATAATTTTAAAAAGACTTGACAAAAAATATTTAATCCAGGTAAGAAGGAGCATTGGTTTTTTATTTTATCAAATTTATTTATAATTTAGACATTCTTTATTTATTTCAATTTTAAACTCAAGCAAGAAAGTAGCTTAGGAAGGTTCAAAATTAAAAACAAACATCGAAGTTTTACTGCTAAAACTAACTTTTATCGCCGTATTTTTTTTATAACCTTAAAATGTTTGATATATTTCATTTCATAGTTTACGAACGTTAGCATTAAAACAAACAATTTTTCTAAATAAAATCCGCCTTTCGACCGATAGTTTCTATGTCAAGACCTAGTAAGATAAAGTCATCCGATTTTGTAACTAAAACTAATAAAACAACCTAAAAACAAATCTGTGAAAAAGCGATAAGAAAAACTGATAATTGCTGAAGCGGGAGGCGTTTACATTAAAAATAAACGGGAAGTTTTTTCACAAAGACCCAAACTTTTCGACCGATAGTTCCTATGGCAGCTATAAGATATAGTCATTCCGATCCGGTCGGTTCCTGTACATATTATCAGTGTGCAGTAAACAGATTAGACTCTGGGCAAAGATTTCATGCCCGATACGACTTTTCTAATATTTGTATCTGAGAGTACTACATTGGTTTTGCGTAGAAACATTGACAGATAATGACGTGAGAGTCTCTAGTAGCTCGACGGATGATCCGCTCCAAAACGTATCTTCCTCTCAATTTTAATCGCTATGTGTCCATCAGCTCGTCGCCCTGAACAAGAATATATATAGTTTAGCCTTAGGCTGTCGGCAAAGGCTGAATATGTTCTGGCTAAGTTGGCTTACACTTCTGGGCAAAATTATAATACCCTTTATTTCGGACTTTATCGAAAACATCGATGTACGTTGACATCGATGTTTCTCCAGCTCTATCGTAGTCTGTTTGCAAAATGTTGCCGTTGCCGTAGACTAGCCGTTTGCAACGGGAAGTATCTGGGTTTCAAATTCAGCTACTATGTTTTCGGGAATTTACCAAATTGAGCCGTTGTGCGCAACCGAAAATATTGTGATCCTTTTACATAGCTTACTAACTCTAGGGTATTGTATAATAAAATGAATTACATTAACTGATTGTAAAACCTTAATGGTTGATACTTCTTGAATATTGGTAACTATAGTCCCTGTGAGTTCGTTCGTGAGGATAGGCTTAAGATCAGCGTGGTCTAGAGTTATTGTAAGCATGAGATTTCCCAATTCGGTTATAAGAATTATATTTCTTGCTAGCAATGTTTCAAACAAATGAGCAGTATTTAACTGCCCAGCTTTTGAAAGCTTAAGAATTTGATTTAAAGTGTTGGTCAGAGGATTTATCTGACTCTGTGTTTTAGAATTAATTACGAGCTGTCTATTGTTGGACTCTACCAGCTGAGCCTCAGTTATCCTTATGTTCTGTAGGTCGTTAGCGTCTTGCGAGCCCGCCGCAACCTTTCGGGCCGTTCCCAAGAAGTCCAAGCTCCTTGCCATGCGGTGATGCACGTTAGGAGCGTACAACAGGTCTCGTACATGTCCGGTGTCCACTTTCAACAGTTTCCGCATGTAAGACTGAGGGAACTCGTCCGCTAATTTCATTGTCTCGTCCGTCATTCTAGCATAGTCTGTCAGGTTTGTCATAGTATGTTATGCGTGCCGTCGCCGTGGTCAGTAATAGAAGTATCGTCCCGAAAAACCTATAATATGAAATAGTTACTATTAAATCTATGTTAGAATGGAATGAAAGGTAGTGTAAGAAACCCTACTTCCGAACGGAGGTTGTCCTTGTGAACCATCCTCCCCTTAACGCCTCAAGATTTTCCTCATTGCATAACGTGAGTTCGTCACCTAGTCTCCTGTTTGTTTTAACGAGCACTTTTTCACCAACTTTGAAAACTCTGTTTTGTGTTTACTGTGGTGAATTTGATTAATTTCTGTTTAGTGGGCCAATGGGTTTTCTATCAGAAATTCAATTTTGTTTCTTTTTTTCTCGTACGCGCGTTTCAGCGATTGTCCCGCCTTCTTCAGGCAGCCTGCTATTTTATTTTCATCATTTTAAAAAATTCATATAAAACATACATTTAAATACATACATACATTATCAGGCCTGTTCCCGTTTTCGATTTCGATCAAATCATGTGGAATCGAAATTCATAGCTGTTTCCGTTTCCGAAAAACGATCAAATTATTCGGTTTTAAAAGTTTTGCCTTTGAGTGAGTGAAATGAAAAGTAATTGACAATTTTCATGTCAACGGTTATATTTTTTATCTATCAAATATTTTTATATAAATAAGTCATATATTGAGAAGATTTTAAAGTACCCTTAGAAGTATTGGCCGGACACGTATTTAGATCATACTATTTCAGTACAATCGGCCTTCATCGAAATAAATATCAGATGAATTATAGCGTCCTATGTTTTGATGGAAATAGTATCCATCGATCTGAAATATTGATATTTTTTCGATATTATTAAAGATAGGGCTGATCTTTGATCTTTTTTTTTCTGTGGGGCATTCAATTTGAATTAAAATCAATTTTTTCAAAGTTGTACCCCAAAAATTGCATGTAGACGAAAGCAAAAACGATCGAAATGAAACCGAGCTGTTCGCAATTCCGCATCAGCGCATGCGCAGTGCTGATCGAAATTGTTTATGTTACCATTGCTGAATTATAGTGCGAAAACGATTCGAACTTTCATTCGAAAAGTAAATCGATTTCTATTTCACTCGGAAACGGGAACATCAAATGAAAACGATTCGGAAATACAATCGTTTTACTTTTTAAATCCACTCGGAAATGGGAACAGACCTGTATGTCTATTAGTCTCACGATGTCAAAATCAGCTGTGTGGTCAGATGACGTCAAGTGCAGCAGTCGTTTTGTAGTCCCCACATATATGCCGTCGCATGATTCGCCCTCCTTGCCTTTGCATGCAATTTCGTAAACAACATTTTGTTGTTGTTGTTTGCTGAGCTTGTCCTTCGTGTTACTAAATAGTCTCCTTATATTCGTGTGAGCTTTGTAGGCGTACGTTATGTTTGAATGTTGGCTTGACATAATTTTTGTAATTGATTGTTTGTTGGTAACTTTGTCCACGTACGGTACACTTCTGTAAATTGTGTCTTTTGTTTCTATATTTGGGTTCGGGTCGGGGTTTGGTTTTGTGGTTTCTGTGATCAATTGTCTGGGAAATATGTTCTTTAATAAGATTGTCTTTAGCTTAATGTATATTTCTGGTCTATATATTTGGTCGCTTAATGTGTATGCCTTTTTTATCATATTTTTAGCTGTGTTTATCTTCTGTGATAGTAGCTGGTGCGAATGGAAATTTATAATGCGTCCTGATGCTGTGTCCTTAGTATACCATTTAAACAATAGTTTTCCTTCTTCTCTTTTTATTTCGGTGTCTAGGTATGGTATTTTCCCGTTTTTCTCCGCTTCTATCGTAAATTGAATTCTTGGGTTTTGATTGTTTAATGTTTCTAATATCTTCTCTTGTTCATCCTTTTTTATGATACAAAATATATCATCTACATCTATATATATAAAAAAGTTCAACCTGACTGACTGACTGACTGACTGACTGGTGACCGTCGTACAGCCTAAGCCATAAAAGATAGGAAGATGAGATTTTCACAGTAGTTTTATCTTATGCTGAAACTGAGTACTAAGAACGGATTTTGGAAAATTCTATCTGCAAATGTGGAAATTTCGCGGAAAACGGTTGTATGAAACTTTTTTGTTTTTCATCCGATCAAGTTCAAACTCATTTTCAAAGATCTATATGAAAATTCGACAACAACTGCATACCAATCTTCCGGAAAATTCACCACCCCAGCGATTGGCGCCGAACTTATTTTCAAAATTACACATAACAAAACATAAGTTGTAAGCATAGTACGCGAAATAGAGATTTTGGAAAATCCGCACAAGAGGAAATTGGCCGGAAAATTCTGAATCCAAAAAAGTTTTTATCATACGATTGGCTTGAAACTCGGTTTGTAAGTATAGAATACGAAATAGTTTAAAATGTTATATTCCGAAGTTGGAAAATTTGACTTGACGGTCGAAAAATTCCCGGAAAATTCTGCATAAAAAAACTATTTTCCATCCGATTGGCTTGAAACTCGGTTTGTAAGGACAAAATACGAAATAATTTGTAATGTGATTTTTCAATGTCGGAAAAGCCGCCCAAGAGGAAAATGGCCGGAAAATTCTGCATGCAAAAACTATTTTTCATACGATTAGCTTGAAACTCGGAGTGTAAGGTCAAAATGAGAATTTAGTATGTTTTTAATTTTCCGATGTTGGAACTATCGCCGGGATGCTCACTGTGAAGTGAATGGGATGTGGGTGGGATGTGGGTGGACAGTTGTTTTGGAAGTGGGTGGTAAGTGGATGTAAAGAGGGTGAAATGTGGCAGGAAGTGCGAGGGATGTGGGTGGGATGCGGGAGGGATGTGGGTGGGATGTTAATGGGAAGTGGGCGGGAAGTGGGCGGGAAGTGGACGGGAAGATGACGGGAAGATGGCAGGGGGTGTGTGGTATGTGGGTGGAATGTGGGTGGGATGTTGGTGGGAAGTGGGCGGAAGTGGGATGTGGGTAAGTGGTGGGATGTAGGTGGGAAGTGGGTGGGTGGGATGGCGGTACGTGGGAGGAATGTGGGTGGCAACTGGTTGGAATGTGGGTGGGATGTGGGCGGATAGTGGGTGGAGTGGGTGGGATTGAAATGGGAGGTGGATGGGATGTGGGTGGAATGTGGCGGTAAGTGGGAGGGATGTGGGTGGGATGTAAATGGTAAGTGATCGGGATTTGGGCGGGAAGAGGTCGGGAAGTTTGCGGTTAGTGGTTGGGATGTGGGTGGGAAGTGGGTGGGATGGAAATGGAAAGTGGAAGGGATGTGGGTGGAATGTGAATGGGAAGTGGGCGGAAAGTGTGTGCGAAGTGGGCGGAAAGTGGGTGGAATGTGGGCCTGAAGTGGGTGGTAAGTGGGTGTGCGTTGGTTAAATATTGTTGAAGGCGCAGCGAAGCGTGACGGGCTATTTGCTAGTATTTATATATGTGTCTTATTTGTATATTTTGTTTGTCTAGTTCCTCTTTTGCATCGTCCAATATTTTGTCTAGTTCTACATTAGCTATGGTCGGTGATAGTGTGGTTTCCCATCGGCATTGCAAATATTTGTGTAAAATGACTGTTGTCAAAGGATACGTAGTTGTTTTCAATAAGTATAAACTCTAAGATTTCCCTAAATTTCGTCTTTGGTATGTTTGTGTGTATCGATATGTCCGTCCATCTTTCCATAATGTTCTTGATAGCTAGTTTTACTGGTATATTTGTTAAAAGTGACGTCAAACGATACTAATATCTCATCCTTTCCTATTTTTACAGTTGTCAAGTGATCTTTAAGTTATGTCGCGTTTTGGATGTTATATGTATCAGAGACGATGTTTTTGATTATTGTTCCTACGTGTTTAGCTAATTTGTAGCATGGAACGTTTGTTGATTACGCGATCGGTCTCAGCGGTGTGTCCTGTTTGTGAGTTTTTGGTAGACCATACATTCTCGGTGCGTATCCTCCTGAGCAGTACAGTTCTATTTTGAGCCTGGCATCAACAAGTTGTTGTTTGTAAAGATGATTCACAATGGTGTTGATCTTCTTTATAAGTGTTTGTGTGGGATCCTTTCGTACTTTCCTGTGTGTCGCCTTATCCTCGAAAAGTTTTTGCATCTTGTCCATGTACTCTCTTTTGTAAGACAGTAGTTTATTTCCTTTGTCTGCTTGTGTAATAATGATTTTGTCTTGGTGTTCCCATGTGTGTTGTTCTGTGTTCTTTGATATCGATAAAATAAGTTTATCTTTTTGGTCTATTTTTTATACCCGTTGCTCGTAGAGTAAAAAGGGTATACTAAAGTCGTGCAAATGTATGTAACAGGCAGAAGGAATCATTTCCGACCATATAAAGTATATATATTCTTGATCAGCATCAACAGCCGAGTCGAGATAGACATGTCCGTCTGTCCGGCTGACCGTCTGACCGTCTGCCGTCTGTCCGTCTGTCTGGCTGTCCGTCTGTCAGTCTGACCGTCTGTCCGTCCGTCTGTATGAACACCTAGATCTCAGAGATGGTAAGAGATAGAGGTTTGACACATGTCATACATATAAGACAAATGCTTCTTAGACTTGCAGGCAGATTTAGTTTATTTCAAATTTTGGCCACGCCCCCTCCCGACCCCGCAATTAAAAAAAAACGTTATATCTCCTACAGTTTTTAAAGATAGACGATTCGTACCTTCTAGAGATAGTTAGTAAAACGAATAAATTTGCCGAAAAAATGATAAGGATCGGATGAGCGGTTCTCAAGTTATGAGCAAAAATGTGAAAAATAGCCGAGTTAAAAAAGTGTTGCATACTTTTAAGATGTTCACCCTAAGGAACGCAGGAACATGTTTTTTCATGAGTAACGGGTATATCGAAGTCGGTTAGAGCCGACTTTAACTTGCGCTCTCGTTTTCTATTGTGTTTAAAGTTGTTGAGTCTTGCCGCAAGTTTACTTCTGGTAGTGTCTCTCTGTTTGTCATCTTGTATTGTTTGTATCCCTTGTTCTATGTCTGCAATTATGTGTATTGGTGATATGTTTTCATTTGTGACTGGTAGTGCGAATTTTGGTCCTAGCGATAATAGCCATTTGCTATCTTCTGGGAAAAATACTTCTGTCTAGCTTACGAACCATTCCTCGTTTAATGTAGGGTTGTCGAAAATATATCAAAATACCAATATATCGATATTATTTTTTAAAACTGATTTTTTTTTTTGGCCATATACCGAATATCGATTTTTTTTTTTTTGGGATATTTCATGATATTTGTGCGTTGGTAACTCTTTGTTTTGGTTAACAAACCCAACCCATTTAAGAGACAGAAAATGGATTCAAACTTGATAAAAGCAATTTGTGCGGAAATGTATTTAACGAAGATACCCAGCCATGGAAACTATGCGTCCCGAGACCCCAACGAAGCCAGGTACTCGAGAGCCACTGCCAGTCACCCGCTGGACACCTAGGGGTCCGAAAAACAAAACACCGGATCATATCACTGGCCAGGCATGCATCGCGACATAGTAAAATTCGTCCACCAGTGTCCAATCTGCCAGCAATATAAGGTCTCACAACAGCAAGCCTCGGGAAAAATGCTAACCAAAATCGCAGAGATCCCCTGGGGGACTATGAGTGTCGACTTCGTGGGCCCCCTCCCTCGGTCAACCCACGGGAATACTATGCTCCTGGTGTTCATCGACAAATTTTCCAAATGGGTGGAACTGGCAGCAGTACGCAGGGCCACGGCCGACATTGTACTTAGGGTATTCAGAGAGCGGATACTGACCCGCTGTGGAACCCCAAAAGTACTAATATCGGACAACGGCGTACAATTCACCAGCCGAAAAGTCAAGGCACAGATTGTAAGGCACTTGTCGCTCTACTGTAATGACGCCCGAAACAAAATAAATCCGATAGATTTTTTTTGCTGCCTAAAAGTAAGCAACTCTATTAGCCTGGCGAACTGTTAATCCGGGAGATAAGTGGGAGGAATTTTATTAACAGTCTTAAAGAGAGAGATAGATAAAATGGTGAAATTGTCTTGTGCTGTTAATAACTTTCTTTTTGCTTTTCACCAGAACTCAATTTCTTTCTATTTCTGGCGGCCAAAGCAAAAAGTCCTATTTGCATGTGCGGGTTAACTCGTTAAAAGTATTTAAAAAAAAAGAAAAACATTTGCTTGTGACAGTGCCATAGAAAGTCGAAGTCTTTGCAACCTTTAACTGCTGCCAAACACGGATTTTTCTTAAAAGTGCCATACATCAAAGTAAGTTTGCAAAAATGGCGTTAAAATAGTGAAGATGTCTTCGATTTTTTTTTTTTAATACGTCAAACCCCCTGATTCAATTTCAGGTGTGGCACTTTGTACTAAATTAGTACTGAAATTTTTCTTTGGGGCCCACTAAAATCCAACTCTAGCCAATACCCTAGGCTGGGCTACAAAGTCGGCCATTCTGGTTGCCGAAAATATCCAATTTACGATCCGCTTTCATCCAAGCTTAATAAGAGGGAAAAGCTCGCTCGAGAGAAATCCAGCCTCTAGCTGAGACGAAAGCTTCCCGGTCCAGTCAGTTTGCAAGGCGTGTGACGGCGGACGGCTGCTTTTTTTTTTCGGATCGTCTTCCGCGGGACGGAGTGACAGGGAAAGTCGCCTATCTAAGGGAGAAAGTTCCAGAAACTCGGCTAGAATCGGTGTCCCGGAATCTGAAGTGATTGTGGTAGAAAACTGTTTTTTTTGCACCCAAGCCTTTCTTGGCTGGCCCTTCGCGCCGAAGAGAGCAAATCCCGTTTTCACAACGGCACAAATACCGACTCTCCCTCTCCCGAAGGCTTATGTACAAGGCTGATCATCAAAATTCTTATTTTTGTGTTGTAGTGAAAAAGAAAATTTGAAACCCTCTATTACTAGTGATAAAAGCAACCCAGAAAAGAAAAATTAATTCTCATTTGCATCCAAATTTACCGTTCTTCTCATACTTGTGTCATTCCCTCTCTGCCTATTCCGTTAAGCGCCATATTGAGAGAGAGCAGCCTGTTGCTAAAGGAAAAAAATGTGTGAAAAGGCAATAAGGAGAGAGAGAGAGATACATCTAGCATAAAAATTTGTGTGCCAACCATTTTTTTTGGGTGTCTTTTTTTTTTTTTGTTTGTGTGTAATTAATATTTGCAGCCACGGATGCCGTACGGAAAGCGATTTTCATCGGTGGATTTAAGGCATGTAAGTCATTGCTAACGGCAATTTTTTTTATTTTTAGAACGGAACGAAGAGAGACCCTAAAGAAAATAAAATAATTCCGCTGAGAGAGTGTCCTCTCTCTAGCGCGGTTGCACCGAATATTCTCTTATATTTTTTTTTTCTGTGTTTGAAGTCGAGCTGATACCTCGCAATTGCCATGAAACGGCTATGAACGAATATTTTTTCTTTTTTTTGTTGCTCTTATGAACATTAATTAATTAATCAGCTAACTAATTTCTTTTTTTTTTAATTTTTTTTTTCCATCATTTTCTAATATTAAATCATTTTAAAGTTTATGAAATTATTGTGTTAAGTTATTAGATTAATCCTGCACCCCCCTTCATATACCTATATACTGGAAATGTTTTTATTTAATTTGAGTGAGGAAGATAATGGAACTAATTAGTAGAATAAATTATTGTGAATATTTAGTTGAAATGTGCTAGTCTTGTTTTTATATGGAGCCATGCATCGTCGTAGTATGTTAGTAATCTAGTTGGAGTTTTTCTTGGGATCACCGACTCATCCTTGGGTCTTGCGGCATGGTGATCAGGTAGGGTGGGCAACATCAGCGGTCGCGACAACATCAGCGCAGCCACACAAACCGCATTAGCTGGTGCAATTCCTCCAGCGCCGTCTTCTAGCTGTTCCTTCGCGTAACGTCCTTTTTGTCTAGGCTTTCCTATCTCTTTCTGCTATCCGGTTTCCCTTTCTATTCTATCGATTTTCATTGAGAATCTCCATCTCCCTCCTAATCAGCACGCGAAGTTAATAGAATTATATGTAGAGCAAGCGAGTGAGTAGCACGGTGGTACATCCCTTCGTAACCCATTCCTTTACCGACGAAACTTGAGCCGGAACCAGCGCGTGCTCCGCTAGACGCTACTTGTCCATCTCTCGCATGACAACAGACAACAACGTTGTATGTTACAAGATGGAGGCTTGCGG
This sequence comes from Lordiphosa clarofinis, assembly GCA_018904275.1. Lineage (NCBI taxonomy): Eukaryota > Metazoa > Arthropoda > Insecta > Diptera > Drosophilidae > Lordiphosa > Lordiphosa clarofinis. The sequence continues at coordinate 746,650 of JAEIGQ010000129.1, forward strand.
GGTTCAGCAACAGTTCACCGCGCCTTACACCCCCCAGGAAAACCCTGCCGAACGAGCAAACAGCCGGTGCAGCCAGCTCACTACAAACGCGACCGCAGTCAGACTCGCAGCATGGTGGACCATAAGCTCGAGGAAGCCCAGAAGCGTGGGCGGCAAAAATAGGAGGCTGTTCAAGCACAGCAAGCGCGTACCATTCTGCTACCTATTAGCAACACACACAGACCCACCGCACCCTTAAGACGCATGAGCGTGTGCGCCACACGGGTGAGCCAGCAGGCACCCCGGCGACGGGACTCCATCCTGATCCAGGCAGGCTTGAACCTACAGCTCCCCGACCGGGAGGCTGGACTCTTTTTGCCGGCCACCAAGAACCGCATCGCACACACACCCAGCGCCGCATCGGCCCCAGCCCCAGTCAAAATCTCCAAGGAACAGGCAGCCCCACCGGCACAGGTTCCCACAACCACGCCAGCCCACTCGACCAAGCCGCCAACACCACGCCAAAAGTCCGGCCAAGTCCCACCTAACCACGACAAACTACCCAACGGCAAGCCCAAGACGGTACCGGCGAAGGCACGCCCAACCACGATCAGCTGCCCGGTGACGCCTCACACAGCGACACCCCACACAGCAACTGCACGCCTAGAAAGAGCCCCCCGGCACAGACTTCGCGCCAGGCACAGACTCCACGCCAAGCCCCACCACCAGCAACTCCTCGCACAACAACACCTCGAACAGCGATGCCGCATCCCAAGAGGGCCACCGCAGAACCAGCCCTACGCTCGGGAAACCCGCATCGTAGGGGAAGACGACACCATAAGTCTACACGCGGATGAAAGTTGGATCCCCCCCACTAACGAGACGCTGGGAGATAGACTCTCAGACACCGTGGAAAGGGCCATCGAGGCAATGCAAAAAGCTTGGGCACCAGGAAAGCAGACCTCGAGACGGATGATTAACAATGGGACCCCGATCCAGGTCCGAATCGGCCGCCAGGGGTCGATTAAGGTTCAAGCAAAAGACGCGAGCTGGTAGAAGAGGGGGAGTGCGTCGCCCCAGGAGCTCGCAAAATATATATATATATATATTCAACTTATTATATAGCCTACCTTACCTTATATCTTATCTTATATTACTATATATCCTACCTTATCTTAAACATGTCTTATATACCTTACCCTAATTATTAAGCTAAGTCGCACGAAGCGCACCAAACATTGTTATTTAGTTTTCATATATCCTACCTCATTACTAAGCTAAGACGCACAAAACGCATTCAAGACTTGAAATCTCATTTTTATAAGTTCCTTAAAATCAAAGAAATAAAAGATCAAAAACACGCGCCCACATTCAAACGCGCGCCACCTATCGATCACCCACAGCTGACGATAGACAGGGCGCCATTTATCGATATCTCGTGCTTTCATTTATCGAAAGCCATGCCCCTGCGAGCAGACGGGTCACTTAGTCCGCGACTTCAGTCGAGTCAACATCTTGGAACACCAGAACCAGCAGTATGTATTGATCACCCCAACCAAGGAATCTTGTGCGATTTACGAATCGGCTCGATTGGCTCCTGGTGTGCGATTTCCGAATCGGCACCCGTGTCTGGACGGGATTCCCGGTTGAATAGCACCGTCGCGCGCCCACCCAGACTCCCAATGCCCAATCCTCTGGCCGGCAACGGGTGAGCCTCAGGTCGTACGATTTTCGAATCGGCGTCCTGACCAAAATCTTAGGTTAGATGATCCAACGCCAGTAAACACGTTCAAGCAGAGCACGGCCACGACACACGTGGGTAGACACGCTCCGACAACCACGACTCGGAGCAATCCCCCGGTCCCTGGGTGGCCCCACGGAACACGTCCAAGAAGAACACATAAATTTCGAGGCAAATAAAGTAACACTCACCAACTACGACTCTGACTATTTTCTGGGCAGGGGGAACAATTTCAGTAAAATAGAGGAACGAAGCGTCCCATAATCAAATAATATCTGTGACAGATCCTGGCAGACGGCGAGACGCCCTGGTGCCACGAAAAGAGGGCGTTACAAATGATAATGCAGTTGAACTCTAGAGGTAAGAAAAAAATTGTTCGAAAAATTACCAAAAAACAAGTTCTTTAATGTTACCTTGGGAAACATATCACCTTCAGAGCATATCGACTTTTTGTATGAGATGATCCGGTGACGCTCTATGATGTTCACCGCACAATATCTTTTTATATAATATCCTAGGCCTAAGATTTATCTATTCTGAAAAGCACAATAAGGTCCGAACAATGTTGAGTGATTTTAAGTGCCTTAGCTGCAGCCTTGGTTAAATCAATATCCTTGACTGATTTTTGCACAGATTAGGTGCGAGGCATCGAAGTTAGCTCAAAGTGATCAGTTTGTGGGGGGAGACAAATTTGATCTGCACAAATATGATACATAAGGAAAAGGCGCTAAAGAAGATATGTAGAAGGTAGGTGTTGGTTCTTAAATATTATACCAGAGCATAATAAAAATAAAAATTTCTAATAAAAAAATCTCGCCTCAAGTAGGCCTTGACTAGCCCATTTTAAGCAAGCAGAATTTACTTGCCGCAGCTCGCCGCTTTGATAGATTAGTTGTGCTCGACGAGTCGAGTGGAACACATTTTATTTTGTCTGTCTTTGATTGTTTTTTATTTAAAATCTCTCAAAGCTTACTTCATGAGTAATTAGCGAAATTTTCTGGACTTCCATATTTTTTCCTTTGAAAACTATTAAAAATTTGATTTAAAAATGTATTTTGTGAGCGATGCGAATGTTGAGACGTAGTCTGTTGTTCTAATTTTTTTTTCAACGAGCTCTTCAAAAATTGGATATTTATAGCAAGCATTTGAATAGACAAATGTGATTTCATCATTCTGAGTAAAACTCCGCTCAATGAAGCTTATATTTTGACAAAATTTTGTCATCAAAATATGCAGTTTTTGAAGAACTTGTTAAAAAAAAACGTTCATTTGAAAAATTTTTTTTTTAATTCAATAAAGAATGTACTGAATGGTAAAAATATCTGTCTTTTGATTTAATTTGATTATTTCAGTCAAATAGTTGTATATTTTTTTTAAAATACTTGTCTCTATAAGTGTACTATACTATTTCATTACACTATTAAAATATAAATATTCTAAGTTAATACTACTAATAATATACACTACTCCAATACAGTTAAAAAAAAACCATTATTTAAAAAAGACTATTTTATATATCCCTTACTTCATTAATTTTATTTTTAAAAAAATATCTTTAAATGAAAAAAATTAAAAACACAATTTCATTAACGTATTAACTAAAAACATAAAAACACCCTTCGCATAAACACTAAATGTAATGACGTATGAATATATTAGGGAATGGGAGGGTGTGAGGTGTCGAGATTTTCATTATATGGAATTGGGAAACAAAATGAGACTTACCGTAATGTAACGAAAAACCGTTCTGTTGCTGAAATTGATTTCCTCAAAGAAGTTTCCTGCTTTCGAATGCGAACTCCAATTTTATTTAAAATGTAGTCAAAAGTGTCCACATCCATTCTGGCGTATTCATAGAATTTAATAGGATATTTTCGTAATTGACCATATAAATGATGGAATTCGCCCAATGTCTCCCTAACAGAAAATATCTCGTGAACCCACATTCTTTTTTTCCTTTCCCTGAATTTTTTCTGCACTTTTACATTTTCCGCAATTAAAAATTTTCGCAATCGAGACGACACCATGTTGTTAGCAAGAATAACATGAATAAGTAAGAAGCTCAGTTCAGCAACATGTGTGTGTGTGCGCACCTTCAAGATTTTAGGTGTGCTGAATTAAATTCTGTTATCAGCAAAGCTTTCGGCTCTGCCGTCAGTTCAGTTTTCTGCCGCTAGTGTGCGCGCCCCCCAACAGAAGACGAATTCGCACTTGTTGTATGCATATGCATGTATGTATGTATGTGCACGCATGCTGTTCACAGTTTAAACGCACTTTTAATAAATTATCATAATTATATTATTAAAGATTCAAAAATTATTAAATTTTGATCTCAAAATGTAAATAGTAAATAAAGTAAATAAAAATACACAAGTATGTACATTAGAGTGAACGTCCCTTGTATGAAAAAATTTTTTTTTGGAAATGTTCTTTTCCTCAGAGCGCGAAAAATTCGTAATATTTTCTAGTTACCGTAATGAAAACCCAAACTTCGAAATTTTAAGGGGTAGTGCTGGCGCCGTGGGTTTAAAGTTGCTACATTAAATTTTGATTTCCCCTTTTTTTATTTTACGTTTTCATTAAAGCAACCTGGGATGCCAAAATTTTGTTTAAAATTTTGTTTTGATAAGGACGGTTGCTTTGCCAGAAACAATCAATACTGTGCCTGAATTAAAACTGCAGGAGCGGCATACCGTGAGAAGAAGTGGTCTTTTGGCGTAATCATTTTTCACCCGAACAGTCCATGTTCCGCTTGCTTTGTTCGCGTGGAATTCTTCATAATTTGACCATTGTCCAAGAATAAAATTAAATGCTAAGCAAATTTTAATGCTGTGCCTTAAAGGCTTTTTATTAATGATGGATATGCATACAAGCCGAATACCAAACCAAAACTAAAATGGCTTCCTCACTAAAGCAAATTTTCAAAAGAGTTGTCGTCATCTCTGAAAATGCAGATTCCTGACCTCATTGTGTTGCTTCATCATATGCATCTTAACAATTTACAAAATGGCTGGCAACAAAGATAACAAATGAAACATAGATATTCAGTTCTAATTTATTTCGCCGCTAGAAAAATAAACTCTAATGTTGGTAAGGGTTTAAAGCGAAAATACAAAATGCAGTTGTAGTGAGGTCCACTACGAGTCATTCCATAAAAAGCTGGCCAAAAACTTTGAAGCAAACGGCAGGCAAAAAAATAAAAAAGTATAAGTTAAAAGTAGTTTTTCAAAGGGCATAGCAGAATAAGCATACAAAAACTGCCCCCACTCCGATCTGCACCAAATTTAGATATGTTGTTACCATCTATGAGAAACTCCCTCTCACAAATTTGTAGTCTTCTAGTCGCTATTAGAGTAGAGTTATGAGGGCGGAAAGATAAATCAAAAAAGTCGTTTATCTTAAGAACCGCTAAACTGATTTGGATAGGTTTAATATATGTTGTAAGTGTCCACAGCACAATTCAAAAAATAATTTTTGCACATTTTTATTGCCAATTCTTTGGCCCAAAAAAAATTATTGAAATTTTCAAATAATTCTTTTACGGTGTTAGCCTTTTGCTACACCGACAGATTTTTGCTGGTTTTTTCATCAAAAGGTCCCTAACAACATATAATTTTTGCAAACGCATCCCAAGTGTACCTCATGGTGAAATATAATTAAACGTTAAATTAGTATTTTTCATTAATATTTTATACATATTAGGCACACTGTAAATCAACTTAAAAAGGGGAAAAAGGGGAAATGTTCTGTCAATTCTGTTTGAAAAGTTACAGTGTTCTCAATATTATAAAATATATTTGTAAAACTATTCACATGTTTTATTGGTATTCACTATGAAGATGATTCCCGATGACACTGCAAAAATTGTACATTGTTAAGGACTTCTTATTGAAAAAACAAGCAAAAAACTATAAGAGTTGAAATCGATTTACACCGCGAAAAAATTATTTGAAAATTTTAATAATTATTTTTGTGCCTAAGAATTGGTAATAAAAATGTGCAAAAATAATTTTTTGAATTCAATGGTGTACACTTATAACATATTTTTAACGCATTCAAATCGGTTAAGTGGCTCTTAAGCTAAACGAGTTTTTTGTTTTACCTTTCCGTCCTCATAACTCTTCTCCAATAGTTATTAGAAGACTACAAATTTAGGAGAGTGAGTTTCTCATTGATGGTAACAACATATTTAATTTTGGTGCTGATCGAAGTGGGGGCAGTTTTTGTATGCCTATTCTGCTATGCCCTTTATTCATAAGAGTTTTTTTTTTGCTATTTGGATAAGCGTGTCTGTGCTCGATGTATTGAAGAAGGTCATGCTGATCTAGTTTTGTTATACGCCCATCATCCCCAACTAGTTTCACTCCTCTTTCTGCGACATCATTAACAACTTTGAGGTTTTTAAGTAATTTCTCTTGCCACAACTCTGGGTCAGACTTTAAAAAATTCACTGGAATCTCGAGTTGCTTGAAGAAGTTTAAGCTTTTTTCTGTTATGCATTGGTGAAATGGTTTTTCTAAGGGAAAAAAATAAATTAAAAATAATAATTAAAAATAATAATAAAAAAAAAAAAATGATTTTATTACGCAGAAATGTATCCAGATCTTCAAGGCGAACTGCCAATTTTTTTTCATTTGTTGCAAATGCTTCCCTCTTAAGACATTTCACCATTATTTTCTTATCCGTCACTGTAAGTTCCTCATCAAAAAATGATAAAGCAACTAGCTCTTCAGATAAATACCATAGATGGTTGATCATTTTTTTCACAGCGATAGTGGAGATGACTTTGTCGACATTTTTATAATCCCTCATCTGTTTTAAAAAGTTGAAGTCAAGTGTAGGTGCCTTCACTGCCATTTCGCATTGGTACCAGATTGGTATATAGGCTTTAATAATGAAAATAGCAATTTCCTCCAGCTCTTCGCGTTCTTCATTAGGAATATGATACTGCCCTTGAAACATTAAGATTTTTAAGGAGTATATTGCCCTTGCCATCCATCGAGCTTGATGAATTCCACCGGGAGCCCAGATTTTAATAAGCTTTCCATTGCTTTCTTCTTTGCCTAAAAATAATAATGCGATCTGTAGCAACTCCTTATAATCATTGCGATTGTGTTGTAATTCCAACTGCTTCTCTGCGAATTTAATTAATTATTTAATTAGTATATATATTCTTGATCAGCATCAACAGCCGAGTCGATATAGCCATGTCCGTCTGTCCGTCTGTCTGTCCGTCTGTCCGTCCGTTCGTCCGTCCGTCCGTCCGAATGAACAAACAGATCTCAGAGATGGTAAGAGATAGAGGTTTGACAGGTATGGGACAAATGTTTCTTATAGCTGCAGGCAGCTCAAGTTTGTTTTCAATTTTTGCCACGCCCCCTCCCGCCCCCGCAATTCGGAAAAAACGTTATATCTCCTACATTTTTGAAGATAGACGTTTCGTACCTTCTGGAGGTAGTTAGTAATTAACACAATGTATCGATTTCAGCGAAGCGATCGAAGATCGGATCAGCGGTTCTCAAGTTATGAGCAAAAAAGTACTTCTCCCTCGCTCCACCCCCTTCCACCCATTCACAACTAACACAACACAAACTTGAGAGAGAGAGAGCGAGAGTGAGAGAGAGAAAAAGAGAGAGAGAGACTTTGAGATGAGCGCAGCACCAGCATTGCATTCAGCTTCTACTCCAGGTACAGAGTATGTTATAGTCGGGCTGGACCGACTTTCTCACTTGTTTTGAACTGATTAAGCGGCATTATAATATATTTCACAAATTTTTTGAAGAGTCCCCTCATGCTAGAAATATTAAAGAAACCTTAGTTAATAAATGTATTGCGCAGGCGGAAAGCGTAGATAAATACTCAGAATGGTATTCCGAAAATCATAATTGTAATGAACATAGAAAGCACATTTTAAATTATTTTCTGCTCATCCTGCTTAGGAAAAATAGTTTATGGCTCACAGAAAAGTTATGTGGGGGATCTGAGAGGCTGAAAAGCACAAGAAAAATAGACATTTTAAACTCCTAAAAACGAATTTAACTCGCCATCAACTCTCGGGGCGCTCTCGGGGTGCTAGACATTTCGTTCGGCTGCTCTGCGGTTCCAGGCTCAGCCGTTTGGTTGATAGCACTTTTTTCTGCTGTTTGACGCCTCTATATATTTCTTGCTTAGTGGGTCAACTTTGAGAACCCCAACAGAAGTCGAATTCGCACTTGTTGTATGCATATGCATGTATGTATGTATGTATGTACAGTTTAAACGCACTTTTAATAAATTATCATAATTATATTATTAAAGATTAAAAAATTATTTAATTTTGATCTTAAAATGTACTGAAGTAAATAAAAATACACAAGTATATATTAAGTCTATTAATGTAATTGATTTTTGTTTGGGTCATAGGGCATTTAAAAGTGATGGTCGATAATAAAACTAATTTTCACATTGTCGTGACGTCATAAGCAAATGAGCCGTCGCGGCATGCAAACGTGCGAGCGCTTGTACACATATACACACATACAGAGAAACGAGAGCACAGCGTGCAGACCCGCGGCCGTGCCTCATCGTTCCGCATTTGATCATGGAGCAATAAATACTAGAGAGAAACTTTGCTCAGTCGACACCGCTTCTGTCAAAAAATAGTCACCTGTTGCTCTCATTTACGCTCTCTAGATACTTTTTAATCAGCTGTTCGCTCTCTCTGGCAACATTTGGGTTATGGTCGTCTCGCTCTAACCACAGTGATTTCCTACTGACACTTTGAAGTATCTTTTTGGGCACTATAAGTATCTTTTTGGGCACTATCGATTTTCAGCAACAAAATTGAGCGGCAGTCGCAACCTGCCTCTCTAATAATAAGTCCTCTCTGGATCTGCGACTGAAAATCGGTTTCTTGTTGTGAGGGCTTTCGAACGAATGCTTCGAACTCGAAACAGCCGAGCGCTCTCGGGGTGGTAGACATTTCGTTCGGCTGGTCTGGGGTTACCAGGCTTAGCCGTTTGGTTGATAGCACTTTTTCTGCTGTTTGACGCCTCTATATATTTCTTGCTTAGTGCTGTTATGGAGTGTCGGTGCAGATTTCCCAACTGACCCTCGAATAAAATTTCGTTTATAAAAAGATCCGCATACAGCTGCTGCTCTTTGGTCATATTCTTTACCTTTACTGCCCAAGACTGTGCTATCTTCATTTCATCATCTGGAGGATTGCGCAGCTTTTCAGCCGCAAGCTCTAGCAATGCGTCTGAAGCAGAATCAGTAGACTTTGCCTTTTTCGAAGCTTTGGCACACTGCAATGAAAAAAATGAAATTTTTGTATATTTTAATTAAGTTAAAATAAGTCATTTTATAAAATAGACACAAACTCTACTAAATAAATATTTCTTTATACTTTCAGATTCCTACAACGCCAGCAGAATGGGAAAATATCGCCGAAGAGTATTTCGACAAGTGGAACTTTCCACACTGCGTAGAAGCTATTAACGGGAAGCACGTGGCCATTAAGAAACCACCGAACTCGGATCAAGCCTTTTATAATTACAAAAAATTTTTTGCATTGTTCTACTGGGTGTCGTGAATGCTAATTATGAGTTCATTATGGTTGACATCGGAACGAATGGACGCATATCAGATGGAGGTGTGTTCAGCAAATACGCTTTTGGTACAGCCTTTGCAAACCAAACCCTTAATCTGCCAGAAGCAAAGGCTCTACCAATGAGCGAAAAGGAGCTGCCCTACGTCTTTGTGGCGGAGACGCCTTCTCATTGAATGAAAATATGATGAAGCCATTTTCTCAAATTGGCCTAAGTTCGGAGAAAAGGATATTTAATTATCGGATAAGCAGAGCACGTAGGGTTGTGGAAAATGTTTTTGGAATTTTGGTATCCAGATTTGGTGTTTTGCAACGAACCATTCAATTGTCGCCAGAGAGAGCACAGACTATAGTTTTGGCTTGCTGTTATTTACATAATTATTTACGAAGGCAATGCGGCGCCGCATATATTCCTGGCGACTTCCTTGACAGGGAAAATATTGAAACTGGGACAATTGTTGAAGGTTCATGGAGAACGAATGCAACAGCACCACCATCACTTGAAAATTCGCACTCCCGAAATGCAACAAATAGGGCAAAATATATAAGGGAACAATATTGCGAATACTTTAACCATGAAAATGAAATACCTTGCCAAAATAGAATTGGAAATTAAGTTTAAGTCTGCTGCTTGCTTAGTATAAATAAAGATGCATATAAATAAACTGAAATTGTGTACTTACTTCTCCTTCCGCCATTGAAGAACGTGATTCGTTTGGTTTCTCAACATCGCGATGCATCGAAGAGAAAATCCAAGGCTTCAAAATAAAATAAGGTTGACGAGTTGTCTTCTTCTACGCCGGCGCCACTTTTTGCAGAGTCGTTCAGCTTCTTTCGTTGTTGGCGGTAATTCGTTCGCAAGGAATTAATTTTTTTAACTACCGCTGTTTTGTCGGCATCTGGGTAGCGCTTCTTGTATTTTTCAATTAAATCTTCGTATTGGGAGTTCTTTATGTCTCTGTTGGCGTACTCCTTCGCTTTTATATTCCACAGAGCAGGTAAAGCACGATAAACATCAATAAATTCTAGAATAAAGTTCTGCTCCGCTTCTTTTTCTTCATTGTTTCCAGTTTGCTCACACGCCGACGACATGCTAAAAACTGATCACAATTTGCACAATGTGCCCATTCATTATTAAACACACGAAAAACTTTGCGCAAATAGCCCGAAAAATCAAACAACTTTTGATTTCGTTCTCGCTTTGCACAAATGCGTGCGTGAGACACATACACTCATATTTCACTAACACAAACAAGCGATTTGCGCAAAAATTTGTGTGATGTATGGGCCGCTTTACAGTTTGTATGGCAGCTATACTATATAGTGGTCCGATTTCGACAAATCTTGTTGAAATTAAGTAAAATCATTGAAAACTTATAAATACGAGCGTTGGGAGCGATAACATTGAAAACAAAAAAGTTTTTCTCACTATAGTTTCTATATAGTTGTCCGATTTAGACAAGTCTTGGTGAAATTATGTGGAATCATTAAAAACTTATAAATACGAGCGTTGGTCGCGATAGCACTAAAAACAAAAAAGTTTTTCTCACTAAAACGAGTTTTTCAACCGATCGTTCTTATGGCAGCTATAGTCATCCGATCTGGCCGGTTCCGACAAATGGGCAGCGTATTTGTACCAAAAGACTTCGTGCAAAGTTTGGTTTCGATAGCTTTAAAACTGACGGAGGAGATAGCATAGAAACAGAAGGACAGACGGACGGACAGACGGACATGGCTATATCAACTCAGCTCGTCATGCTGATCAAGAATATATATACTTTATGTGGTCGGAGATGCTTCCTTCTATGCGTTACAAACATCCGGACAATTTCAATATACCCTCTCCAAAGGTATAAAAATAGAGGCAAGCTAACTTTGGCTCGACCGAAGTTTATATACCCTTGGAGCTTGATATATGACTGACAGTTTGTATGGCAGCTATAGTATACTGGTCCGATATCAACAAATCTTGTTAAAATTATGTAAGACCATTAAAAACTTATAAATGCGAGCGTGGGGAGCGATAACATTGAAAACAAAAAAGTTTTTTTAATAAGACTTTTTGTCAGACCTAACTTTTGTATGGCAGCCATACTATATAGTAGTCCGATTTCGACAAGTTTTGGTGAAATTATGTAAAATCATTGAAAACTTATAAATACGAGCCTTGAAAGCGATAGTATTAAAAACATAAAAATTTTTCTTACTAAAACTAGTTTTTCGACTGATCGTTCCTATGGCAACTATATGCTATAGTCATCCGATCCGGCCGGTTCCGACAAATGGGCAGCGTATTTGTACCAAAAGACTTCGTGCAAAGACAACTTTAAAACTGACGGAGGAGATATCATAGAAACAGACGGACATGACTATATCAACTCAGCTCGTCATGCTGATCAAGAATATATTTATTTTATGTGGTCGTAGATGCTTTCTTTTGTGCGGTTTGGAGGCCTCAAGTGATACCTTTCTAATCTTATTGAGCTGTGACCTTTGAATTCTAAACCTTAAATAGGAATCCGTTGATATTTTTGAATTTAAGTCTATCTGATGACTAATTTCCATTTTCAACCACAACAAGCGAAATGGTAGATAATAAGAGAGGTGCCTGGTCCAGAGATTTCACATGTGGCAAGTGACTTCCCAAACAATTAAATAAACAGTCCATATTGCTCAATGGTTCAAGTTCTCCGAAAGGAACTGCCGGTGCCAACCACACGCACACACTCTGCTGCCGTATGTCAGCTTGCAGCTGTAAAGTCATATTAGTTATGGGCTTTTGTTGCACTTGCCAGCCGCCTTTCAGAACAACGAAAGCATATTTTTTTACTTCGGACCAAAATCTTAAAGTACATATTTTTATCATTTTCCCATTTTAATTGGTGGATGTTGGCATAGTGAGCAACTATTTTACTTATTTGGCGCTGTTTTTTTCAAATAAATTTAAAATCAGCAGATTTGGTTCCTTATGTGGATCGTAGAACACGATCGTTTTTAAAAAATCAGTTTGAAATTATATATAATAAATTTTTCCGACCTTCTTTCCCGGTCGCCGGCTAGCTTACGGCTGACTCAGGGATGAGTACGACCTCGATAGCTGGAGTGGTCGGCTAACAACAAAAAATTTATATTCAGATGCCTGTCACGGCTCACACATAAAACACAAAATACTCGGCAAAAATAGATGGAATCATTTGCCCGAACATTACCCGCCCAACCATAGGTTGACTTTAAAAAATCGGACAACCCCCTTAACTCTCAGACACTGATCTTCAGACCGCCATCTCACCCCTAAACAAATTTACATTAACATATTAACATACAAACAATTCACGAACACCTAAAGACATATTAATTATTTCTCCTAAACAGGGTGCCACTCCGGTATTCCCAACTGCCCTGCCGAATTCTTTTTGGCTTTTAATTCTGGTGTAAAAACCTGGGGCCACCCAGAGGTGGGTGGCCAATTTTTCACTAAAATTGAATCCTCTGGGTTGCTCCAGCCAAAGTTATGATTTAAGGATCCTCTCTCCTTGGACCATATTACCGGAAAATACGCCTAAAACCAATAAATTAACACTTAGGCATTACATAATAGTATGTTCTTACCAAAATTGTAATCTTAAAGCTAGGTATCGAGACACTCGAAATTTTTGCGGAGCCCATCTAATTACATAGCTCAGGAAATCCGCTCGCGAAAATTGTCAGAGCGCATTTCCTGAGCGAGTATCGAGACACGCGAAATTCGCTTCGATAATTTATATAGACCTGCCAACTCGTTTTCTTGAAAACAGCTGATAAATTGTCGAAGGGGTCATGAATTTATGAAACTTGTTTGATAATTGTCAGAGGTACCTACCAAAATTGAGCACGCAATGAAAAAAGTTAAAGTAAAGAAGACTAAAAAAACAAAGCAACAATTATTCGGAGAGCTCCGAGGTGGACAAACATGTGGAGCTGATGAAAGTGGGCCAGTCGCTTCCATTTCGATGGAATCGGCCAATAAAAAGCGCTTTAATACGGGCAGCTCCGGCCGCTGCATCACTTGTGGCTGAGAATCTTTTTCGGTATGCTCTCCCGTTGATGTGGTTGGTATGCCATTCGCCCAATGTGTGCACACCAAACGAGTCCAAACCTCCGTAGTCTCCACAGCCCACGGCCAAACAGCACTAAACCTTTGCCTATTATAGCAGTGTTTCCTCCGGCTTACTGTGGTAATTTCCGTTGCTCCAGCCGCTCCCGTGGCTACCTTTAGGTATTCAACTAATATGCATGGAGCTGGCTGTGGCTTAATGTGCTAATTCTAATCGTTCGATGCGTTTTGGGTTGTCGCTATAACAGTATGTCTTAGGGATAAGTTCTGCTCACGCAGGCCAATGCAATAACAAGGGACACTGCTTATACCTTCAGCCACACAAAAGATGCATCCATGAAATTGACCATGGCATTGTCTATGACCTTTGAATTTCTCCCAGTGACTTCCTTTATCAATAATCTTAACTCTTTAATTTTATTTGAATTAGCCCGCCAATTTCTTAAATAAGCAACAGCTAAATTTTTTGCTGTTGCCTGGTCACACTACATTGTCTGAGCGGCTCGTGAAATTATCAAACAATTTCCGCTGCGCAAAAATTTCGAGTGTCTCGATACCTAGCTTAAAATTGCAATTTCGTTTATCGGCGCAGTGTAAATCGATAAATGTTAAGATCAAAACAAAACAAATGAATAACTTGCGTGTTGTCTTAATACCAGCACATAACAACATTCAAACAATTAAGTCTAAAAACGTTCGATATCCGGATAAAGGAACTAAAAATAGGACAGAATTCCGGGTAGGGGATGTTTGACATCTTTATCGACTAAAGCAGTTAATAACACAATAGATATATCCGGAAAAAGGCATAATTGGCAACACTGGTGTTCACATTGCGTCCAGACAACACACAAACTTATCGAAAACTTGATTTATATAATATGGCTTCCTCACTGAAGCACATTTTCAAAAAAGTTATCGTCATCACTGAAAATGCAATTTCCTGTCCTCATTGTGTTGCTTCTGCATTTGCATTTTAACAATTTACAAAATGGCTGCCAACAAAGATAGCAAATGAAACAAAGATATTCAATTTAAATTTATTTCGCTGCTTGAAACATAAACTCTAATGTTGGTAAGGGTATAAAGCTCTTCTTTGTCAAATTTTTCTCTGTAAATGTTAGAATTATAACGGTGGCCAAGCGAACCATTGTTTTGGTCAGACTAGAAGGCTTGTGGTCTCTTGAGTCCAATTGAAACTACATTAGAAGTTTCTAATATCTCCGATTCATTGTGTTATCATTCGAATTATTGGTAAAGGCCTGTTCTCAGAAGCGCGGAAAATTTAGCACGCTAAATTGCACTTAATTTATTTAGCATCCACAATAAATTTTTAGTGTGCCCATATATAAGCCAATGAGGCCAAATACATAAACGGCCACACAGGTGCACAGCTGTTTTGATTTGTTTTGCTTAAAAAAAAAAAAATTTAAATGGTGTATTTTGCCAAAATAACAGGAACACATGTATGTTGATGCCGGTAGGGTTGCACCAAATTCCGTTATAGACTTTGAGCGACACATATGTGACTTCGAGCAGGTGCAGATTGAAGAGGAGGCCTACATTTGTACAGATATTGGGCGGTGACCCACTTTGCAGTGCTGCTATCGTCTCAAGGGGGACGAGCATGTCATCAACAACGTCAATTTATTTGAGATGTCGGACATAGTCCCGGACTACCAATTGGAGGCTTCTTTGGATGTTTGCCGTTCAGGCAACTATAATCGTTTGCAGAAGTTTGTACAAGAGATTGGTTAATCGGCCTACAGTGCGGGTCAGATGGAGCAGTTTCTGGAGTACATAGTGCATCATGCGGCCCTGACGGATGCCTAGATATGCGACAAGATGGGGGAGGGTGGTAGCATTTTTAAGGCTTGAATCCAAGTTGGTTGACTGTTCATTCTTGGCAGGAATGTTGCTATCGTGTGCAGGAAGGTTTGCTTGGAGTATCTGCAAATCATGGACTTGTGCTGTGAAACCGTTTTCCTCTCAACTGAAACGCTACGCTAGAGATTGGCAAATATACTTTTAGTTTTCATCAACAATTTTTGTTTTATTTGTCGTTAAATCAAAATCCACCTCCTCGGTAGCCGCTGGAGCTGAAAGTGCTGCCCAAAGCAGTCGCATCGCTATCCAACTCCATTTTCAGCTGGTCCGCATCGGGATTATTTTTGACCTTCAACAAGGAGAAGCCGGCCGTGGTCGACACAGTTTTCGCTGTGGTGGTGGTAAAAATGATGACCGGGTCGGGTATGATTATATCACCTGCTGATTTCCTCCGACTTCGGACGCAACCGTCCGTGCCAACCGACCGAGGCGTCTCCAAGCGTCACGTTGGCATTGGAGACTGTTTTCAGTACGTTCCTTCAGTGCCGATTTCGACATTTTGTTGGGCAGATTTGTGGCCCTTAGCTTGAGGCTTCCCCTCGTCTGAAACTTTCAATCCGTTTCCTTTTGCGCTCAGGTGATTTTTCCTCCATAATCAATTTATCTTCTCAAAATAAATAGCTACAGCTATTTCCACAAATCAAATCAGCTGTTCTTTCAATCCACTCACGACCCACACCGATATCGATACGTCAACTATCGATAGGCCAACTGGGCATTTATTTAGCGTGTCTCAGAACACAGAAAATAAATTCAGCCGCGGAAACTTTCCGCCACTGTTTTTTTTATATGGAGTGCGTCATAAAAATTTATTTTCCGCGCTTCTGAGAACAGGCCTTAAACATTAAAAAGAATAAATTAATTTCAATTTAATTCAATTTAGGCAAATTTCAACTTTTTGCCATTTGGCGCGCCCTAAATAGTGATAATCACTAAGTCAACCAGCCAAAAAATGGCCGACTATCGAATAAAAACTATCGAAGAATCGAATGGCAAACGAGTAATGCGACTACATTTTCTCAAAATTCACTTTTTTGGCATCTCTTGTGGCCATACAAAATTGTATGGGGGGAAAATGTACATTTTGCCTCAAATGCGAAAATGCAAAATGCAGTTGTAGTGAGGACAGCACATTAAACTCGTCAAATCGGTCGTCAAATGAGTTATGCCATTCACACACAATTCAAATTTATTTTGTCAAATTTTCGCTATATTTGACAAATTAATTTGACTGTGTGAACTTCTGTTTCTGTTTTTTGTTTCTGGCTTTTGTGCATTTGGTTGTCTCACGTAGGTTGATTATCAATTTTGGCATTTGTGACACGGTCAAAACAGCAGGGCTGGAAGTGCCTCTATTGCGTGCCAATCATAAAAAATATTAAGCAAGCATTTCACAGAGAAGGGGCAAGGTTTTCATTTCGAAGACACTTGTTACTATGATTGGAGATTAAGCCATAGTTCTATAGCAGAGTCCGGCACCGTTCAATATTCTGTGTATACAAGCAGTGACGTCTGCCCTCTGCAGCAGCGGCGTCGATACACAGACACTATACGAGCGTACACTGCTCTCTTTTGCACTAACAAACATGTGCTAACTGAGAGCGCTCTCGCGTGTCTAAACGCATACACGCAAAGGCAAAATGAGCATGTGTGTATTGCCGGCCACTGTTCTATAGCAATAGTTCCCACAGGCAAATAATTTTTGAAAATTTAGCTACACTTTAATTAAAGCCACCTATATTTTGTTCAGTAAAAAAGGTTTACATGTTTTAAGTTTTTTTTCTTAACAAAATTGTTAAATCGTGCTTAATTTAAGGTAAATCAACAATATCAAATATATTTATTAAAGTAAAAGCATTTTTTCTGCATGTTTTCTGCATCTTTTATAAAAAAGTTCAATATTTACTGCGAAATTGATGAAAGCTAGTCTTGAAAAAGGATAAGGATAATAACAAATATAACAATAAAGTATGACTTCGACAAGCATTCGGAAAGTAAGATCGTGCCGCCGGGGCTATCGCTGGGGAACTCTGTTTTAGTTACTAAGAGCGTCTGAGCGACTTCTCAAAACTGTATTGGCGGCTGTGATGTTTTGGGACGCTTTTAGCTCTCACAATCGGATCCTGATATGCAGATTAGAAGTCGCAGGCATAGAGCAAAGAACATTAGAGAGGAACGTTGCTCAGTCGACATCGCTTGTCAGAAAATTTTCAGCTGTTCGCTCTCATTTACGCTCTCTAGATACTATACTTTTTTGTTAGCTGTTCGCTCTCTCTGGATACATTTGGGCTATGGCAATGGTCGTCTCGCTCTAACCACAGTGATTTCATAATGGCACTTTGAAGTATCTTTTTGGGTACTAGAAATAGAAATTGATCAGAAATTGATCAGAAATTGATCAGAAATAGAAATTGAGCAGAAATTGATCAGAAATAGAAATTGAGCAGATATTGATCAGAAATAGAAATTGATCAGAAATTGATTAGAAATAGAAATTGAGCAAAAATTGATCAGAAATAGAAATTGAGCAGAAATTGATCAGAAATAGAAATTGATTAGAAATTGATCAGAAATAGAAATTGATCAGAAATAGAAATTGATTAGAAATTGATCAGAAATAGAAATTGATCAGAAATAGAAATTGATCAGAAATAGAAATTGATCAGAAATTGATCAGAAATAGAAATTGATCAGAAATTGATCAGAAATAGAAATTGATCAGAAATTGATCAGAAATAGAAATTGATCAGATATTGATCAGAAATAGAAATTGATCAGAAATTGATTAGAAATAGAAATTGAGCAAAAATTGATCAGAAATAGAAATTGAGCAGAAATTGATCAGAAATAGAAATTGATTAGAAATTGATCAGAAATAGAAATTGATCAGAAATAGAAATTGATTAGAAATTGATCAGAAATAGAAATTGATCAGAAATAGAAATTGATCAGAAATAGAAATTGATCAGAAATAGATATTGAGCAGAAATTGATCAGAAATAGAAATTGAGCAGAAATTGATCAGAAATAGAAATTGAGCAGAAATTGATCAGAAATAGAAATTGAGCAGAAATTGATCAGAAATAGAAATTTATCAGAAATAGAAATTGATTAGAAATTGATCAGAAATAGAAATTGATTAGAAATTGATCAGAAATAGAAATTGATTAGAAATTGATCAGAAATAGAAATTGAGCAGAAATAGAAATTGATCAGAAATAGAAATTGAGCAGAAATTGATCAGAAATAGATATTGAGCAGAAATTGATCAGAAATAGAAATTGAGCAGAAATTGATCAGAAATAGAAACTGAGCAGAAATTGATCAGAAATAGAAATTGAGCTGAAATTGATCAGAAATAGAAATTGAGCAGAAATTGATCAGAAATAGAAATTGAGCAGAAATTGATCAGAAATAGAAATTGATTAGAAATTGATCAGAAATAGAAACTGAGCAGAAATTGATCAGAAATAGAAATTGAGCAGAAATTGATCAGAAATAGAAATTGAGCAGTAATTGATTAGAAATAGAAATTGAGCAGAAATTGATCAGAAATAGATCAGAAATTAATCAGAAATAGAAATTGAGCAGAAATTGATCAGAAATAGAAATTGAGCAGAAATTGATCAGAAATAGAAATTGAGCAGAAATTGATCAGAAATAGAAACTGAGCAGAAATTGATCAGAAATAGAAATTGAGCAGAAATTGATCAGAAATAGAAACTGAGCAGAAATTGATCAGAAATAGAAATTGAGCTGAAATTGATCAGAAATAGAAATTGAGCAGAAATTGATCAGAAATAGAAATTGAGCAGAAATTGATCAGAAATAGAAATTGATTAGAAATTGATCAGAAATAGAAACTGAGCAGAAATTGATCAGAAATAGAAATTGAGCAGAAATTGATCAGAAATAGAAATTGAGCAGTAATTGATTAGAAATAGAAATTGAGCAGAAATTGATCAGAAATAGATCAGAAATTAATCAGAAATAGAAATTGAGCAGAAATTGATCAGAAATAGAAATTGAGCAGAAATTGATCAGAAATAGAAATTGAGCAGAAATTGATCAGAAATAGAAATTGAGCAGAAATTGATCAGAAATAGAAAATGAGCAGAAATAGAAATTGATCAGAAATTGACCAGAAATTGAAATCAGCAAAATTGAGAGGCAGCGCAAATGTTCTCTCTAATTCTAATTGCTCTATGTCGCAGGAATACAGAGGGCTATTCAGACTAATTGGATGAAGTTTTAATTAACTGTTTGGGCCCAGAGCAGGATTTGGACATTATCCTTCATCCGGTTAGGTATTTTCGAGCTCGTAAATAAGCCTGGAGGTTAAATCCAATATTAATTGATTTTTTATTATCCTTGTACTACATTCTGTTTATTTTTTTAAGACGTTTTAATTAAATTTCGCGGTAAAAATTGAACTTTTTTATTAAAAATGCAAAAAAAATGCTTTTACTTTACTAAAAATATTTGACATTTTTAATTTACCTTAAATAAAGCACGTTTTAACAATTTTTGTCAAAGAACAACATTAATCATTTTTACTGAGCAAATTAAAGGTGGCTTTAATTAAATTTCGATGATAGGCAAGAAAGATAGGCTAAATTGAGGATCTTTCTGGAAATATTTGATCCAATTAATTGCGCATGAAACCATATTTTTAATTTAATTTATTTTTAAATCTTCAATTATGCATATTTTAATCAAAGTTGGGCTAAATTTTTTTGATTGAGCTTAGCTTAAATAATGCACTAGAGGAATGAGTATGCGCAATGCGCATTTGTCTCTTCAGCAATGTCTGCAGGTGTCTTGTATACAAAAGGCACATCCAATATTTTCAATTTTTATATGCTTATTAACAATTCAGACTTAACTGTTGTTAGCAGCAGTTTCTATTGGCATTCAAATATTTTTTAGTGTGGCGTTATGCGCGCAAAACATAAACATACAAAATTTGCAATGAGGATGTAGTAGACGGATACAAAATCCACCTAGATGGTTAGCCTTGAACATGAGCAAGGCAACTGCAGTGAATTCACCTAGATTTGCCAGTACAGCAACATGAGAAAACGGCCCTTAGCATTAGGGCCGATTCCTCAACTTCTACATGGAGCTGTAACATAAACTGATGCATAACATTGTAAATTGTAAAACAGAGAAATTGGCGCTAAGTATATTAAAAGTAAAGCTAGCGGCTGATTAAGATAATCTGAACGGCAGCAGTGTGATCTCGACAAAAACGACTGGCAGCTGCCGACACATTGGCACAAGGCGTCACCTGGTAATGATGGAGATCTGTCAGGAGTAAGAATGTAGTTTTATACATACAAGATCAAAGCCACACTCACCTAACTGTTCCATGAACTTGTTCAAGGTCTCCATATTACGGACAGTGCTGGCCATTAGCATTTCCAAGTGACTTCCACGCCTGGCGTACACATAATCCAAGGCATTTAGCAAGGCATCAAACTGTGAGTCATCATAGATGATATCGGCGGCCATGAGAAGATCTGTCTCAGCATAATTTTTCCAAGGGAAGTCTTTGATCTCATCCCAGCGCAGCTGCTCGCTCTGTGGAATGGACTCCACATCGGCAATTGCATTGGGGAAATTCATAGATATATTCTCGCGCATTAGCTTCACACATGGAGCACTACCATCTGTAAGCACTACTTGGCCCACCTGCAGTTTTAGTGCCGGCTGCTTAAGTAGGATACCCAACAGCCCAGCGCCAGCTCCTAATTCCATAATATTCTTGCCCTTTTATCAGCTCTGAGTGTTGAAGCAGATAGTCGGCCAGGGCCAAGGCAGCTTCCCATGTGCAGAGACCGGTGGTTCCCTCGTTAACAAAGCTATTGGATTCGCGTAGAGTAATCTGAGCATCCGCCTGTAGTAGGTAATGCTTGTAGGCATAGCCATTGCCTGCGACTACTGCTGGATTTGTCAACAGGCTGTCATACAGATCGTCGTGCAGTTCGTCGTGATCTTCAAGTAATTGCAGCAAACGCTTTACAAAAGCTTCCTGATAGCTGCGTCGCACTGGATACCGTTGATTCAAAGGATGTCCACAGGTGGCCGCTATTAGGGCCTCCTGTTCCGCCAGGTCCAAAGGTAGTGAAAGAGACTAAATAAAAAAATAGATAAACAGGTGGAAGACGAGCAAGTACAGTAAGTACACACCGACCAAGACATTTTGTTCACTGGATAACAGCATAGAAACTGCTGCTGCAGTTTTGCGTATTTGTTAGCCATTTCTCCTTTTCTTCTTCTTGCAAGACGCATATGTATTTATTTATAAATGATTTACACTGTCGCCCCTAGCTGCGACGCAGTGTTCACACTGAGAACATAAAATATTTATTAGGACGCCTTGACACTGCTCGACACATGAGACAATGTTGTCTGTGACGATCTGTGACAAAAGTAAGTTAAGTGTTTACATTGACGTCACAGAAATTACATGTCACAGCGCTGCCATAGTCTCATTTTTACAGTAAATTTTACTGCGAAATATTGTTACATATTTTTTTATCTTGTTTTGATTACTGTGTTATTGGAATAAATTACCTATGCAAATACTAAGTCTATGTCTATTGGCTGTACAGATAGAAAGGACGAAGACAAGCTTCTCTCAATCTCTTGACGTGTGTGCTTATAATTTTTCGCACCACAGACAGGGACCTACAGTTTAACGCCAGATCCGAACGGCAAAATTTTGAGAATTTGCTTTTTCATGGCTAGTTACTTCACAGCTGGCACCAATAGCTGGTGAAGGTGACCGTATGTGTAAAAGCTATTTTCTAAAGAGAGAAAAAAACTTTTATTATTAGATGTTTAGAGGCGGGATCGAACCCACGACCTCCCGCCCAGCAGTCCAGCACACTAACCACTTTGCTACACCTGGTAGTAACTATATTTTGTTGTTATTTTTTGGTTTACTGGGTCATCAGTAAAAGTTTACTAAACTTGATGCGGAAAAAATTGCAACTATAATTTAATTTTATTTAATTGCATTTTTTAAAAACTGGCTTATTTATGAAAACTAGCGCGCTTCGCTGCTTACTAAATGAATTTAAGGTTAAGGAACTCATCAAAATTAAGCAATTATAATTTTGATGTAATGACATATTTAATTTATTGCAATGAGTTGTGATAAAATATATTCTTTGTTTTGCCGTCGGTACATTAAATGATAAAGGCCGATGGTTTGCCAACTCGTCTATCATAGAATGTTCCGTTCTACAGAATGACACAAAATGAAATGAAATAGGCGTTCAAACACACATTTTTGGCCCAAATATGAGATTTTTTTACTAAATTTCAATTTTGGAGGAACCTTTTTAAAGAAAAGTAAAAACTTTTTATAAAAACCATGCCACATTCTCTGGCAATCATCTAATCGGTATTATCATTCTGCCCCAATGTAAACCTAACCTTAGTTTGGCAGCGTTCGATCGGTTTTGCGAATAATTGTTGAAACGCAAATTTTAATATTAAATCAAATTAAATATGGTAATTTTTAGAGTCGAGAACGCGGCTTTCGTTCGCCTTTAAAGTGCAGGGAAATATATGTAGAAATCAAAAACAATTTTTGATTTTGATTCAATTTTTTGGTAGCAGTATATTTAGTGCAAGGTTCAGTCGATTTGGCGATTAAAATATACTTTTAAAAAATCACCCGATAAAAATGGAAGTCGTTTTCGACCGCATCTAGAAAAAAATTCATAAATATGCGAATAGTAAACAAAAATTTTGAAGCAGTAAACCTTTTATGCAGTATTTTATTGAGTGCTATCGTATTCAATTATTTACATTAGTTTTGTTTTCCTAAACTTGGATATTATGAAGAACGCGGCATTTAGCACGCGACATGTAAAAAATAGATAACAGTAAAAGGGGGGATGCTAACTTCGGCTTGACCGGAGTTTATACACCCATGGAGCATGATATATGCCTGCCAGTTTGTTATATGACATATATGCGATATATTCATTCGATTCTAATCCAACTCTCCAAATCATCATCTTCTTACAGCACCTACAACGCCACACCAGCACACGCCACTAGCTCTGCTTACTTTCGGGAATTAATGTCTAAAAGCTTAAATTTTTGATTTATTAGCAATACACAAAACACACAAAAAATGACGCATCAAAACATTAAGACGTGACAGAAAAACGAACATGCTTAATATGCTTGTCACAGAAAAAATAGTTCAAATGAGCTTATTGTGATCTAATAGCCTATTTCCACCAAACAAATGAAGCTTCATTTCTTGAAATGAAAAGAAATGAAGAAAATGATGTCATTTCTTCCATACAAATTGTTGTTTCATTTTGGCCTTCATTTCTTAAAAATGATGAAAAATGATGACATTCCCCACGAAGGAATCTAGTATTTTTTTTAAAAGTACTAGCTACTCTCTGGCATTACTCGTTACTCTCTGGAAACAGAGAGTGTCATCACCAATAATTTGTGAATTTGAATTTAAATAGTAGGCGCAAATTTGTTTAAAATATAAATTAGTCAATCAAAGTTGTGTATTTAGCTTTCTGCTGATAATTCAGGACGATAACAATGCATTTGCTCCTCAAAATTGCTATCATGACGGGTAGGTTATTTTTTGCTAAATATTCCACGTGAGTTTGGAAGTGGCGCCTGTTATTTAAATCAAACTTTTCAGCTGTTTTCGACTACGTATCATTGTGAATGTTAAATAAATGACAATTTGTCAATGGAAACGGCAAAATTTTTAGAAATGAAAATGACAAGAAATGAAGCCAGTGGAAATAGGCTATAAGTTAGATCATCTAAGGCCGGGTTTACATTGGGGCACACTGTGACCGTGTTGTCTGTGACGCAATGTGACCAAAGTACTCAGAAGTCCAAAGTGTTTACATTGGCGTCACAGAAATTGCAAGTCACAGCGCTGTGACTTTCCAAATGAGTTAGGCCGGGTTTACATTGGGGCACACTGTGACCGTGTTGTCTGTGATGCACTGTGACCAAAGTACTCAGAAGTCCAAAGTGTTTACATTGGCGTCACAGAAATTGCATGTCACAGCGCTGTGCCATGCGCTGTGACTATCCAAATGAGTACTTCTGATGTGAACGCTTCTTGTCGTTGTCACAGAGCGCCACCTGGCTCGCACAAGTGAACATTGAACTGTTTGTGAGCTGTGAGCCAGATCCGCATAAATAAAGTAAACAACACCGGCAACAATTAAAAAAAAAGAATTGAGAAGTCAAAAACTATTATTCGCCATGTGGCCATGGAGTGGAATGCCGATTTGATCCTTTATTGCATCCGTGGAGGAGTCGGAATGCCTCTGGAATTTGACCACTGCCAATTATAAACATCGCGATGCCAAGGAGTCTGGCTGGAGCAGCATTGCCGATCACCTTGCCGTCACCTAAAAATATGTTGTCGACAAATAGAACCGTTTACGAAACACATATTGAGTAGGTGTACAATTCAATACATAAGCTACCCGGCATGAAATTGTATTTTTATTCACATTTTTGCAGACAACAGACTTGTGGTTCTTGGATAAGAAGGTGCTCTCTATCTAATGCACCAATGTAATGGATTGCCTCATTGTTGCCTTTGACATTCTAAACTCGTATGAGAGGGATGCCAACTCTGGATCCTGAAGCCGAATAGCGCAATACGTTGTCTGCTTTCTGATAAATGGCGTTACCCAGCATACGAGCTGATCAAAAGTGGCTGCATCCATGCAATACTTCGCAACTCTCTGTTGAACTTGGCAAACATGCCTTCTTCCCTTCGAGTCAAATTAATTTTGTCGATCCAGCAAGAGCGCTTTGGCTTGGTTCATCATTATTGTCGTCTTCGTATCTTCGTCCTGCACCCACAACGCCACAACAGCTCTGGCCACTAGCCCTTTCGCCTTTCGCGCATTCATTTCTTACAAAAAAAAATTTAATTTAACATAAATATCATCAATAAATGACGCATATTTACCTTTACCAAAATTTTTAATTCGCAAAAAAACAAAACAAGATGGCCACAGTGTGCCTTAAAAACGTACTTGATCGATATGCTTGTCACAGGAAAAATAGTTCTAATGAGCTAGTTTTGAGCTATCTCATTGCAATCAGCTGTTCAATATATTCTTGGCACAAACGTGCCACCCTCCGGCACAGAAACACTGTGACGCCAAATGAGTACTGGTGTTCACATTGAAAACTACTCATTCCTGTGACACACGATTTCTGTGACAAGCCATTTGCCGTTCACATTGCGCTGTGACACTGAAACGTGCCGCGCTGTGCCCCAATGTAAACCCGGCCTAACTCATTGAATCAGCTGTTCAATTAATTGTTGTCACAAGCGTGTCAACTTCTGTCACAGAAAGCTTGTGACACCAAATGAGTACTGGTGTTCACATTGAAAAGCACCCATTCCTGTGACACATGATTTCTGTGACAAGGCATTTTACGTTCACATTGCGCGTGGCACTGAAAAGTGCCACTCTGTGCCCCAAAGTAAAATTGCAGTAAGCTTCACTAAGACACTCATTCTCACTGCTCACGAATGTGAAGCTCTGTGACAACGGAAAGAATTTTCTCACACCAAAAGTACTCCTTTGGCTTGACACGCAATTTCTGCGATGCCAACATTGTCACAGTGGGACGCTAGGTAAGTCCAGAACTATTTCCGACTCACATTAGCCACCATCTACCGTCTACCTTCAAAAATGGTACGTAAGAACTTGTCGTACCAAATTATTTTAAAATACTCCAACGACAGCTGGGGATGTTTCTATCTCATGCTGTTCCAAGCGATACTTTTGGGTTCATCGCTAAAATATTGCTATTCAAAGCTCAAATATAAGCAGCCAACGTAATTTGAATGTCAAAATAAATACTGTCCCATGACTGTTTATTCCGTTCATAAAAAATAATTTCAATTTTTTTCCTTTATTTCTGGCATGTTTACATTATGTGGCAGGAAAAAGAGAATGATGGTGGACGGTAGATAGTGACAATGTGAACACAAAATAATTCATTTTTCCACCATCTTCTCATCGCTCATCGCTATAGGGCGAACTAGCTCTCAAAAGTTCATTTGAACCGGAACCGTTGCACAGGACTGCAGAGCGAACTATTAGGATTTGTTTTGCGGCTGCTAGTTTCGTTTTGTATTGGGATTTTGCACTCTTAATGCGTTGGCTTTTGGCACAGAAAATCAAAATCGTTGCCGTTACTGCATTTACCACTCGATTTGGAGGAGTAATAACCCCCGCCAGTGCACGCAAAATGAGCCAGAATACTTCAGAAGTGCCGTACACCGCGTGCAGCGTGGCCTTTGTTACCACTCCGGACAAGGAGTCAGCTAAAAAGTTAGCTCGCGGCCTTATCGAACACAAGCTGGCTGCCTGCGTCAACATATTACCTCAAATCGAATCCATCTATATGTGGGAGGGCAAAGTAAACGAAGACAACGAATATCTCATGATGATCAAAACCCGCACCCAGCGCATCAATGAAGTGACCACTTTCGTACGCGAGAATCATCCATATAGCGTTGCTGAGGTCATCTCGCTGCCCATACAAAATGGAAACTTACCCTATCTGAAATGGATCACCCAAACTGTGCCCGACCAAGAAGAGGGACAGAGCAAGAAATAGTATTACGTAGTGGCAGTAATAAACGCGAATTTTGAACTCCAAAAAAATATGGAAAACTAGTTGGAAGCTCTTCGCAGTCAGAAGCAGTGATGACTATTTTCGGGGAAGAAGAAAAGCTATTTTAAGCCGTAGTTAATGCCAAAAAAATAGAGGAACTCTAACTTCGGCTTGTCCGAAGTTTACATATATACCCTTGGAGCATGATACGCCTGCTTTTTGTTTGTTATATGACATCTACACAATATATTCATTCAATTATGGTCAAGCTTTCCAAAGTTGTGCTGAAGCAACGTAGTGTTAAGAAAAAATATTTTCTCACTAGAACCACTTTTTCGGCCATTCGTTCCTATGGCAGCTATATGGTATAGTCATCCGATTTGGATTAATCTTGTGGCAGTAACATTAATCAGTAACAAGTTTGTATGCGATAGCATTAAAAACAAAAAAGTTTTTCTTACTAGAACTTTTTCAGACCAATCTTTTGTATGGCAGCTATACTATATAGTTGTCTAAATTTGACAAATCTTGGTGAAATTATGTGAAATCGTTTAAACTTATAAATACGAGGGATATAATATACACATAATATTCATGTCTGGAAAGAATAAAGACGCTACCATTGAAAACAAAAAAATTTTTCTTACTAGAACTACTTTTTCGACCAACCGTTTCTGTGGCAGCTATATGCTATAGTCATCCGATTTGGGTCCGACTTAGCAGAATTGTGTGGTAGCATATAATATTGATCAGCAACAAACTTGGAAGCGGCAGCATTGAAAACAAAAAATGTTTTCTCACTAAGACTTTTATCAGACTAATGTATGTTTTGTATGTATACTATATAGTTGTCCGATTTTGAAAAATCTTATATATGTCGACTTTTGCTAACATGAATGTTGGAACACGTCGAGCTGTGACGGTGGCTCGGGCGGGAGCGCTGCGTAGGTGTGTGGGTGCTACACCTGTCACTCCAAAGCATCTTGTTTTTGCCTTGGCGGGAGAATTACCACCCGAATTTAGATCGTATTTGATCACTGCCAAAGAAATACTGTCAACAATGAGTGTAAATCCACAAATACTTAGGAAAATAAGAGTAAGTCATATAGATTCAAGCTATATTAGTGTTTATATTGAGTTTAAAGATATTTTCGATGCAACAGCAGCTGCGCATAATTTCGCCCCAAACAAAAAATCTTGGTTAATACTCTTTCACAGAGCAAGGAAAAATCTTCCTTAGAGGGAATACACGCAAAATTTCCTGAAATTATAAATCAACATAGGGAGATAGGGTATCACTTTTTTGCAACGGATGCCTCAATTATTGGCTTGGGCATTTTTGATATAGATGACAACCAGGAATATATGTACAAGACTGATAAGGACATATCGACAGTTTTTGCTGAGGTGCAGAAAAAAAGATGTCTGTTTTTGTAATTCTGACTTGTTTAGGTTGTAGCATGCAACGTGTAGAAAGAGAGCTGGTGGTTATGTGGCGGCTACAGTGGCACGCGGTTATTCTCGGCTTGTTGGTCGTCGGCTTGGGTACGGTTCACTTTATTTTTTATAGGCCACTTGCTCACATGGGTGCACAAACCTATTTAAAATTTCGCGTGCAAAAGAAAATAGAAAACCAAATCTTTCCTTTCTCCGATTGGACAGACGATACAAGAAATTAATCTACATTTATGGCTCTACGCTGATTTAGTTGCGTATGTTGATGCGAAGATATGGCTGTGCAGGTGTATTGCAACAGCAGATGCCCACCCTTCCTATGATCACCTTATGCCGCATGACCTTTCTTGGCCGGTGATCCCTTTTCATTAAATCTTCCTATCCGTTCTTCCTAGAACGCTGCTCTTGGCTCCACACAAAAATCACGATTAGCACACTTCGACAACAAAATTAACAATGAAAAAGGGAAAAAGGTTAATACCAATGACTTACATGCTTTTAATTTTCCACTGCAGAAAGCGCTTTCTACTCGGCTGCATATATATAATAAAAATAAAATAAATATATTTGAATGTCACGCACAACAAAAAGAACACCAAAAAATGTTGGCCGAATAGCAAATTTGAACACTGGAGGCTTCCACAAATTCCGTTTTTTTATACTCTGTACCGAAGGTACATAGAGTATATTAAGTTTGTGCAAAAGTATGTAACAGAGAGAAGAAATCATTTCCGACCCTATAAAGTATATATATTCTTGATCAGCATCAACAGCCGAGTCGATATAGCCATGTCCGTGATGGTAAGAGATAGAGGTTTGACATGTATGGGACAAATGTTTCTTATAGCTGCAGGCAGATCAAGTTTATTTTCAATTTTGGCCACGCCCCTTCCCGCCCCCGCAATTTTGAAAAAACGTCATATCTTCCACAGTTTTGTAGATAGAGGGTTCGTACCTTCTAGAGATAGTTAGTAATTGTCAAAATGTATCGAAATGATAAAGATCGGATGAGCGGTTCTCAAGTTATAAGCACAAAAGTGAACAAAGCTCCCCCCGCCACCCCCCCTCCCACCATTTCACAACCAACACCGCACACTCTTAGAGAGAGAGAGCGAGAGAGGGAAAGAGACTGAGATAGAGAGAGACACAGCAGCAGTACTGCATTAAGCTCCTACTCCAGGTACAGAGTATGTTATAGTCGGGCTTGACCGACTTTCTCACTTGTTTTCTCTCTCTCTCAGCAAGAAGCTGCTCTCGCGCCCAAAAATGGCTGACCGAATTTTTAATTAATTTTTATTTATTGAAATATTTTAGCGAATTGTTCTTTTTGGCCTTTTTTACCTATTTATTTAATCATTCAGAACAAATTTTGAAATGATTGCATGGCTGAAGTAGTACATCCCGCGTTTTCCATACAAATTATGCGTTTTACCACATAAATCATTTGAGTAAGAATAAACTCGTTGTCCTGATCTGCCTCTTCAATGTCCGAACTGCAATCCAACTCTTCAAATGTCGTTTCCCACTTCACACAAATTCTTATTGAAATTATGTAATTTAATTCATACCTTAATTTAAGTACATGACAAAGATGGACTGAGAATGGGTTTCTTTTGGCTGAGGAACTCAGCTACTAGTTTTTTTTGTTATTTTTGATTTTGGGAATAAAATTTTTTTTTTGGGGGGGGGGAGATAAAAAAAAAAAAGGAAATTTTCATTGTTTTTTTTTTTTTTAAATTGATTTGCGTTGGGAGCGATAACATTGAAAACAAAAATTTTCCACAAGCTTTTTT
Organism: Lordiphosa clarofinis; assembly: GCA_018904275.1. Taxonomy (NCBI): domain Eukaryota; kingdom Metazoa; phylum Arthropoda; class Insecta; order Diptera; family Drosophilidae; genus Lordiphosa; species Lordiphosa clarofinis. The sequence goes on from JAEIGQ010000129.1 coordinate 776,850, forward strand.
CGACAACTTTACTAAGACTATCTTCAGACCTATTTTAGTTGTTCGATTTTGACAAGGCTTGGTGAAATTATGTCAAACCATTAAATACTGATAAATACGAGCGTTGGGAGCTATAACATTGAAAACAAAAAAGTTTTTCTTACTAAGACTTTTTATCAGACCTAATTTTTGTATGGCAGCTATACTATATAGTTGTCCGATTTCGACAAGCCTTAGTGAAATTATGGGAAATCATTAAAAACTTATCAATACGAGCGTTCGGAGCGATAGCACTAAAAACAAAAAAGTTTTTCTCACTAAAACTAATTTTTCAACCGATCGTTCCTATGGCAGCTATATGCTATAGTCATCCGATCCGGCCGGTTCCGACAAATGTGCACCGTATTTATACCAAAAGACTTTGTGACAGACGGTCGGACAGACGGACGGACGGACGGAAAGACGGACAGACGGACGGACAGACGGACATGGCTATATCAACTCAGCTCGTCGTGCTGATCAAGAATATATATACTTTATGTGGTCGGAGATGCTTCCTTGTATGCGTTACAAACATCCGGACAATTTTAAAACTACTTCACATCTTTGTATTAGAGTAGGCTGTTTTAAACCCCACGGACCTGTACAGGGTTAATCAACTTACTTTATTGCCGTTTCGTTCACACTCACTATACTTTGTGCTTTTCACTCGCACTCATTGCTAGCATACGCTAAGGGACAGCTTTTGACGACGAGACTACCTTGTACTTCTTGTACCATGGGCTGTACGTTTACTTGCCAACTCCGATGCCGAATCAAAAATTATAAGGAATGCGTCCGCGCGCCCGTCGCTCGCTGAAACTAAGCTAGGCTGCAGAACTTTTTCTCTCAGATGGAGCGACGATTCGCTGATGGGAGCTTTTTCGTCTTCGTCCAGATTAAGTATTAGAGAAAATTGAGAAGATCGTTGCGTTGCTACTTCTAGCAGCAATTAAAGTTAGTGTTGCTGTTTAACAGATGGTACTAAAGATAGTACTAAGTGCCACACCTGAAAGTAGATCAGGGTATAGAAGTTTCCAGGCACACAAAAAAAAAAGGAGACTACTACAATTTCTATTTGCTAAAGGTCATTGGACGGACTTACTTTGAGTATGACACTTGTAGGAAACAAATTATATGTAATTTGCCGCAGTTATATATATTGGCCCATAGTAGCATCGGTTCGCAAGAGTGATTCTTCGTCGGATTTTCAGACTGATGTTGTTCTTGCTGGTTATCATCGTTCCGAGGTAGACGAAATCCTCCACAACATGAAAGCTGTACTCTCCCATTGTAACAGATTGTCCAAGTCGCAATGACTTTCTGTCCCCGGATACTAGGTACTTCGTCTTGTCCTCATTTACCGCTAAACCCATTAATCTAGACTCCTTCTCAATCTCTGAAAACGCCTTGCTTACTGCCCGTGTAGTTTTGCCGATAATGTCTATGTCATCGGCATATGCAAGTAGCATTAGATTTTTACGAATAAATCCGCCGGTTCTGTTGGCATGTCGGCACTTGCGCAGTATATCTTCCATCAGTAGATTAAAGAAGTCACACGATAAGGTATCGCCCTGCCTAAATCCTCTTTTGGTATTAAATGGTTCGGAAAGGTTCTGTCCTATTTTGACGGAGTTTTGCGTACTTCTCAACGTCATCATGCATCGAACGAACTTTGCTGGAATACCTAAAGTAGACAAGGCTTTGAATAAGCTTGACCTTATCGGTGTGTCGAAGGCTGATTTAGAATCAACAAAAAGGTGGTGTGTTTGGACGCCTCTTTCATAGGTCTTCTCCAGGATTTGTCGTAGTGTGAAAATCGGGTCTGTGGTGCATTTACCAGGTCTAAAGCCACACTGAAAGGGTCCAATCAGTGTATCAATAAACGGCTTTAGACGTTCACAAATAATGCGGGACAGAACCTTATATGCGATGGGGTGGAGACTGATCCCGCGGTAGTTGGTGCAAACTGCAGGGTCTCCTTTTTTAAAGATTGGACAGAGAACACTTAGATTCCAATCGTCGAGCATGCTTTCGTCAACCCATATACGGCACAGAAGTTGGTGCATGCACCTTATCAATTCTTCGCCTCCAGCCTTGAACAGTTCAGCGGGCAGCTCATCAGCGCCTGGCGAATTGTTGTTCTTTAGCCTTCGTGTGGCTAAACAGACTTCCTGTTGGGTCGGGGGGTCTATCTCTATGTTGTCGATTGGTGGCATCGTTACTTCTCTAAAGGCGGCATCCTGTTCGTCATCGACTCCTAGTAGGTTGGAAAAGTAACTTCTCCATTTGTTGAGCGCCACTTGCGGATCTGTGACTAGATTCCCGTGTTCGTCTTTGCATTGTGCGACTCTGGGCTTGAAACCTTCTGTTAATTGCTTAATCTTTTAGTAGAATTTTCGAGTCTCACTCATGCCGAATAACATGTCGACTTCCTTGCGCAAGCGCCTTTCCTGCTCAGTCTATTTTCTTCTAAATAGGCGCTTCTCCTCTTTCCTTTTTTTCTGGTAAAGGTTTTTATCAGCTTTCGCTTTCGTCTGCAAAAATGTCTTGTAGACCTCGTTTTTCTCTGCAGTAGCGCGTCGGCACTCCTCATCGTACCAAGACCGCCTTTGAGGGGACTCGGAGTACCCGAGTATCTCCTCGGCAGTTGCTCTCATGGAGTGTGATATTCGATTCCATTGTTCACCTATATCGGAAGGGAATGGGGAGGTTTCCCTAAGCAGTTGGACGAGTTTAGCTGTGTAGGCTTCCGAGGTCACTTGTGATTGCAGCTTCTCGACGTTCAGCTTTCGACGTGTGCCAGAGCGTGAGGAATGCGCCACACTGAGCCGTGTGCGTACCTTGGCTGCGACAAGGCAATGATCCGAGTCAATATTGGCTCCTCGAATCGCACGCACGTCTAGTACACTTGATGAATGCCTTCCGTCGATCACAACGTGATCAATCTGGTTTCGAGTTTGTTGATCAGGGGACTTCCAGGTCGCCTTATGGATGTCTCTATCTTCAAATCTGGTACTACTTACGACCATGTTCCGGCCCGCAGCGAAGTCTATTAGCCTCTCTCCGTTACCAGAGGTTGTTTCATGAAGGCTAAAGCATCCGACTGTCGAACCAAGAACTCCTTCTCTCCCGATTTTCGCGTTAAAATCGCCTAGCACGATCTTTATGTTGTGATCGGGGCAGCGCTCGTATAGTTGTTCCAGGCGCTCATAGAATTCGTCTTTTATCGGGTCTTTCTTATCTTCTGTTGGCGCGTGAGCACAGATAAGACTAATATTAAAATACTTTGCCTTAAGTCTGAGCGCTGCAAACCGCTCGTCAACTGGTGTAAAGCTGATGACAGAGTGGCGCAGTTTATCACTCACTGCAAATCCGCACCCAAACTCGTGCTTGGAAGCATGTCCGCTGTAGTAGATCTCCCAGGGGGTGGTGTTTTCTTTTCTGTCTTCTCCTTTAGTAGCGCTATTGTCTTGCTTCCATATCCAATCCATCGTATTTCCTGGAGTGCGGTAACGTCCGATGAATATTTCTTGAGGACATTCACCAAGGAAATATCATCACCATCTCCGTTGAGGGGGCAGACGTTCCAGGTGCATATTCTCAAATCGTGGTCCTTTAAAAATTTGCATGGGTCGTCGTCAGAGGGGGTCCGTATCCGAGGCATTGTAGTCGCAGTTTTCATTGGTGGAGATTTTTTACGTTGGTGGGTACCAAACCCGACGCACTCACGCTATATCTTATACCCTGTAGGGAAGGGGGGGACGCCGCCTACGTTAGTCAGCAGCAAGTGCGGGTGCATTGCCACTGCTTCCGGTGGTCACCACGAGGAGGTGTGAGTCGACTTGAGACGTAGTAAGCCAGGATCATTCTGGGTTTGCCAAGTGGAACCGGTCAGAAGCTTTACCTGACCACATACGCCCCCATTAGGTCCAGAAGATCTATGACTAGACGTTCTGAACCACCATCTTCAAACATTACTAATGTCAAAAAAGCTTTTTTTTATAGAGAGCACGCCTTGTTCAAAAGAGAAGCCGCCTTGGAATTATAAGTTTTTGTTTAAAAAACGCGTTATGTTGAAATCGCGTTAATGGAAGCATGGGAGCATAATTGCGTTCAATGTGGTTGAGTCCATGCAACTTTTCAGCAGATTTATTATACATTTACACTAGAAGAGGCGATCCAAGCTAACCCGTATAAAAAAAGCGACTTTTGAATATGGAACTTTGTGGAGGATTCTGACCACCAATCAAAAATGTTTTAATGTTTTCAAACTCGTTTAAGTGCAATTTTGCTAGAGAGGACGACTGTGTTTATATTTCTTTTCCACCTTCCAATTTTCAAATCAAAATTTGTAGGGGATTTCCTAGAGCCCAAAAAGACCTGATCAACGAGCTGATCAAGAATATATATAGGTACCTAATAATGATCGTATTTTGGTACCCTTGGTACGAGTATAAAAAAAACAAAATTTAATGCAAGCAAATTAGCCGTGCGACGTTTCACATTTGTGCACACTACCTGTACGATACCCATTGTTTCTCTTAAAAGCATTGCTAGACTTGGCTATAAAAATAAATAACAATATCGTATGCGGCGTACAAAAAAATTAATAACCTGTACCAAAACTTCGTTCCGGTGATATCGGTTCCAATAATAACGGTAAGCGGTATTCGGTTCTCAAAAATAATTTATATCAGATTCGGTTTCGGTTCCGGTACGCGACTGGAATCGGTTTATTTCGGTTAACTGTTCCGGTTTCGGTGTTAAGCCCTGGTTTAGCGGTAAACGAGGACAAGACTAAATACCTAGTATCCTCGAAACAGAAGTCTACGTATCTTGGACAATCTCTTCAACTTTAAAGTTGTAGAGGATGTTGTAAACCTCGGAATGACGATAACCAGTGACAACAACATCAGTCTGAATATCCGACGAAGAATCACTCTTGCAAACCGATGCTACTACGGGCTAAATAGGGAGTCCAAGAGCAGAGACCTCACGCGAAGAACGAAAATAGCCCTATCCAAGTCGCCTATTATCGCAGTCCTGCAATTCGGCGCAAAAGCAGCCCTGGGCAGACTTATCTATCGTACACTTTACAATAATCACATCTATAGTTTAAGTAAGATGGCTACCGCAAACCTTTGAACAGCGATATTAAAATCAACGTAGTTTTTTAATTGGTACCATGGTTGGCAAATGGTCAAATGGTGCCAACAATTGCGAGAATTAAATTGTTGAATGAAACCTTAATTTATATAACTTATATAAGATGCAAGGGTATATAATCTTCGGTGGAGCCGAAGTATAAAATAAATTTAAAAATCTAAGTTTTCCGTTCTGTTAATTGTCTCATGTAGTTAGAGGCTTTCTCTCTACTCGATCATTTAGTTTACTCGCATCAAATAAAAAAGAAAAAGGAAAAATTAAACAAAAAGTGGTAAGTGGACAGAGCATCGCATTGGGGTTTTCGGTCGGCAACATTAACACGAGCAGCAGCAGGAATAACAGATCAAGTTCGCGCCGTTCACAAAACGAGGCAAAAGAGGTTTGGTGCGTGAACAAATTTGTTAAAAAATAACACAAATTTACGAAGAAAGCCATGAGGCAGAAGAAAACAATATAATCAAAAAAAAATAAATTAAATAAAATAAGTCAGAGCTCAACCTCACACGGCAAGTGTGAAACGCAAACTGGGAATTTCTGGGTGTCAACTTGGACTCATAAAGCAGAAAATTGGTAAAAAGCCTACTACGTTGACATTGTGAGTTCGGAGAATATTGTGGGTGCTCACTAGCAAATAAACTTTAGCAGAAATTTAAATCAACCATAGATACACAAGAAGCAACATTGTGTTGTAAACAGATTACACTGCTCTACAACACTGTGTAATGAAATTATTCAAAAACGATAACAGACCTGATAATAAAGAGTAAAGCCCATTGTGAGTACAGCTAACGGAGCTATACTGGTTTACTGGCTAAACTGAGCGGCAACCACACACCAATAAGAATTGAATACGATTTGAGTATCACGAGTTTGGGAAATGAATCTGGGGATATGGATATATTACTAAACCGAACCTAAGACTAAAATTTTAGCAATTTCAAAAGTGTGAAAACCTTTATGCAGCACCTCAGAGACTTGAAGAGCGAGAGCAAATTTGACATGTGGACTCCTATTGTCTTCACGCAGATCAAGTTTGTTTTAAATTTTTGCCACGCACTTCCCGAGCCCACAACAAAGTTTTTTGAATAACTCCCACATTTTTTAAGATATTCGACTTCAAATTTTAAACATAAATTTATATTCGCAATAACTATAATCCCTGAAGCCGTGTTAAAAAAATGTTGCGTACTTTTCGGATTTTCCCACTCAGGAACACAGAAACGCTATCAAACATTTCTTCTCATAAGTAACGGGTATATCGAAGCGTATTATAATTTTGCCTAGGAGTTTGCAACGCATAGAATTACTCATTTTCGACCTTATAAACTATATATCGCTCACTTACTTCAATACTAGCATAACTCAAAATAATCCACTTTGAGAAAGGGTTTACCCCTTTGACCCATTGAGAAATGGGTTTATCACAAAAAAATGGTTTTTAGTTTCAAGTTAATCTAGTAAAATATAATTTAAATTTAAAATGCTCATTAACAAAACTTGAAAATATGATGTTTTAACTAAAATCCGAAGTATGATAGTGTCATATCGACTGCAGGACAACTGACGCTCCTGCATTAACATGAAAATGAACCTGTAAAATAATATTTAGACAAATTTTGATCTAACGTGAAAAGTACAAGAGTACACAATACAACATATATATCTGCATCATTAAGTAAAAAGTCGCATTTTTTGAGTTATGCCAGTATTGAAGTAAGCGAGCGATACATATATTTTTAATCAGGACGACGAGCTCAGTCGATTTAGCTTTGTCCGTCCGGCTGTCTGTTTCTACGCAAACTAGTCTCTCAGTTTTAAAGCTGAAACTTTGAACAGAGTCTTCTTTTTCTGCGCACTGATAATATGTCCGGACCGACCGGATCGGATGACTATATCTTATAACTTTTAACCATAGGAACCATCGTTCCAAAAGGGGATTTCAATGAGAAAAACTTTTTTGTTTTTAATTTTAACACAGCGATTATTCATAATATGTGGTTTCATTTAGATTAACTTAGTTTTGGTCAGAATCGGATGATAATATATTTTAGCTAATTAAAAGCTAGCTTTTTATTAAATTTGGTTATGTTTAAGTAGTTTTACCACTTCAATTTTAATAAATCGTTTTAAAAAAAAGTTAAAATGTCTTGCCTATTTCTTGCACCCTTTTTAGTGCTATACGCTTTTCACTTTGACAGCCGATCCTGAGTCACCTTGCTAACCTATAATATAGAACTTAAGCATTTTTTTAAATCTACTGAAATTCTCTATCACATTTTCCTTGGAATCTCTTTTGGTTTAAAAGTAACCGGCTACTGTGCGACATTGTCGAATGGTTGCCGCGAAAACCATTTCTGTTTTTGTCCCGTGCGAATGCCTTCGTTCTTCGCAATTATCTTGAAAACGAACTACTGCCGAAAATCAACCTTTGCACTAATTTAGCGGAATAAGTTAAGTTAATTTTCAAAATAGAAATCCGTTTTATTTTAACTTTTTTTTACCTTAAACGTGTACGACAGTTCCGTTCGACATCATGAAAATGCCCATATGATTTGATCTCATTTCAGTTTAATTTGCTTATTAACGGATTCATTCGGGTCTGTTCCCAATTCCGAAAACGAGTGGAATTGTCGCAAATCGAGTTGATTGCTGTTCCGGATTCCGCAAATCGACCAGAATTGTCGCTTTCAAAAATTGTCATTAAAAGCATTAAAAAAATCCCCAAAAATTATTAACTTAAAAATTTAATATTGTTGAACATTTTTAAAATCGATTAACATCATTACTTCAAATGTTTAAAAATTAAGTATATTTTAAAATAATTTATTATGAACATCTATAAAAATCCGAGCGGTCGTAACCAAACCGATCTGTTTGGAATTCCACTTTAGTTTTTAGTTGATTTCAAACGTCAACCGATATCTGTAAGGGTTGCTTCATATAAATTTATGTATTCGGTCAGCACTTTTTCTTTTTTATTTAGCTTTATTTAACCATATTTGACACATATGGAATGAAATAACCTTATGACCCTAGGCTTGAGGTTGAAGCCGAGTCCGAAAGGTTTGCTGTAGCGGATGTTCCAAACGCCAATGACCCTGTAAGGAAAGGTAGTCGATCCTTCTGGAGCGTTCGTCACGGGAGGACTTCGATTATTGGGTTATGATGATCCGGAGTCTTTCGGTTTTCTTCCACACCAGAGTAACCTTTACGTGGATACTCAGGAATAAGGGCCAATTGAATATCCCAATAAAAACGGTGCAATGGAAGTTTACAACTTTTATTAATTAAATGTAAATAATGTTGTGTCTCGCTTGAGAGTTAAACTTAGGCCGTTTTCTCATGTTCCTGTTTTTGCTCAAATCGAAATCCACCTAGATTTCGCAACTAGGTGGATTAGTTGCAATCGGTTGTCTCATGTAGATTGATTATGAATTTTGGCATTTGCGTCACGGTCACACTGGCTGGGCTGCCATGGCACTAAAAGTAAGTTGGCAGCCACTGTGCCATCGCTAATTTGTTGATACGTCTATTGCGCGCCAATTTTGAAAATGAAAGCAATTTTTTTTGTTCGGAAACATTTGTTACTGTGATTAGAGATTAAGTAAAAGGACTATAGCTAAGTTGACACAGGCAAATAATTTGGCCAAATTTTGATTTAAATATACACTATAAATTATAAATTTGGACATATTTTGATATAAATTTGGCTATATAGGGCAAATAAAGGAATTTTTCAGCCTTTCTGGATCAAATTTATTGCGTATGAAACCATAGTTAATGTTTTAAATACAGTAAAATTATTAATCAAGGCTATTTTAATCAGAAGTTGGCCAAACTAGTTACCTGTGTGAACTCGGCTTAAGCAATGACCAAGGGGAATTAGTAAGCGCATCTGTCTCTTCAGCAATGTGTGCAGGTGTCTTGTATACCAAAGGCACATACAATATTTTAAATTTTTGGTTTACTTATTAACAATTCAAACTTAACTGTTTCTAGCAGCAGTTGTTTAAAGTTTTCAAATATTTTTCAGTGTGACCATATGCGTGCACACATAAAAATACCTAATATGAATTGTCATGTACATTGTTTCAGCCATGAACATGAGCAAACGAAATGCAGCAAATCCACCTAGATTTGCAAAATCAGCAACATGAGAAAACGGCCCTTAGACTAATTACCAAATGCAAAAGCTGTACAAATTGAACCTCAGCAGAGGCTGCTGGAAAGTTATGGAAAATTACTCCTCATTCAACGGGACCTTGTTTACAATAATTGTAACAATAACCAGCTAGAGCTAGTTTCTGCTATGCTTAAAGCTTAAACAATATCTTACAAAATCTTAATTAATGTGTAACAAACAATGTGTGTCTAAACATGACGCCTAACGGCTTTGAAAATTCTTTCTCTTCTGATATTGTTGCAGTTAGGCCTAACGTAAGAAGAAAACTGTGCTTTCTCGCGTGGTGAAGAAGTGAAAAGTTGGTGTTTCAATTCGTGTTGAAAAATTATCAGAATAATGAAACGGTTGTAGGATTGGTGGCTAAAATGCTTGAATTTGGGAAATGTTTAAAGCAAAATAATATAAAAAACCAATTGGTATTTCTCCAACAAAAAGAATCGTGAAAAAAAAATTATCAATTCTTCGCCTCCAGCCTTGAACAGTTCAGCGGGCAGCTCATCAGCGCCTGGCGAATTGTTGTTCTTTAGCCTTCGTGTGGCTAAACAGACTTCCTGTTGGGTCGGGGGTCTATCTCTATGTTGTCGATTGGTGGCATCGTTACTTCTCTAAAGGCGGCATCCTGTTCGTCATCGACTCCTAGTAGGTTGGAAAAGTAACTTCTCCATTTGTTGAGCGCCACTTGCGGATCTGTGACTAGATTCCCGTGTTCGTCTTTGCATTGTGCGACTCTGGGCTTGAAACCTTCTGTTAATTGCTTAATCTTTTGGTAGAATTTTCGAGTCTCACTCATGCCGAATAACATGTCGACTTCCTTGCGCAAGCGCCTTTCCTGCTCAGTCTATTTTCTTCTAAATAGGCGCTTCTCCTCTTTCCTTTTTTTCTGGTAAAGGTTTTTATCAGCTTTCGCTTTCGTCTGCATAAATGTCTTGTAGACCTCGTTTTTCTCTGCAGTAGCGCGTCGGCACTCCTCATCGTACCAAGACCGCCTTTGAGGGGACTCAGAGTACCCGAGTATCTCCTCGGCAGTTGCTCTCATGGAGTGTGATATTCGATTCCATTGTTCACCTATATCGGAAGGGAATGGGGAGGTTTCCTAAGCAGTTGGACGAGTTTAGCTGTGTAGGCTTCCGAGGTCACTTGTGATTGCAGCTTCTCGACGTTCAGCTTTCGACGTGGTGCCCAGAGCGTGAGGAATGCGCCACACTGAGCCGTGTGCGTACCTTGGCTGCGACAAGGCAATGATCCGAGTCAATATTGGCTCCTCGAATCGCACGCACGTCTAGTACACTTGATGAATGCCTTCCGTCGATCACAACGTGATCAATCTGGTTTCGAGTTTGTTGATCAGGGGACTTCCAGGTCGCCTTATGGATGTCTCTATCTTCAAATCTGGTACTACTTACGACCATGTTCCGGCCCGCAGCGAAGTCTATTAGCCTCTCTCCGTTACCAGAGGTTGTTTCATGAAGGCTAAAGCATCCGACTGTCGAACCAAGAACTCCTTCTCTCCCGATTTTCGCGTTAAAATCGCCTAGCACGATCTTTATGTTGTGATCGGGGCAGCGCTCGTATAGTTGTTCCAGGCGCTCATAGAATTCGTCTTTTATCGGGTCTTTCTTATCTTCTGTTGGCGCGTGAGCACAGATAAGACTAATATTAAAATACTTTGCCTTAAGTCTGAGCGCTGCAAACCGCTCGTCAACTGGTGTAAAGCTGATGACAGAGTGGCGCAGTTTATCACTCACTGCAAATCCGCACCCAAACTCGTGCTTGGAAGCATGTCCGCTGTAGTAGATCTCCCAGGGGGGTGGTGTTTTCTTTTCTGTCTTCTCCTTTAGTAGCGCTATTGTCTTGCTTCCATATCCAATCCATCGTATTTCCTGGAGTGCGGTAACGTCCGATGAATATTTCTTGAGGACATTCACCAAGGAAATATCATCACCATCTCCGTTGAGGGGGCAGACGTTCCAGGTGCATATTCTCAAATCGTGGTCCTTTAAAAATTTGCATGGGTCGTCGTCAGAGGGGGTCCGTATCCGAGGCATTGTAGTCGCAGTTTTCATTGGTGGAGATTTTTTACGTTGGTGGGTACCAAACCCGACGCACTCACGCTATATCTTATACCCTGTAGGGAAGGGGGGACGCCGCCTACGTTAGTCAGCAGCAAGTGCGGGTGCATTGCCACTGCTTCCGGTGGTCACCACGAGGAGGTGTGAGTCGACTTGAGACGTAGTAAGCCAGGATCATTCTGGGTTTGCCAAGTGGAACCGGTCAGAAGCTTTACCTGACCACATACGCCCCCATTAGGTCCAGAAGATCTATGACTAGACGTTCTGAACCACCATCTTCAAACATTACTAATGTCAAAAAAGCTTTTTTTTATAGAGAGCACGCCTTGTTCAAAAGAGAAGCCGCCTTGGAATTATAAGTTTTTGTTTAAAAACGCGTTATGTTGAAATCGCGTTAATGGAAGCATGGGAGCATAATTGCGTTCAATGTGGTTGAGTCCATGCAACTTTTCAGCAGATTTATTATACATTTTACAACTAAGAAGAGGCGATCCAAGCTAACCTGCGTAGATAAAAAAAAGCAAGACTTTTGAAATCAAATATAATTGTGGGAACTTTGTGGAGGATTCTGACCACCAATCAAAAATGTTTTAATGTTTTCAAACTCGTTTAAGTGCAATTTTGCTAGAGAGGACGACTGTGTTTATATATTCAATTTGCAGTGCATCCAAATTCTCTGTGTACCTTCGTGCAAATTTTCAAATCAAAATTTGTAGGGGATTTCCTAGAGCCCAAAAATGACCTGATCAACGAGCTGATCAAGAATATATATAGGTACCTAATAATGATCGAAATATAATTTGTGTACCCTTGGTACAGAGTATAAAAAACAACAAAATTTAGATGCAAGCAAATTAGCACAGTGCGACGTTTCACATTTGGTGCCACACTACACTGTACGATACCCATTGTTTCACTTAAAAGCATTGGCTAGACTTGGCTAAAAAAACTCTAAATTAACAATATCGTATGCGGCGTACAAAAAAAATCAAATCAGTACCTGTACCAAAACTTCGTTCCGGTGATATCGGTTCCAATAATAACGGTAAGCGGTATTCGGTTCTCAAAAATAATTTATATCAGATTCGGTTTCGGTTCCGGTACGCGACTGGAATCGGTTTATTTCGGTTAACTGTTCCGGTTTCGGTGTTAAGCCCTGGTTTAGCGGTAAACGAGGACAAGACTAAATACCTAGTATCCTCGAAACAGAAGTCTACGTATCTTGGACAATCTCTTCAACTTTAAAGTTGTAGAGGATGTTGTAAACCTCGGAATGACGATAACCAGTGACAACAGACAACAACATCAGTCTGAATATCCGACGAAGAATCACTCTTGCAAACCGATGCTACTACGGGCTAAATAGGGAGTCCAAGAGCAGAGACCTCACGCGAAGAACGAAAATAGCCCTATCCAAGTCGCCTATTATCGCAGTCCTGCAATTCGGCGCAAAAGCAGCCCTGGGCAGACTTATCTATCGTACACTTTACAATAATCACATCTATAGTTTAAGTAAGATGGCTACCGCAAACCTTTGAACAGCGATATTAAAATCAACGTAGTTTTTTAATTGGTACCATGGTTGGCAAATGGTCAAATGGTGCCAACAATTGCGAGAATTAAATTGTTGAATGAAACCTTAATTTATATAACTTATATAAGATGCAAGGGTATATAATCTTCGGTGGAGCCGAAGTATAAAATAAATTTAAAAATCTAAGTTTTCCGTTCTGTTAATTGTCTCATGTAGTTAGAGGCTTTCTCTCTACTCGATCATTTAGTTTACTCGCATCAAATAAAAAAGAAAAAGGAAAAATTAAACAAAAAGTGGTAAGTGGACAGAGCATCGCATTGGGGTTTTCGGTCGGCAACATTAACACGAGCAGCAGCAGGAATAACAGATCAAGTTCGCGCCGTTCACAAAACGAGGCAAAAGAGGTTTGGTGCGTGAACAAATTTGTTAAAAAATAACACAAATTTACGAAGAAAGCCATGAGGCAGAAGAAAACAATATAATCAAAAAAATAAATTAAATAAAATAAGTCAGAGCTCAACCTCACACGGCAAGTGTGAAACGCAAACTGGGAATTTCTGGGTGTCAACTTGGACTCATAAAGCAGAAAATTGGTAAAAAGCCTACTACGTTGACATTGTGAGTTCGGAGAATATTGTGGGTGCTCACTAGCAAATAAACTTTAGCAGAAATTTAAATCAACCATAGATACACAAGAAGCAACATTGTGTTGTAAACAGATTACACTGCTCTACAACACTGTGTAATGAAATTAATCAAAAACGATAACAGACCTGATAATAAAGAGTAAAGCCCATTGTGAGTACAGCTAACGGAGCTATACTGGTTTACTGGCTAAAGTGAGCGGCAACCACACACCAATAAGAATTGAATACGATTTGAGTATCACGAGTTTGGTAAATGAATCTGGGGATATGGATATATTACTAAACCGAACCTAAGACTAAAATTTTAGCAATTTCAAAAGTGTGAAAACCTTTATGCAGCACCTCAGAGACTTGAAGAGCGAGATCAAATTTGACATGTGGACTCCTATTGTCTTCACGCAGATCAAGTTTGTTTTAAATTTTGCCACGCACTTCCCGAGCCCACAACAAAGTTTTTTGAATAACTCCCACATTTTTTAAGATATTCGACTTCAAATTTTAAACATAAATTTATATTCGCAATAACTATAATCCCTGAAGCCGTGTTAAAAAAAATGTTGCGTACTTTTCGGATTTTCCCACTCAGGAACACAGAAACGCTATCAAACATTTCTTCTCATAAGTAACGGGTATATCGAAGCGTATTATAATTTTGCCTAGGAGTTTGCAACGCATAGAATTACTCATTTTCGACCTTATAAACTATATATCGCTCACTTACTTCAATACTAGCATAACTCAAAATAATCCACTTTGAGAAAGGGTTTACCCCTTTGACCCATTGAGAAATGGGTTTATCACAAAAAAATGGTTTTTAGTTTCAAGTTAATCTAGTAAAATATAATTTAAATTTAAAATGCTCATTAACAAAACTTGAAAATATGATGTTTTAACTAAAATCCGAAGTATGATAGTGTCATATCGACTGCAGGACAACTGACGCTCCTGCATTAACATGAAAATGAACCTGTAAAATAATATTTAGACAAATTTTGATCTAACGTGAAAAGTACAAGAGTACACAATACAACATATATATCTGCATCATTAAGTAAAAAGTCGCATTTTTTGAGTTATGCCAGTATTGAAGTAAGTGAGCGATACATATATTTTTAATCAGGACGACGAGCTCAGTCGATTTAGCTTTGTCCGTCCGGCTGTCTGTTTCTACGCAAACTAGTCTCTCAGTTTTAAAGCTGAAACTTTGAACAGAGTCTTCTTTTTCTGCGCACTGATAATATGTCCGGACCGACCGGATCGGATGACTATATCTTATAACTTTTAACCATAGGAACCATCGTTCCAAAAGGGGATTTCAATGAGAAAAACTTTTTTGTTTTTAATTTTAACACAGCGATTATTCATAATATGTGGTTTCATTTAGATTAACTTAGTTTTGGTCAGAATCGGATGATAATATATTTTAGCTAATTAAAAGCTAGCTTTTTATTAAATTTGGTTATGTTTAAGTAGTTTTACCACTTCAATTTTAATAAATCGTTTTAAAAAAAAGTTAAAATGTCTTGCCTATTTCTTGCACCCTTTTTAGTGCTATACGCTTTTCACTTTGACAGCCGATCCTGAGTCACCTTGCTAACCTATAATATAGAACTTAAGCATTTTTTTAAATCTACTGAAATTCTCTATCACATTTTCCTTGGAATCTCTTTTGGTTTAAAAGTAACCGGCTACTGTGCGACATTGTCGAATGGTTGCCGCGAAAACCATTTCTGTTTTTGTCCCGTGCGAATGCCTTCGTTCTTCGCAATTATCTTGAAAACGAACTACCGCCGAAAATCAACCTTTGCACTAATTTAGCGGAATAAGTTAAGTTAATTTTCAAAATAGAAATCCGTTTTATTTTAACTTTTTTTTACCTTAAACGTGTACGACAGTTCCCTTCGACATCATGAAAATGCCCATATGATTTGATCTCATTTCAGTTTAATTTGCTTATTAACGGATTCATTCGGGTCTGTTCCCAATTCCGAAAACGAGTGGAATTGTCGCAAATCGAGTTGATTGCTGTTCCGGATTCCGCAAATCGACCAGAATTGTCGCTTTCAAAAATTGTCATTAAAAGCATTAAAAAAATCCCCAAAAATTATTAACTTAAAATTTAATATTGTTGAACATTTTTAAAATCGATTAACATCATTACTTCAAATGTTTAAAAAATTAAGTATATTTTAAAATAATTTATTATGAACATCTATAAAAATCCGAGCGGTCGTAACCAAACCGATCTGTTTGGAATTCCACTTTAGTTTTTAGTTGATTTCAAACGTCAACCGATATCTGTAAGGGTTGCTTCATATAAATTTATGTATTCGGTCAGCACTTTTTCTTTTTTATTTAGCTTTATTTAACCATATTTGACACATATGGAATGAAATAACCTTATGACCCTAGGCTTGAGGTTGAAGCCGAGTCCGAAAGGTTTGCTGTAGCGGATGTTCCAAACGCCAATGACCCTGTAAGGAAAGGTAGTCGATCCTTCTGGAGCGTTCGTCACGGGAGGACTTCGATTATTGGGTTATGATGATCCGGAGTCTTTCGGTTTTCTTCCACACCAGAGTAACCTTTACGTGGATACTCAGGAATAAGGGCCAATTGAATATCCCAATAAAAACGGTGCAATGGAAGTTTACAACTTTTATTAATTAAATGTAAATAATGTTGTGTCTCGCTTGAGAGTTAAACTTAGGGCCGTTTTCTCATGTTCCTGTTTTTGCTCAAATCGAAATCCACCTAGATTTCGCAACTAGGTGGATTAGTTGCAATCGGTTGTCTCATGTAGATTGATTATGAATTTTGGCATTTGCGTCACGGTCACACTGGCTGGGCTGCCATGGCACTAAAAGTAAGTTGGCAGCCACTGTGCCATCGCTAATTTGTTGATACGTCTATTGCGCGCCAATTTTGAAAATGAAAGCAATTTTTTTTTGTTCGGAAACATTTGTTACTGTGATTAGAGATTAAGTAAAAGGACTATAGCTAAGTTGACACAGGCAAATAATTTGGCCAAATTTTGATTTAAATATACACTATAAATTATAAATTTGGACATATTTTGATATAAATTTGGCTATATAGGGCAAATAAAGGAATTTTTCAGCCTTTCTGGATCAAATTTATTGCGTATGAAACCATAGTTAATGTTTTAAATACAGTAAAATTATTAATCAAGGCTATTTTAATCAGAAGTTGGCCAAACTAGTTACCTGTGTGAACTCGGCTTAAGCAATGACCAAGGGGAATTAGTAAGCGCATCTGTCTCTTCAGCAATGTCTGCAGGTGTCTTTTATACCAAAGGCACATACAATATTTTAAATTTTTGGTTTATTTATTAACAATTCAAACTTAACTGTTTCTAGCAGCAGTTGTTTAAAGTTTTCAAATATTTTTCAGTGTGACCATATGCGTGCACACTAGGGTGGACGCCGATAAAAAATATAACTGATACCATCTTAAACGATTACTTTTAGGGTGTACATAATACATTAAAAAATCAAAAAATTTTTTATCATGTTTTAACCTCTGCGAAAAGCCTTCAAAGTTTCCACAAATATTACGTATACGACCCGTTCACCGAATCGAAATTCTGTCGACGAATTCTTCGTATCATTTTAAAAGTTGTCAAATTTAAATTTATTCGAGAAACAAATAAAAATGGAGCAGGAATCGAATGTATTTTTGGTCGGTAAATCAAAACCTTATTTTGTAAAAGCAAGCCCATTTCCAGCGAAGAGATGCGATTTATCCACGCTCTTATGTGAGACTATTTGTTTAAGACTGTCATAAAGTGCGACTGTGTGGCTCGCAAGTTGGAGTCAGCATGGTCGGGGTTTCACAGGGCCTTGTCCTCATGAACGCACTGCCCTTCTAGTCAGATACTACAGACATAACGGTGGAAATGTGGCATGGGCAATTCGCTAAACTCAAAAGATCGCTCCGTAGACACTGTTTTGAATCGATAAAGAGATAGAACCCCAAACGAAGAAGAAATTAAAGACTATACCAGAAGAAGACTTTGCAGAATGTTCTTAAAATTGTCCTACAAACACAAACAAAATTGTAAAAAACGTTGGCACAAGTGTAATGCAGTAGGGGGAAGTTACTTTCAAGGGAATGAAATGAATTGACAATATTAAATAAAGAGTTTTTGATTTATGAATAATTTCCTTGTATTTTTTTGCCCATAGTAGTATAGTAATCCGCATTATTTTTCGATTCTGAAGAAGCTTATTTATAAGCAGCCCAGTAAAAGTAGACAATTCGCTGGAACGGCTGCAACCGTGATGCGCAGCACTTCAGTTCAGTGTGGGACCTGACTTCAAAGATATCTTGATAGCCTCTTAATGAACGCACAGTGGGTCGAATTCCCAAATAATTGGCATAAAGTCGTGTGTTGCAGATATCGAGTTGGAACTTGGTACTTTTAATAGATATAACACCTATAATATTTAAACGAAATGTTAAGTTAATTTGACCACGCCTTCCCCGACCGCCCTTATATGGCAACACTGCGTATACGTAATCTGAAAACAAAGTTTTGAGAACTGTGAATAAAATGTTAGAGTTTAAATTAAAAATGAATTTCCAGTAATTTATAGTCAAATTTTAAGCGTACATTCCTTTAGTTGGCCAAATATCTGATTTTTAAAAGCGGTAGAGTTGCCGTCCATACGTCCAGCAGCGTTGCATGACAAAGTTTAAGCTCATTTTCAAGTTTAAAGCACCGCAAAAGCCGCAAAAAGCCGCAGACAGGATAATTATAATTTTTTAATACACACTTTCTACTTTATTTTGACATATATTACAAAACACACAAACACGCACAAGGTTAGTTTTGCTCCACAGAAGACTTGCACTTTTCTTAAGTTTTCTCTGTTTAGGGACCACACGAAACAACACAATTTAAAGCAACATATTGAATATTATCAAGAAATGCTTCCATTTATTTATTCTACATACCCTGGCCTTTATTATCCATATTTTGGCAAAAATTTTTGTGCAATTTTACACGACGTGCAAGTCCTCAAAGTTAACAAATAGTTGTCGCCAATTTTATCGCATCAATCACTGCACTCAACACCTGACTTCGATAATCGATAACAATTTCAGGGTTGCAAAACTATCGAAAATATTACTCGATTCTTTGTACATAGACTATGTATTTTTAAGGTGTATTATTAAAAATGAGTTTTGTTTCCATGAAATTTTCGACTTTATGCCAATTATTTGGGAATTCGACCCACAGTGGAACGGCTAAAACTTGCTTTCATCTAGAAGTAAAGAGCGCAAAATAGTAGAATTTTTGCCGTAATATATTAAGTACCAAATATATTTACCTACATATTGTGTCTGTTATATAAAAAACATTTTTTATCGGTCATGGTACCTTTTTGTCAAATGTTATGACTTCAAACCAAGTCTACGCCAACTACTAAAAAATTAAAAATGTAGGCATGGGCAACAGTACGTATGAGTGATAAACTTTAAGTCCAAGTCGCAGACCCTAAACCTTATTTTTCTCAAAAATTATTTATGCTATGCTTTTTATACGCAAATATGCTTCGTTTAAGCGGGTATCAGTATGACGTTACATTTTTCTATATATAAAATGTCCGACCTAGCGTGCACACATAAAAATACCTAATATGAATTGTCATGTACATTGTTTTCAAATCAATGAGGATGAAGTACATTGCTACGTAATTCATCTAGATGGTCAGCCATGAACATGAGCAAACGAAATGCAGCAAATCCACCTAGATTTGCAAAATCAGCAACATGAGAAAACGGCCCTTAGACTAATTACCAAATGCAAAAGCTGTACAAATTGAACCTCAGCAGAGGCTGTTGAAAGTTATGGAAAATTACTCCTCATTCAACGGGACCTTGTTTACAATAATTGTAACAATAACCAGCTAGAGCTAGTTTCTGCTATGCTTAAAGCTTAAACAATATCTTACAAAATCTTAATTAATGTGTAACAAACAATGTGTGTCTAAACATGACGCCTAACGGCTTTGAAAATTCTTTCTCTTCTGATATTGTTGCAGTTAGGCCTAACGTAAGAAGAAAACTGTGCTTTCTCGCGTGGTGAAGAAGTGAAAAGTTGGTGTTTCAATTCGTGTTGAAAAATTATCAGAATAATGAAACGGTTGTAGGATTGGTGGCTAAAATGCTTGAATTTGGGAAATGTTTAAAGCAAAATAATATAAAAAACCAATTGGTATTTCTCCAACAAAAAGAATCGTGAAAAAAAAATTATCAATTCTTCGCCTCCAGCCTTGAACAGTTCAGCGGGCAGCTCATCAGCGCCTGGCGAATTGTTGTTCTTTAGCCTTCGTGTGGCTAAACAGACTTCCTGTTGGGTCGGGGGTCTATCTCTATGTTGTCGATTGGTGGCATCGTTACTTCTCTAAAGGCGGCATCCTGTTCGTCATCGACTCCTAGTAGGTTGGAAAAGTAACTTCTCCATTTGTTGAGCGCCACTTGCGGATCTGTGACTAGATTCCCGTGTTCGTCTTTGCATTGTGCGACTCTGGGCTTGAAACCTTCTGTTAATTGCTTAATCTTTTGGTAGAATTTTCGAGTCTCACTCATGCCGAATAACATGTCGACTTCCTTGCGCAAGCGCCTTTCCTGCTCAGTCTATTTTCTTCTAAATAGGCGCTTCTCCTCTTTCCTTTTTTCTGGTAAAGGTTTTTATCAGCTTTCGCTTTCGTCTGCATAAATGTCTTGTAGACCTCGTTTTCTCTGCAGTAGCGCGTCGGCACTCCTCATCGTACCAAGACCGCCTTTGAGGGGACTCGGAGTACCCGAGTATCTCCTCGGCAGTTGCTCTCATGGAGTGTGATATTCGATTCCATTGTTCACCTATATCGGAAGGGAATGGGGGAGGTTTCCCTAAGCAGTTGGACGAGTTTAGCTGTGTAGGCTTCCGAGGTCACTTGTGATTGCAGCTTCTCGACGTTCAGCTTTCGACGTGTGCCAGAGCGTGAGGAATGCGCCACACTGAGCCGTGTGCGTACCTTGGCTGCGACAAGGCAATGATCCGAGTCAATATTGGCTCCTCGAATCGCACGCACGTCTAGTACACTTGATGAATGCCTTCCGTCGATCACAACGTGATCAATCTGGTTTCGAGTTTGTTGATCAGGGGACTTCCAGGTCGCCTTATGGATGTCTCTATCTTCAAATCTGGTACTACTTACGACCATGTTCCGGCCCGCAGCGAAGTCTATTAGCCTCTCTCCGTTACCAGAGGTTGTTTCATGAAGGCTAAAGCATCCGACTGTCGAACCAAGAACTCCTTCTCTCCCGATTTTCGCGTTAAAATCGCCTAGCACGATCTTTATGTTGTGATCGGGGCAGCGCTCGTATAGTTGTTCCAGGCGCTCATAGAATTCGTCTTTTATCGGGTCTTTCTTATCTTCTGTTGGCGCGTGAGCACAGATAAGACTAATATTAAAATACTTTGCCTTAAGTCTGAGCGCTGCAAACCGCTCGTCAACTGGTGTAAAGCTGATGACAGAGTGGCGCAGTTTATCACTCACTGCAAATCCGCACCCAAACTCGTGCTTGGAAGCATGTCCGCTGTAGTAGATCTCCCAGGGGGTGGTGTTTTCTTTTCTGTCTTCTCCTTTAGTAGCGCTATTGTCTTGCTTCCATATCCAATCCATCGTATTTCCTGGAGTGCGGTAACGTCCGATGAATATTTCTTGAGGACATTCACCAAGGAAATATCATCACCATCTCCGTTGAGGGGGCAGACGTTCCAGGTGCATATTCTCAAATCGTGGTCCTTTAAAAATTTGCATGGGTCGTCGTCAGAGGGGGTCCGTATCCGAGGCATTGTAGTCGCAGTTTTCATTGGTGGAGATTTTTTACGTTGGTGGGTACCAAACCCGACGCACTCACGCTATATCTTATACCCTGTAGGGAAGGGGGGACGCCGCCTACGTTAGTCAGCAGCAAGTGCGGGTGCATTGCCACTGCTTCCGGTGGTCACCACGAGGAGGTGTGAGTCGACTTGAGACGTAGTAAGCCAGGATCATTCTGGGTTTGCCAAGTGGAACCGGTCAGAAGCTTTACCTGACCACATACGCCCCCATTAGGTCCAGAAGATCTATGACTAGACGTTCTGAACCACCATCTTCAAACATTACTAATGTCAAAAAGCTTTTTTTTATAGAGAGCACGCCTTGTTCAAAAGAGAAGCCGCCTTGGAATTATAAGTTTTTGTTTAAAAACGCGTTATGTTGAAATCGCGTTAATGGAAGCATGGGAGCATAATTGCGTTCAATGTGGTTGAGTCCATGCAACTTTTCAGCAGATTTATTATACATTTTACAACTAAGAAGAGGCGATCCAAGCTAACCTGCGTAGATAAAAAAAAAGCAAGACTTTTGAAATCAAATATAATTGTGGGAACTTTGTGGAGGATTCTGACCACCAATCAAAAATGTTTTAATGTTTTCAAACTCGTTTAAGTGCAATTTTGCTAGAGAGGACGACTGTGTTTATATATTCAATTTGCAGTGCATCCAAATTCTCTGTGTACCTTCGTGCAAATTTTCAAATCAAAATTTGTAGGGGATTTCCTAGAGCCCAAAAATGACCTGATCAACGAGCTGATCAAGAATATATATAGGTACCTAATAATGATCGAAATATAATTTGTGTACCCTTGGTACAGAGTATAAAAAACAACAAAATTTAGATGCAAGCAAATTAGCACAGTGCGACGTTTCACATTTGGTGCCACACTACACTGTACGATACCCATTGTTTCTCTTAAAAGCATTGGCTAGACTTGGCTAAAAAAAACTCTAAATTAACAATATCGTATGCGGCGTACAAAAAAAAATCAAATCAGTACCTGTACCAAAACTTCGTTCCGGTGATATCGGTTCCAATAATAACGGTAAGCGGTATTCGGTTCTCAAAAATAATTTATATCAGATTCGGTTTCGGTTCCGGTACGCGACTGGAATCGGTTTATTTCGGTTAACTGTTCCGGTTTCGGTGTTAAGCCCTGGTTTAGCGGTAAACGAGGACAAGACTAAATACCTAGTATCCTCGAAACAGAAGTCTACGTATCTTGGACAATCTCTTCAACTTTAAAGTTGTAGAGGATGTTGTAAACCTCGGAATGACGATAACCAGTGACAACAACATCAGTCTGAATATCCGACGAAGAATCACTCTTGCAAACCGATGCTACTACGGGCTAAATAGGGAGTCCAAGAGCAGAGACCTCACGCGAAGAACGAAAATAGCCCTATCCAAGTCGCCTATTATCGCAGTCCTGCAATTCGGCGCAAAAGCAGCCCTGGGCAGACTTATCTATCGTACACTTTACAATAATCACATCTATAGTTTAAGTAAGATGGCTACCGCAAACCTTTGAACAGCGATATTAAAATCAACGTAGTTTTTTAATTGGTACCATGGTTGGCAAATGGTCAAATGGTGCCAACAATTGCGAGAATTAAATTGTTGAATGAAACCTTAATTTATATAACTTATATAAGATGCAAGGGTATATAATCTTCGGTGGAGCCGAAGTATAAAATAAATTTAAAAATCTAAGTTTTCCGTTCTGTTAATTGTCTCATGTAGTTAGAGGCTTTCTCTCTACTCGATCATTTAGTTTACTCGCATCAAATAAAAAAGAAAAAGGAAAAATTAAACAAAAAGTGGTAAGTGGACAGAGCATCGCATTGGGGTTTTCGGTCGGCAACATTAACACGAGCAGCAGCAGGAATAACAGATCAAGTTCGCGCCGTTCACAAAACGAGGCAAAAGAGGTTTGGTGCGTGAACAAATTTGTTAAAAAATAACACAAATTTACGAAGAAAGCCATGAGGCAGAAGAAAACAATATAATCAAAAAAAAATAAATTAAATAAAATAAGTCAGAGCTCAACCTCACACGGCAAGTGTGAAACGCAAACTGGGAATTTCTGGGTGTCAACTTGGACTCATAAAGCAGAAAATTGGTAAAAAGCCTACTACGTTGACATTGTGAGTTCGGAGAATATTGTGGGTGCTCACTAGCAAATAAACTTTAGCAGAAATTTAAATCAACCATAGATACACAAGAAGCAACATTGTGTTGTAAACAGATTACACTGCTCTACAACACTGTGTAATGAAATTAATCAAAAACGATAACAGACCTGATAATAAAGAGTAAAGCCCATTGTGAGTACAGCTAACGGAGCTATACTGGTTTACTGGCTAAAGTGAGCGGCAACCACACACCAATAAGAATTGAATACGATTTGAGTATCACGAGTTTGGTAAATGAATCTGGGGATATGGATATATTACTAAACCGAACCTAAGACTAAAATTTTAGCAATTTCAAAAGTGTGAAAACCTTTATGCAGCACCTCAGAGACTTGAAGAGCGAGAGCAAATTTGACATGTGGACTCCTATTGTCTTCACGCAGATCAAGTTTGTTTTAAATTTTTGCCACGCACTTCCCGAGCCCACAACAAAGTTTTTTGAATAACTCCCACATTTTTTAAGATATTCGACTTCAAATTTTAAACATAAATTTATATTCGCAATAACTATAATCCCTGAATCCGTGTTAAAAAAAATGTTGCGTACTTTTCGGATTTTCCCACTCAGGAACACAGAAACGCTATCAAACATTTCTTCTCATAAGTAACGGGTATATCGAAGCGTATTATAATTTTGCCTAGGAGTTTGCAACGCATAGAATTACTCATTTTCGACCTTATAAACTATATATCGCTCACTTACTTCAATACTAGCATAACTCAAAATAATCCACTTTGAGAAAGGGTTTACCCCTTTGACCCATTGAGAAATGGGTTTATCACAAAAAAATGGTTTTTAGTTTCAAGTTAATCTAGTAAAATATAATTTAAATTTAAAATGCTCATTAACAAAACTTGAAAATATGATGTTTTAACTAAAATCCGAAGTATGATAGTGTCATATCGACTGCAGGACAACTGACGCTCCTGCATTAACATGAAAATGAACCTGTAAAATAATATTTAGACAAATTTTGATCTAACGTGAAAAGTACAAGAGTACACAATACAACATATATATCTGCATCATTAAGTAAAAAGTCGCATTTTTTGAGTTATGCCAGTATTGAAGTAAGTGAGCGATACATATATTTTTAATCAGGACGACGAGCTCAGTCGATTTAGCTTTGTCCGTCCGGCTGTCTGTTTCTACGCAAACTAGTCTCTCAGTTTTAAAGCTGAAACTTTGAACAGAGTCTTCTTTTTCTGCGCACTGATAATATGTCCGGACCGACCGGATCGGATGACTATATCTTATAACTTTTAACCATAGGAACCATCGTTCCAAAAGGGGATTTCAATGAGAAAAACTTTTTTGTTTTTAATTTTAACACAGCGATTATTCATAATATGTGGTTTCATTTAGATTAACTTAGTTTTGGTCAGAATCGGATGATAATATATTTTAGCTAATTAAAAGCTAGCTTTTTATTAAATTTGGTTATGTTTAAGTAGTTTTACCACTTCAATTTTAATAAATCGTTTTAAAAAAAAGTTAAAATGTCTTGCCTATTTCTTGCACCCTTTTTAGTGCTATACGCTTTTCACTTTGACAGCCGATCCTGAGTCACCTTGCTAACCTATAATATAGAACTTAAGCATTTTTTTAAATCTACTGAAATTCTCTATCACATTTTCCTTGGAATCTCTTTTGGTTTAAAAGTAACCGGCTACTGTGCGACATTGTCGAATGGTTGCCGCGAAAACCATTTCTGTTTTTGTCCCGTGCGAATGCCTTCGTTCTTCGCAATTATCTTGAAAACGAACTACTGCCGAAAATCAACCTTTGCACTAATTTAGCGGAATAAGTTAAGTTAATTTTCAAAATAGAAATCCGTTTTATTTTAACTTTTTTTTTACCTTAAACGTGTACGACAGTTCCGTTCGACATCATGAAAATGCCCATATGATTTGATCTCATTTCAGTTTAATTTGCTTATTAACGGATTCATTCGGGTCTGTTCCCAATTCCGAAAACGAGTGGAATTGTCGCAAATCGAGTTGATTGCTGTTCCGGATTCCGCAAATCGACCAGAATTGTCGCTTTCAAAAATTGTCATTAAAAGCATTAAAAAAAATCCCCAAAAATTATTAACTTAAAAATTTAATATTGTTGAACATTTTTAAAATCGATTAACATCATTACTTCAAATGTTTAAAAATTAAGTATATTTTAAAATAATTTATTATGAACATCTATAAAAATCCGAGCGGTCGTAACCAAACCGATCTGTTTGGAATTCCACTTTAGTTTTTAGTTGATTTCAAACGTCAACCGATATCTGTAAGGGTTGCTTCATATAAATTTATGTATTCGGTCAGCACTTTTTCTTTTTTATTTAGCTTTATTTAACCATATTTGACACATATGGAATGAAATAACCTTATGACCCTAGGCTTGAGGTTGAAGCCGAGTCCGAAAGGTTTGCTGTAGCGGATGTTCCAAACGCCAATGACCCTGTAAGGAAAGGTAGTCGATCCTTCTGGAGCGTTCGTCACGGGAGGACTTCGATTATTGGGTTATGATGATCCGGAGTCTTTCGGTTTTCTTCCACACCAGAGTAACCTTTACGTGGATACTCAGGAATAAGGGCCAATTGAATATCCCAATAAAAACGGTGCAATGGAAGTTTACAACTTTTATTAATTAAATGTAAATAATGTTGTGTCTCGCTTGAGAGTTAAACTTAGGGCCGTTTTCTCATGTTCCTGTTTTTGCTCAAATCGAAATCCACCTAGATTTCGCAACTAGGTGGATTAGTTGCAATCGGTTGTCTCATGTAGATTGATTATGAATTTTGGCATTTGCGTCACGGTCACACTGGCTGGGCTGCCATGGCACTAAAAGTAAGTTGGCAGCCACTGTGCCATCGCTAATTTGTTGATACGTCTATTGCGCGCCAATTTTGAAAATGAAAGCAATTTTTTTTTGTTCGGAAACATTTGTTACTGTGATTAGAGATTAAGTAAAAGGACTATAGCTAAGTTGACACAGGCAAATAATTTGGCCAAATTTTGATTTAAATATACACTATAAATTATAAATTTGGACATATTTTGATATAAATTTGGCTATATAGGGCAAATAAAGGAATTTTTTCAGCCTTTCTGGATCAAATTTATTGCGTATGAAACCATAGTTAATGTTTTAAATACAGTAAAATTATTAATCAAGGCTATTTTAATCAGAAGTTGGCCAAACTAGTTACCTGTGTGAACTCGGCTTAAGCAATGACCAAGGGGAATTAGTAAGCGCATCTGTCTCTTCAGCAATGTGTGCAGGTGTCTTGTATACCAAAGGCACATACAATATTTTAAATTTTTGGTTTACTTATTAACAATTCAAACTTAACTGTTTCTAGCAGCAGTTGTTTAAAGTTTTCAAATATTTTTCAGTGTGACCATATGCGTGCACACATAAAAATACCTAATATGAATTGTCATGTACATTGTTTCAGCCATGAACATGAGCAACGAAATGCAGCAAATCCACCTAGATTTGCAAAATCAGCAACATGAGAAAACGGCCCTTAGACTAATTACCAAATGCAAAAGCTGTACAAATTGAACCTCAGCAGAGGCTGTTGAAAGTTATGGAAAATTACTCCTCATTCAACGGGACCTTGTTTACAATAATTGTAACAATAACCAGCTAGAGCTAGTTTCTGCTATGCTTAAAGCTTAAACAATATCTTACAAAATCTTAATTAATGTGTAACAAACAATGTGTGTCTAAACATGACGCCTAACGGCTTTGAAAATTCTTTCTCTTCTGATATTGTTGCAGTTAGGCCTAACGTAAGAAGAAAACTGTGCTTTCTCGCGTGGTGACGAAGTGAAAAGTTGGTGTTTCAATTCGTGTTGAAAAATTATCAGAATAATGAAACGGTTGTAGGATTGGTGGCTAAAATGCTTGAATTTGGGAAATGTTTAAAGCAAAATAATATAAAAAACCAATTGGTATTTCTCCAACAAAAAGAATCGTGAAAAAAAAATTATCAATTCTTCGCCTCCAGCCTTGAACAGTTCAGCGGGCAGCTCATCAGCGCCTGGCGAATTGTTGTTCTTTAGCCTTCGTGTGGCTAAACAGACTTCCTGTTGGGTCGGGGGGTCTATCTCTATGTTGTCGATTGGTGGCATCGTTACTTCTCTAAAGGCGGCATCCTGTTCGTCATCGACTCCTAGTAGGTTGGAAAAGTAACTTCTCCATTTGTTGAGCGCCACTTGCGGATCTGTGACTAGATTCCCGTGTTCGTCTTTGCATTGTGCGACTCTGGGCTTGAAACCTTCTGTTAATTGCTTAATCTTTTGGTAGAATTTTCGAGTCTCACTCATGCCGAATAACATGTCGACTTCCTTGCGCAAGCGCCTTTCCTGCTCAGTCTATTTTCTTCTAAATAGGCGCTTCTCCTCTTTCCTTTTTTTCTGGTAAAGGTTTTTATCAGCTTTCGCTTTCGTCTGCATAAATGTCTTGTAGACCTCGTTTTTCTCTGCAGTAGCGCGTCGGCACTCCTCATCGTACCAAGACCGCCTTTGAGGGGACTCGGAGTACCCGAGTATCTCCTCGGCAGTTGCTCTCATGGAGTGTGATATTCGATTCCATTGTTCACCTATATCGGAAGGGAATGGGGAGGTTTCCCTAAGCAGTTGGACGAGTTTAGCTGTGTAGGCTTCCGAGGTCACTTGTGATTGCAGCTTCTCGACGTTCAGCTTTCGACGTGTGCCAGAGCGTGAGGAATGCGCCACACTGAGCCGTGTGCGTACCTTGGCTGCGACAAGGCAATGATCCGAGTCAATATTGGCTCCTCGAATCGCACGCACGTCTAGTACACTTGATGAATGCCTTCCGTCGATCACAACGTGATCAATCTGGTTTCGAGTTTGTTGATCAGGGGACTTCCAGGTCGCCTTATGGATGTCTCTATCTTCAAATCTGGTACTACTTACGACCATGTTCCGGCCCGCAGCGAAGTCTATTAGCCTCTCTCCGTTACCAGAGGTTGTTTCATGAAGGCTAAAGCATCCGACTGTCGAACCAAGAACTCCTTCTCTCCCGATTTTCGCGTTAAAATCGCCTAGCACGATCTTTATGTTGTGATCGGGGCAGCGCTCGTATAGTTGTTCCAGGCGCTCATAGAATTCGTCTTTTATCGGGTCTTTCTTATCTTCTGTTGGCGCGTGAGCACAGATAAGACTAATATTAAAATACTTTGCCTTAAGTCTGAGCGCTGCAAACCGCTCGTCAACTGGTGTAAAGCTGATGACAGAGTGGCGCAGTTTATCACTCACTGCAAATCCGCACCCAAACTCGTGCTTGGAAGCATGTCCGCTGTAGTAGATCTCCCAGGGGGTGGTGTTTTCTTTCTGTCTTCCTTTAGTAGCGCTATTGTCTTGCTTCCATATCCAATCCATCGTATTTCCTGGAGTGCGGTAACGTCCGATGAATATTTCTTGAGGACATTCACCAAGGAAATATCATCACCATCTCCGTTGAGGGGGCAGACGTTCCAGGTGCATATTCTCAAATCGTGGTCCTTTAAAAATTTGCATGGGTCGTCGTCAGAGGGGGTCCGTATCCGAGGCATTGTAGTCGCAGTTTTCATTGGTGGAGATTTTTTACGTTGGTGGGTACCAAACCCGACGCACTCACGCTATATCTTATACCCTGTAGGGAAGGGGGACGCCGCCTACGTTAGTCAGCAGCAAGGCGGGTGCATTGCCACTGCTTCCGGTGGTCACCACGAGGAGGTGTGAGTCGACTTGAGACGTAGTAAGCCAGGATCATTCTGGGTTTGCCAAGTGGAACCGGTCAGAAGCTTTACCTGACCACATACGCCCCCATTAGGTCCAGAAGATCTATGACTAGACGTTCTGAACCACCATCTTCAAACATTACTAATGTCAAAAAAGCTTTTTTTTATAGAGAGCACGCCTTGTTCAAAAGAGAAGCCGCCTTGGAATTATAAGTTTTTGTTTAAAAACGCGTTATGTTGAAATCGCGTTAATGGAAGCATGGGAGCATAATTGCGTTCAATGTGGTTGAGTCCATGCAACTTTTCAGCAGATTTATTATACATTTTACAACTAAGAAGAGGCGATCCAAGCTAACCTGCGTAGATAAAAAAAAGCAAGACTTTTGAAATCAAATATAATTGTGGGAACTTTGTGGAGGATTCTGACCACCAATCAAAAATGTTTTAATGTTTTCAAACTCGTTTAAGTGCAATTTTGCTAGAGAGGACGACTGTGTTTATATATTCAATTTGCAGTGCATCCAAATTCTCTGTGTACCTTCGTGCAAATTTTCAAATCAAAATTTGTAGGGGATTTCCTAGAGCCCAAAAATGACCTGATCAACGAGCTGATCAAGAATATATATAGGTACCTAATAATGATCGAAATATAATTTGTGTACCCTTGGTACAGAGTATAAAAACAACAAAATTTAGATGCAAGCAAATTAGCACAGTGCGACGTTTCACATTTGGTGCCACACTACACTGTACGATACCCATTGTTTCTCTTAAAAGCATTGGCTAGACTTGGCTATAAAAAACTCTAAATTAACAATATCGTATGCGGCGTACAAAAAAAAATCAAATCAGTACCTGTACCAAAACTTCGTTCCGGTGATATCGGTTCCAATAATAACGGTAAGCGGTATTCGGTTCTCAAAAATAATTTATATCAGATTCGGTTTCGGTTCCGGTACGCGACTGGAATCGGTTTATTTCGGTTAACTGTTCCGGTTTCGGTGTTAAGCCCTGGTTTAGCGGTAAACGAGGACAAGACTAAATACCTAGTATCCTCGAAACAGAAGTCTACGTATCTTGGACAATCTCTTCAACTTTAAAGTTGTAGAGGATGTTGTAAACCTCGGAATGACGATAACCAGTGACAACAACATCAGTCTGAATATCCGACGAAGAATCACTCTTGCAAACCGATGCTACTACGGGCTAAATAGGGAGTCCAAGAGCAGAGACCTCACGCGAAGAACGAAAATAGCCCTATCCAAGTCGCCTATTATCGCAGTCCTGCAATTCGGCGCAAAAGCAGCCCTGGGCAGACTTATCTATCGTACACTTTACAATAATCACATCTATAGTTTAAGTAAGATGGCTACCGCAAACCTTTGAACAGCGATATTAAAATCAACGTAGTTTTTTAATTGGTACCATGGTTGGCAAATGGTCAAATGGTGCCAACAATTGCGAGAATTAAATTGTTGAATGAAACCTTAATTTATATAACTTATATAAGATGCAAGGGTATATAATCTTCGGTGGAGCCGAAGTATAAAATAAATTTAAAAATCTAAGTTTTCCGTTCTGTTAATTGTCTCATGTAGTTAGAGGCTTTCTCTCTACTCGATCATTTAGTTTACTCGCATCAAATAAAAAAGAAAAAGGAAAAATTAAACAAAAAGTGGTAAGTGGACAGAGCATCGCATTGGGGTTTTCGGTCGGCAACATTAACACGAGCAGCAGCAGGAATAACAGATCAAGTTCGCGCCGTTCACAAAACGAGGCAAAAGAGGTTTGGTGCGTGAACAAATTTGTTAAAAAATAACACAAATTTACGAAGAAAGCCATGAGGCAGAAGAAAACAATATAATCAAAAAAAAATAAATTAAATAAAATAAGTCAGAGCTCAACCTCACACGGCAAGTGTGAAACGCAAACTGGGAATTTCTGGGTGTCAACTTGGACTCATAAAGCAGAAAATTGGTAAAAAGCCTACTACGTTGACATTGTGAGTTCGGAGAATATTGTGGGTGCTCACTAGCAAATAAACTTTAGCAGAAATTTAAATCAACCATAGATACACAAGAAGCAACATTGTGTTGTAAACAGATTACACTGCTCTACAACACTGTGTAATGAAATTAATCAAAAACGATAACAGACCTGATAATAAAGAGTAAAGCCCATTGTGAGTACAGCTAACGGAGCTATACTGGTTTACTGGCTAAAGTGAGCGGCAACCACACACCAATAAGAATTGAATACGATTTGAGTATCACGAGTTTGGTAAATGAATCTGGGGATATGGATATATTACTAAACCGAACCTAAGACTAAAATTTTAGCAATTTCAAAAGTGTGAAAACCTTTATGCAGCACCTCAGAGACTTGAAGAGCGAGAGCAAATTTGACATGTGGACTCCTATTGTCTTCACGCAGATCAAGTTTGTTTTAAATTTTTGCCACGCACCCCCCGAGCCCACAACAAAATTTTTTGAATAACTCCCACATTTTTTAAGATATTCGACTTCAAATTTTAAACATAAATTTATATTCGCAATAACTATAATCCCTGAATCCGTGTTAAAAAAAATGTTGCGTACTTTTCGGATTTTCCCACTCAGGAACACAGAAACGCTATCAAACATTTCTTCTCATAAGTAACGGGTATATCGAAGCGTATTATAATTTTGCCTAGGAGTTTGCAACGCATAGAATTACTAATTTTCGTCCTTATAAACTATATATCGCTCACTTACTTCAATACTGGCATAACTCAAAATAATCCACTTTGAGAAAGGGTTTACCCCTTTGACCCATTGAGAAATGGGTTTATCACAAAAAAATGATTTTTAGTTTCAAGTTAATCTAGTAAAATATAATTTAAATTTAAAATGCTCATTAAAAAAACTTGCAAAATATGATGTTTTAACTAAAGTCCGAAGTATGATAGTATCATATCGACTACAGGACAACTGACGCTCCTGCATTAACATGAAAATGAACCTGTAAAATAATATTTAGACAAATTTTGATCTAACGTGAAAAGTACAAGAGTACACAATACAGCGTATATATCTGCATCATTAAGTAAAAAGTCGCATTTTTTGAGTTATGCCAGTATTGAAGTAAGTGAGCGATACATAGATTTTTAATCAGGACGACGAGCTCAGTCGATTTAGCTTTGTCCGTCCGGCTGTTTCTACGCAAACTAGTCTCTCAGTTTTAAAGCTGAAACTTTGAACAGAGTCTTCTTTTTCTGCGCACTGCTAATATGTCCGGACCGACCGGATCGGATGACAATATCTTATAACTTTTAACCATAGGAACCATCGTTCCAAAAGGGGATTTCAATGAGAAAAACTTTTTTGTTTTTAGTTTTAACACAGCGATTATTCATAATATGTGGTTTCATTTAGATTAACTTAGTTTTGGTCAGAATCGGATGATTATATATTTTAGCTAATTAAAAGCTAGCTTTTTATTAAATTTGGTTATGTTTAAGTAGTTTTACCACTTCAATTTTAATAAATCGTTTTAAAAAAAAGTTAAAATGTCTTGCCTATTTCTTGCACCCTTTTTAGTGCTATACGCTTTTCACTTTGACAGCCGATCCTGAGTCACCTTGCTAACCTATAATATAGAACTTAAGCATTTTTTTAAATCTACTGAAATTCTCTATCACATTTTCCTTGGAATCTCTTTTGGTTTAAAAGTAACCGGCTACTGTGCGACATTGTCGAATGGTTGCCGCGAAAACCATTTCTGTTTTGTCCCGTGCGAATGCCTTGGTTCTTCGCAATTATCTTGAAAACGAACTACTGCCGAAAATCAACCTTTGCACTAATTTAGCGGAATAAGTTAAGTTAATTTTCAAAATAGAAATCCGTTT
This sequence comes from Lordiphosa clarofinis, assembly GCA_018904275.1. Classification (NCBI taxonomy): domain Eukaryota; kingdom Metazoa; phylum Arthropoda; class Insecta; order Diptera; family Drosophilidae; genus Lordiphosa; species Lordiphosa clarofinis. The sequence goes on from JAEIGQ010000129.1 coordinate 810,197, forward strand.
TATTTTAACTTTTTTTTTTACCTTAAATGTGTACGACAGTTCCGTTCGACATCATGAAAATGCCCATATGATTTGATCTCATTTCAGTTTAATTTGCTTATTAACGGATTCATTCGGGTCTGTTCCCAATTCCGAAAACGAGTGGAATTGTCGCAAATCGAGTTGATTGCTGTTCCGGATTCCGCAAATCGACCAGAATTGTCGCTTTCAAAAATTGTCATTAAAAGCATTAAAAAAATCCCCAACAATTATTAACTTAAAAATTTAATATTGTTGAACATTTTTAAAATCGATTAACATCATTACATCAAATGTTTAAAAATTAAGTATATTTTAAAATAATTTATTATGAACATCTATAAAAATCCGAGCGGTCGTAACCAAACCGATCTGTTTGGAATTCCACTTTAGTTTTTAGTTGATTTCAAACGTCAACCGATATCTGTAAGGGTTGCTTCATATAAATTTATGTATTCGGTCAGCACTTCTTATACCCTTGGAGAGGGTATATTAAAATTGTCCGGATGTTTGTAACGCAGAGAAGGAAGCATCTCCGACCACATAAAGTATATATATTCTTGATCAGCATGACGAGCTGAGTTGATATAGCCATGTCCGTCTGTCCGTCTGTCCGTCCGTCTGTTTCTATGCTATCTCCTCCGTCAGTTTTAAAGCTATCGTAACCAAACTTTGCACGAAGTCTTTTGGTACAAATACGCTGCACATTTGTCGGAACCGGCCGGATCGGATGACTATAGCATATAGCTGCCATAGGAACGATCGGTTGAAAAACTAGTTTTTGTGAGAAAAACTTTTTTGTTTTCAATGGTATCGCTCCCAACGCTCGGATTTATAAGTTTTTAATGATTTCACATAATTTCACCAAGCCTTGTCGAAATCGGACAACTATATAGTATAGCTGCCATACAAAAGTTAGGTCTGAAAAATAGTCCTAGTGAGAAAAACTTTTGTTTTCAATGTTATCGCTCCCAACGCTCATATTTATAAGTTTTTAATGATTTCACATAATTTCAATAAGCCTTGTTGAAATCGGACTACTATATAGTATAGCTGCCATACAAAAGTTATGTCTGAAAAAAAGTCTTAGTGAGAAAAACTTTTTTGTTTTCAATGTTATCGCTCCCAACGCTCGTATTTATAAGTTTTTAATGATTTCACATTATTTCACCAAGCCTTGTCAAAATCGGACAACTATATAATATAGCTGCCATACAAAAAGTTAGGTCTGAAAAAAGTCTTAGAGAGAAAAACTTTTTTTTGTTTTCAATGTTATCGCTCCCAACGCTCGTATTTATAAGTTTTCAATGATTTTACATAATTTCAACAAGATTTGTCGAAATTGGACCACTATATAGTATAGCTGCCATACAAAAAGTCAGGCCTATATCAAGCTCCAAGTATATAAACTTCGGTCGAGCCAATTAGTTTCCCTCTATTTTTCTTTTTTATTTAGCTTTATTTAACCATATTTGACACATATGGAATGAAATAACCTTATGACCCTAGGCTTGAGGTTGAAGCCGAGTCCGAAAGGTTTGCTGTAGCGGATGTTCCAAACGCCAATGACCCTGTAAGGAAAGGTAGTCGATCCTTCTGGAGCGTTCGTCACGGGAGGACTTCGATTATTGGGTTATGATGATCCGGAGTCTTTCGGTTTTCTTCCACACCAGAGTAACCTTTACGTGGATACTCAGGAATAAGGGCCAATTGAATATCCCAATAAAAACGGTGCAATGGAAGTTTACAACTTTTATTAATTAAATGTAAATAATGTTGTGTCTCGCTTGAGAGTTAAACTTAGACTAATTACCAAATGCAAAAGCTGTACAAATTGAACCTCAGCAGAGGCTGTTGAAAGTTATGGAAAATTACTCCTCATTCAACGGGACCTTGTTTACAATAATTGTAACAATAACCAGCTAGAGCTAGTTTCTGCTATGCTTAAAGCTTAAACAATATCTTACAAAATCTTAATTAATGTGTAACAAACAATGTGTGTCTAAACATGACGCCTAACGGCTTTGAAAATTCTTTCTCTTCTGATATTGTTGCAGTTAGGCCTAACGTAAGAAGAAAACTGTGCTTTCTCGCGTGGTGACGAAGTGAAAAGTTGGTGTTTCAATTCGTGTTGAAAAATTATCAGAATAATGAAACGGTTGTAGGATTGGTGGCTAAAATGCTTGAATTTGGGAAATGTTTAAAGCAAAATAATATAAAAAACCAATTGGTATTTCTCCAACAAAAAGAATCGTGAAAAAAAAAATCATTTTAATTTAAAAAAAAACGAGACTTAGTAATACTGACGTTATCCAAATGGATGGAAGACATGGCAAGCGAACAGGTAATAAACTATTTATTTAATATAATACTTCCAGGTAAATACTACTTTATTTTCTATTTATAGCCGTTTTTATATCACAATTATTTAATCCCTCTTTAGATTTCTTCGACAAAGATGATTTTGTAGAGGAAATAAGACAATCCACCGACCCTTCTCACAGCAGGCAAAAACCAAAGATGCACACATTTCTTAATTATTTACATTAACAATATCCCATAATGCAAATGCGAAATTAAATGTCAAATTATTAGATTTACATTTCCCAGTATATTTATTTCTTAATATAGGCAAAACAAAACAGTTATTAATATCAGTTAGCTCATAGGTTATCTAACTAGTAGGACTAACCTCACATGTACGCTCACCGATAGGTCGACTTTCGGTTAGAATCTCCCCGACGCACAGTGTAAGATTTTGCCAATCTAGGGGGACTTAATTCAATAGCAGTCGTATTTTTCAAGCTATCGACATGAACTTTGGACTCAATGTTCAAAAATTTCCCAAAGAAATTTTTGGACAAAAAGTTAAAGTGGGCGTGGCACCTTAAAGGGCGTAAAGTACGTAAAAACCAGAAAATTTTCATTTTTTAACATACAATCCGCAATAAAAACAAGGAAAAAATTTTTTTCAAAAAAGTGTCAGGTTAGTATTTTGTTTTCTGATTTTAGCCAATTTAAAAAAATTATTTTAAAATTAATCATGAAAAAAAAATAATTTTTTTTTTTAAAATTTACGTCTTTTGTTAAATGTTCATGCTTTTGCTTGTAACTTCAAAAGTATTGGCCGTACAAATATAAATATGGATGCGTTTCAAAGGTAATTCATTTATTGAAAGAAAAAAGCGATTTCCATTTTTTTCAGAATTTTTTTTAATTAAAAAAAAAAACAACTCAAAGTTGATCAAAAGATTAGGCGAAATTTTTTTTGACAAATTTATTAAAAATCTGAATTTGAATCACAACTTTCTTCACTAGATTGATCAGAAAATAGTTTTATAGTTCTTTCGATGCGGTTTGAGGTTGAAGGCGCGACATCAATCCTATAGCATCGCCTTTTATTTTGCTGAAGCCAACTTGCATTATCGGTCATAATTCTGGACTTATCTCTCCTAGATTTAGTCCACCTCGACTCAAATGCATGGCACAATGTGTTTTAAATGCAACATTAACTTTTTATGATCAATATCATTGCCAAAATGATCGCTGCGTGCTCTAAGAGTGATTTAAGCTTAACGGTTTTTGCGTTTCCTACCCAAACCTCGAAAAATTCTGCCCGTTTTATTTCACTCATTGCTTAATTGAAGGTCTTTGGGCAAAATATGGGCAACTTTTTTTTTCTGATCCTGATTCAGAATAGTTTTCTGCAAAATACATATGTTTTGGTTGATTTGAATGTGATTGAATGTTGTTAGTTTTTTTCCACCAAAAACAAAACATTGTACAAAATATACCTACTTTTTGGCACTTATTTCGAAAAAATAACAAAAATGTTGTATGCCACTTATGAAGTGGCTATAGCGCTAATAATCTATAATGCTTCCACACTTATGAGAAAAATAAGTTCAACCGCTCACAGTGGCCACACGATCCAATTGAGAACACTAAACTTTATCAACTGTTGCTCGTTGTGCAATGCAATTTTGCATGCATTTTAAATGCACCGGTTTAAGTACCGTTATCTTCTGAACAAAATTTTGTTGTTTTGTTTTGGGCTTGTTTTCGTAACATTTGAACATATCTAAATTGACTCCTAAAAGCTCAATGACCTTAAAAATAATTTTTTTTTCAATTAAGTCCCCCTAGATTGGCAAAATCTTACACTGTGCGACGCCCATTTGCGTTTGACAAGAAACATTCCGTATTTGAACGGTTAGCTATAACTGTTAACTGACAAGTGTTTACCAGTTATATATCTTGCTGGGTGTGCTGACTAAAAATATCGATTCATCGCATCTGGACAATGTTCACACGTCCAATATCGCTGTCTCTAAACGACAGCTAAACCCAAAAAGAAGAATGAAATGCGGTGTTGGTTGAGGGTGGGTGGGGGAGGGGGGGTTTTTATACCTTACAATTTTTTTTATAATTTTGCCTAGAAGTTTGCAACGCATAGAAATATTAAATTCCGACCTTATAAACTATATATATTCTTGATTCTCGAGCTGAGTCGACTTAGCTTTATCCGTCCGTCTGTCAGTCTGTTTCTACGCAAACTAATCTCTTAGTTTTAAAGTTACCGAGCTGAAACTTTGCACAGAGTCTTCTGTTTAGTGCACACTGCTAATATGTCGGAACTGACCAGATCGGATGACTATAACTTATAGCTGCCATAGGAACTATCGGTCGAAAAGTGGGTCTTTTTGAGAAAAACTTTTATGTTTTTAATGTAAACTTCTCCCACATCAGCTATTATTAATATTAAACGCTTTTACACAGATTTGGAAGTTTTGGTCAAATTCGGATGACTTTATTTTATAGCTTCCATAGGGTTTTATTTAGCAAAATTGTTTGATTAAATGCTGGCGTTCTTAAACTCTGATGTATTAAAACTAGTGTTGTCGAATATTTCAAAAATATCTAAATCGATATTTTTGGCGATATTGAAAACTTCTCATTTCGATATAAATATTTTGGTGTCAAAAACATCGATATTATCGATATTTTCGATATTTTTCAATAAAAATCCGGATCTTAACTATAAACAGGTCTTTTGAGGTAATTGAGGCGTCAATTGACGCGTAATAAGAACTATAATCTGACTGGATATTAAAAAATATGGATTTAATAAATACTTATTATATTAACAAAAGTTCCTAATCAATTTTAGCTCTCACGAATTGAACTTGGTAATTGTAATGGCATCGCAGGTGAATGCAAAACTATAGATTTGCTGAAAATCCTGTTTCACTTTATACTTACAAATATCATACTTTTCATCAATCAATTATGACAAAGACGCGATTATAAATTTTAATGTTTTTACAAATAAATGCACTTGTAAGTAAAGGTGGGAATGGATTGAGTGTACTATTTAAAAATACACACACAAGAAAATTCAATTACTTAGTTTCCAAAAAAGGCTCGCAAATTCTTTATCGCATCCACTACTAATGTCTGCTTTGGTTGATTTTTCGTCTAAAAAAACTCGAAGATTTTAAACATAATTATAATTGAAATTGCTTTAATGTAAGCTTCCGGAGATTGAACATGTACGATCTTGCTTATGACCTTTTTCTAGACTTACAAACATATTTATCACGAAAAAACGCGTAAATAGCAGCCAATTTGACACACGAAGGAATAAATTCCCAGAATTCCAATTCATTTATACTAAGATTTACCGTTGATGAGCTGCATTTCAGCCAAGCATTTCCATTTTAAGTGCGCCTTTATATTTTTTGCGATTCCACTGGTCCCTAAGACTTTATTGCATTGATTTCACTGCGATTTCTGTGCATAAAATTTAATTAAAAACCTTTTAAGCATTTTGTTTTAAAAATCCAGAGCACAAGAAACACTCATTCGCAACAGTGCGACCAAACGCTAAGACAAAGATATCACCGAAAAATATCACCAAAAAATATTTGATATCCGATATATCGCCTCTGAAAAATATGCGATAATGATATTCGTAATTTTGGGAAAAAATATCGATATCTCGATATATCGATAATATTTTCGACAACCCTAATTAAAACATTTGCAAGGGTATACAAATTTCGGAAAAGACAAAGTTAGCTTGGCCTTCTCGTTTTATTTTATTATTAACTAGCAAATATCCCGTCGCGCTTCGCTGCGCCTTCAACAGTATAGAACCAATGCACAGCGTAATCCCACCAATTTTCCACCCACATCCGTCCAACATCCCACCCACATACCACCCACTTCCCGCCCACATCCCACCCACTTCCCATCTACATCCCACCCACATCCCTCCAACTTCCCGCCACATTCCACACACTTTACATTCACTTACCACCCACTTTCCACCCACTTCCAAAACAACTTACCACCCACAACCCATTCACTCCCCAACCACTTCCCAGTGGGCATCCCGGCGGTATTTCCAACATCGGAAAATAAAAACAAAAATTAATTCCGATTTTGACTTTACAAACCAAATTTCAAGCCAATCGGATGAAAAATAGTTTTTTGCATGCAGAATTTCCCGGCCATTTTCCTCACGGGCGGATTTTCCGATATTAAAAATCACATTAAAATTATTTCGTATTTTGTCCTTACAAACCGAGTTTCAAGCCAATCGGATGAAAAATAGTTGTTTTCATGCTGAATTTTCCGGGAATTTTCCGACCGATGGGTCAAATTTTCCAACATCGGAATATCACATTTCAAACTGTTGCGTATTTTGTCCTTTCAAACCGAATTTCAAGCCAATCGGATGAAAAATAGTGTTTTGCATGCAGAATTTTCCGGCCATTTTCCTCGTGGGCGAATTTTCCGACATTGAAAAATCACATTTCAAATTATTTCGTTTTTTGTCCTTATAAACCGAGTTTCAAGCCAATCGGATGAAAAATAGTTTTTTCATGCAAAATTTTCCGGGAATTTTCCGACCGTTGGGTCAAATTTTCCTACTTCGAAATATTACATTTCAAACTATTTCGTATTCTGTCCTTTCAACCGAATTTCAAGCCAATCGGATGAAAAATAGTGTTTTGCATGCAGAATTTTCCGACCATTTTCCTCGTGGGCGAATTTTCCGACCTTGAAAATTCACATTTCAAATTATTTCGTATTTTGTCCTTACAAACGGAGTTTCAAGCCAATCGGATGAAAAATAGTTTTTTTCATGCAGAATTTTCCGGGAATTTTCCGACCGTTGGGTCAAATTTTCCAACTTCGGAAAATCACATTTCAATTCATTTCACCTACTTTCCTTTTAAACCGAATTTCAAGCCAATAGGATGAAAAATAGTTGTTTTCATGCAGAATTTTCCGGGAATTTTCCTCGTGGGCGGATTTTAAAAAATCGGGAAAACACGTGTCGAATTATTTCGCTTACTAAGCTTACAAATCAAGTTTCAAGTCAATCGGATGAAAAATAACATTTTTCCCATACAAACTTTTCCGACGCTTTTCCGACTTTTCCGGATGGAATTTTCCAAAACTCCGTCTTAGTACGCACTTTCACCACCAACAGAAGCTCCTGTGAAAATTACAGCCCTCTATCTCTTACCGTTTGGGCTGTGCGATGATTGCCAATCAGTCAGTGAATCAGTGAATCAGTGAATCAGGACACTTTCTTTTATAGATATAGAGATTACTAGCAAATAGCCCGTCACGCTTCGCAGCGCCTTCAACAGTATGGAACCAACGCACACCCACTTACCACCCTAATCAGGGCCACATCCCACCCACTTCCCGCACATTTCTCGCCCACATCCCACCCACTTTCCGCCCAATTCCCACCTACATCCCACCTACATCCCACCCACTTCCCTTCTATTTTCAGCCCAAATACCTTCCACTTCCCATTTACATCCCACCCACATCCCTCCCACTTACAGCCACATTCCACCCACATCCCACCCACTTCGCACCTACATCGCACCATTTGCCCACATCCCACTTCCTATTTACATCCCACCCACATCACTCTTACTTACCGCCACATTTTACCCAAATCCCACCCACTCTTCCTGTCCACTTCCCGCCCAAATCCCACCCACTTCCCATTTACATACCACCCACATCCCTCCCACACCCCACCCTTTTACCGCCACATTCCACCCACATCCCACCCACTTCCCACCTACATCCCACCCTCTTCCCGCCCACATCCCGCCCACTTCCCACCTACATCCCACATACCACAGACTTCCCGCCCTCTTCCCGCCCACTTCCCGTTAACATCCCACCCACATCCCTCCCACTTCCCGCCACATTTCACCCACTTTACATCCACTTACCACCCACTTTTCACCCACATGCCATTCACTTCCCAGTGAGCATCCGGCAATCGTATGAAAAATAGTTTTTGCATGCGGAATTTTCCGGCCATTTTCCTCGTGGGCGGCTTTTCCGACATTAAAAAATCACATTTCAAATTATTTCTTATTTTGTCCTTACAAACCGAGTTTCAAGCTAATCGGATGAAAAATATATTTTTTCATGCAGAATTTTCCGGGAATTTTTCGACCGTCAGGTCAAGTTTTCCAACTTCGGAATATAACATTTTAAACTATTTCGTATTCTATACTTACAAACCGAGTTGAAGCCAATCGTAGGATACATACTTTTTTGGATTCAGAATTTTCCGGCCATTTTCCTCGTGTGCGGATTTTCCAAAATCGGGAAAACACGTGTCAAATTATTTCGCGTACTATGCTTACAACTTATGTTTTGTTATGTGTAATTTTGAAAATGAGTTTGGCGCTAATCGCTGGCAACAAAAGTATCGCCCATACAACCTTGACCACCCACTTTCCACCCAGGGGGAGTGAATTTTTCGGAAGATTGGTATGTAGTTGTTGTTGTATTTTCATATAGAGCTTTGAAAATGAGTTTGATCTTGATCGGATGAAAAACAAAAAAGGTTCATACAACAGTTTTCCGCGAATTTTTCACATTTGCAGACAGAATTTTTCAAAATCCGTTCTTATTTACTCAGCACTTACGATACAGGTAGGTAGGTATTACCGGCTGGCCATTTAGGGGGGCCAAAAAAAAAACACCATCCTCCTTACGGGGGCTGGGTTTTAATTCCCTTTAGAAATCCTGTAGGATTCTTGACGTTTTGGCAAATGCCAATAGTTGTTTGGGGGGGTTTGGGGGGCCTCTTCCAGAGTGGTGAAGCTTGGGGAGTGCAGATGTTTTAATCTTGTCGTGGCGATTGCTGGGCAGCTGCAGATGAGGTGTTCTAGAGTTTCTGCTACTCCAGTTCTTTTTGTCGTGATGCCTAGCTTTATCGCTATGCAGGCAGTGACCAGTTAATATGCCTATAAGCAGTCTGCAGTCTCTTTTGGAGCTGCAGCGTATAGTGCGTGAGTTTTTTGTCTCTCTTATTGCACATAATTTTAGAGATTCTGCAGCCGGTCGTGTTCTTCCACTTTTCCTCTGCTTCTTTCTCCGCTATCTCCTCCATCTTGCTGTATAGCGTCTGTAGGGAGATAGGTATATTTAGTGTTGCTTCTCGGCTTAGTGCGACCCCGGCTTTTGCAAGAGTGTCCGCCATTTCGTTTCCATCGATGCCCTGGTGGCTGGGAATCCAGTAGATTTGCACCTTGCTGGAGGTGCTGAGGGAATCTAATGCTTCTCTGCTTGCCAGAACATTTTTGGAGTTGATGGCGTGACTCTGCATTGCTTTGATTGCCGCTTGACTGTCTACGTATATGTTGATTTGATCGTTTGGTGCGTGTAATTCGGCTGCTTTCCTTATGGCGAAAACTTCCGCCTGGAATATAGTGCAGTGGTTTGGCAGTTTGTAGGAGAGTTTCAATTCCGGTTCTTGCAGTACACGGCGGCTCCGACTCCTGAGGCCATCTTTGAGCCGTCCGTGAAAAAGGTGCATTGCTTCCTGAGCCAGCCCTGTACGCCAGTCTTCTGGTCCCAGTAATGCTGATGCGCCTGTAAAGTTGGTTTTTGGGATCATGTAGTCCGTGCTACTGTTGATCTCTCTGCCCACTGTGCTGTGTCCATAGCTTTGTAGAGCCATGGTGCCAGCCGCGCAAAGACGTTGGGCCGTCCTGTGTGCAGTAAGGCGTGCTTGGATGTCCAGGGGGTTGACACCTAGGATGTGTTCCAGTGCTTTTGTTGGAGAAGACCGTAGCGCCCCCGTTATGCAGACCAGTGCCTGCCGCTGGGCCTTTTCCATCAGCTTTAGATATGTGGACTTCTCTGTGGCTTGCCACCATACCAATATACCGTGTAGTAGTATCGGTCGTATAACTGATATGAAGAGCCAGTGTGTTAGTCTTGGTGATAGGCCCCAAGTGCTGCTTAGCATCTTCTGGGATGCATATAGCGCATTGGTTGCCCTTTTCACCCTTTCCTCCACATTGAGTCTCCAGGATAGTTTACTATCGATTACTACTCCAAGGTATTTTACGTTGTTTTTTGGCGTTAGCGGTGTTCCATTTATCGTGGGTGGAGTCCATTGCGGTACCTTGTATCTCTTGGTGAAGAGAATGAGGTCCGTCTTCTCCGCATTGATGCTAAGTCCGGCTTCTGTGGCCCACTTTAGTATCTCTCTGAGAGTAGAGTCCATGATTGAGCTGACAGTCGATGGACATTTTCCCATAATAATTATGCTTATGTCGTCGGCATATGCGGTTATCTTGGGTGCTTTCCTGCGAAATTTTTTAAGTAATTCGTTGACCACAAGGTTCCATAGAAGAGGTGACAGGACTCCGCCCTGGGGCGTTCCGCCGTGTGCCTCTCTTGTAATGGTTGTGGTACCCCACTCGGCTTGTACTCTTCTGCAGCTCAGCAGGTTATATATCCACGAGTCCAATGCCGTGTGTATTGCTAGGGCTCTTAGGCTTCGCATTATTGCTTCTGTAGTGACGTTGTTGAATGCACCCGAAATGTCAAGGAATGCTCCCAGGGCAAATTCTTGATGGTACAGTGCCTTCTCGATGGTGGCTACTAGGGAGTGTAGCGCTGTTTCCACCGATTTCCCTTTCGTGTAGGCGTGCTGGTTTCCCTCCAAGGTCAGGTTCATGCCTTCTCTTATGTGAAGGTCCAGTAGCTTCTCCATTGTTTTGAGCAGGAATGATGTGAGGCTGATGGGCCTGTAGTCTTTGGTTGCACGTGACTGCATTTCCCTGCTTTGGGCAGGAATACAACGCGTGCTGTCCTCCAGGCCACAGGTACATAGCTCCACCTCAAGCATGCTATAAAAATGGATCGTAGCCATGGGACGATTGCGCATTTGATCGTTTTTAGCATGGCTGGGAATATTCCATCTAGCCCTGGGGATTTATAACTCGCGAACGAGTCGATCGCCCATCGGATCTTTTCTGGAGTGATGATATTGTCTGGGATGTTGACTTGTTGCGTGTGTAGGTCTTGAGGCGTATCTGCCTCAGTGACTGGAGTGCAGCCTGGAAAGTGCGCATCAAGTAGAGCACATGTCGCTTCCCTGCTGCTTTCTGTCCAGTGTCCGTCGTTCGTTTTTAGCTGACTCTGCATGGGTGGCTGCTTTGAAAGCAGTTTCCTGAGTCTAGCTGTTTCGGAGACCTTCTCTATGCTGGAGCAGAAGTTTCTCCAAGAGTTCTGTTTTGCCTTCCGTACTTCTTTTTGAAGACGCGAAGTCTAATCTTGTATTCCTCCCAGATTATTTGCTCATCCGCTAGTTTGGCGAGTTTGAAGCATTCTTGCACGTCCTTCCTCTGCTCTTTCAGCGCCGGGGTCCACCAGGGGGGTCTGGTTCTCCTTTTGCTAACTGTGAGTTTGCAGGAGGTTTTGTATGCTGCGGTTAGGTTGGCTGTGAGCGTCTCCACGGACCTCTCAATGTCGCCTACCGAGCAGATACTCGTTGGCTTTGGTAGTTTTGATTCTACCGTTCTAAGGTACTTCACCCAGTCTGTGTTCCGGGGGTTCCTATAGGCGTTTCTGGTTTGGTTGTGGTTGAACTCGATCTTAAATTGGATGTACTTGTGGTCTGAGAAGGAGTTTCTATCAAGGACTCTCCATTCTGATGCCTGTGTACTATTCCCTAAGGTCAGAGTTAGGTCTAGGACATTGGCCGATGTTGGTCCCACATATGTGGGCACATCTCCAACGTTTTCTATTTTAAGGTTAGTTTGTAGGATAAAGCTTAAGAGTGACTCACCTCTGTCATTGATGTCTGGACTACCCCACACGGTGTGATGTGCGTTGGCGTCCGTTCCGACGACGAGTGGTTGTTTTCTCCTGCTCGCCTCAGCCGTTAAGTGTTCGAGCTCGGGCGGTGGCGACTCTCGCTCGTGTGCCATATAGCAGGATGCCAATAGTATTGGCTCATCATCGCGACCTTCCAGGGCCACAACTGTGAGGTCATCCGTGCTGTAATTAGACATAAGGTAAGCATAGATGCCTTTTCTTACCAGAATGGCCGTCCTTGCCTTACTTACTGCGGTGGGATAGAACACGTTGTAGTTTTGTGACCTTAGCCCTGAGACCTTGTTCCCTGCCGCAATCCAAGGTTCCTGAACTAAGGCCACTTCGGCGGGCCCTGTCTCAAGGGTTAATAGGAGCTCCGCCGACGCAAGCTTGCTTTTATGCAAGTTGACCTGGAGGACCTTCAACTGCATGGTCGTTGTCGGCGTCCCCAGGCCTGGATGGGTCAACTACCATGGTTGTGTCCACATCCTCATCGTCCTCCATACTGGGTGGGTCAGCTGCTGTGGCTGATTCCTCATCCCTTTCGGTCTCTACCTCCGTTATATCGAGGCTGCTGGCTTTATCGACCATCTCGTCGATGCCCAGGTCTTTCTCGACCTCTCCAGCCTCTAGCGTGTGCTCGTTCTTGTCTTCGGGATGGCGCTTTTTGAGTCGTAGGTGCACGCTTCCTACTCCCCACGCCATCTTCCCGAATTTAGGGTAGAGCAAATCATCGGCCTCCTTGTTGATCTGGAGGACCATGTGCTGCCCGTTCTTGTCGGGCTTAGCAACATGCAGTACCTTCCAGTCAGCTGTTGGCACGTCTGGGTTTTGCCGCCTTAATAGTTTCAGCGCCTGCTCCTTTGGTACAACCCTTGGGAAGAGTACTTTCGCTTTCGGCACTGACGGAATACAAGTTCTGTCAACTACTTCCAGCTGGGCACCCTCCCATGGGCTTCCCATGTCTGCAACGACGCTGGTGACCCACTTGAGGGTGAGGTCGTCCTTACATTTAAGGATTTTGACTCCAAACAGCCAGCCTGCTCCGTCAAACGTGACAGGTTGCGCTGCTGGGTCGTCCATCCTTTTAAAAATCTCCTCGAACAGCTTCCCCTCCACTAGCTTCCACTGTTCCAGGGTCATTTTGCCGAAAGGGTCGCTTTTGTCGACGAGGGCTACGGTCAGATGCCGTTTCGCCACGTCACTGGCTGACTCCTTTCCCGGCGTTTTTCCCTTTGGAGTAGAGCTTGGTGGAGCCTTGCTCTGCGGTCTTGGGCGTGGCCTTTTTGCTCGCTGGGGCCTCCGCCTTCGCTGGCTCAGTTGAGCGCTGCCGCTTGACAGCCAAGCTCTCCTCCACTTTGTTGGCGTATAATGCGGAGGTGGCTTGCATCGCCTGTCTCTCCGCAAAGTGTTTGCGACCCTCCTTGATCTTTGCTCGGCCCACGCCAGCTTGTTGCTCTCCTCTAGGGTGAGCTTACCGCTGCCATCGAGCCTCGCTTTAATCTTGAGGGCCGCCTTATATTGGGCCTTCGCTCGCATGCCTTCCTTCGTCCTTTTGGGCCTTACCTTACAAGAGGTGCTAGAACCCGACAGGACTGGGGAAAGCAGCAGCTTTTCCTCGGCCTCCGTATTTATAGAGCCGCCGTGCGACTCGCAGTCCGAGTCTGTATCGACTGCGGTACCACGCCACACTTTGGCTTTTGACGTTGTGGCAGTAGCTGTACAACTGTCTTGGCCTGCTCCAACCGCGACAGAGGTGTGACCGCTGGCGACACGAAGAGGGGATTTCTCCCCACCGTGCCCGCCGGTGGTAGCAGTCACGCCTTCCACCGACGTTTGGGCTGATATCCCAGCCCGAGTTTGGTCCTTTATGTTGTGCATTTGGAAATGACCATGGTGGTTGCATTTTGTTCTTGGGTACCACCCCATAGCATTTTATGCCTACTGCCAGGCACCTCGTAACCATGGCTCTTGCTCAACTCTGCCCAGCTAAAGCTGGACAGAACTGGCCGTCACCTTAGCTAGACACTGCATTTCCTGGGTGTAAGACGCGCAAGTGACACTAGGTATATAGCTCGCTTTAAGCCGAGGTACATACAGTGTCCATTGCCCAGCCGACACCCTCGGGGAGGGTTCAGTTAGAGGATTTCCGTCAGCATACGATAAAACTAATGTGAAAATCTCATCTTCGTATCTTTTATGGTTTAAGCTTAGTATACACTTCCACCAAAGACTCGCCAAAACAAAAATACCAAAAGTGCCAATTCTTTTGTTTTGGGACAATGTGACCAGATATTAAGATGTATGCATGTAAAATGGTCACTTTGCCAAGACCGTAGCTTTTGGTTTAATTTTAAACTATAAGTTTTACAATCAATAAATACAAGTTATTAACATGCGTTCTTCATGGCCAAACCCTGGCTACTGGGCCTGATGAGCAGATATGACACTTTTGCAATGATTAAATTCATAATTATAACCCAGTTTGAGTATGATTGAAGTCTCACGGTGTTTTGTACCTTACTTTGAATATTGCGCTCAATCATTGATGGGAAAATTAACCAAATTTCACCCGACTACGCATATTTGTGTATCGGCAATGTCCGATACCTCTTGAAATAATTAAAATTAATTGTTCAGGGAGCTATCGATAAAAATACAAAAACTACGGATCTAGTATTTTATCGGTATTTAATCGAGCCTTTTTGTTTTGAGTGTGGACAGCCACCAAAGAGACTGCCAAAGGATTTTGGCACAAAAATTTTTGTGAGTTTTTTTTAAAAATATACTAAGCTTTAGGCTGTGCGACGGTCACCAGTCAGTCAGTCAGTCAGGTTAAACTTTTTTTTATATGGGTGATTCCATGAAAAATCGCCCACTGGGATTTTTTTGGATCGAAATAATTTTTTTCGTATTCCTTGTGGTAAAATAGTATATACGTATTTTCAGCATTTTGGCGAAATATACTTAATTCGCGGGTAAAGTCGATTTGAAAATTTACATTTTTAAAAAATTTAATTATTTTCAATTGCTTGATATCCAAAGCCATTGGTAATAAAAATATTTAAAAAATCTGAAAATTAAAATCTGAATCCAAACTTTCAAATAACTGACACTTAAAAATTTCAACATTTTTCTTTGGTCTTCAAATCGCGAAAATAAGTAAACAAAAATTAATTGCCGCGAAAAGGATTTTTTTTTGTCTTCATTTTTTCTCAAAATTTGCTCTTGTGTCCAGTAAGTTACTGTATTAAGCTGTAAATGGGAAATCCAATAGTTCCAAAGTTATGGCCATTTTTAATTTATTTAAATTAATTTTTTGTAACAATATCAGATTAAGTATGTTTAATTTTAAGAGGGTAATATTTTTGTGGTCGAATATAGTGAAGTCTATCATCATAAAAATTATTTTAACAGATCGGCGGAGGGGCATTTCCATGCAACAGCCCACAGACCTTGCGTTGGAGCTGGATAAACACTAAAAAGAATGGCTAGAAGGCCAAGCCTTCAAATGATTACCGATAAACAGATTACCCCTGCCCTGGAACTCTATGAATGGGTCAACGAATTTTTACCAAACAGCACAGTAAGATAGAGAAACACAAATCACTAAACTAGGGCCACAGAATTATTAAAATTACGATTTTCGAAATGCAAAACTATACAAGGGACACTCTATTCAACCACAAAATAACTATCTTCTTAAAACCAAAACATTTTCACATTCCGAAACATCTGATATTGTTAGTTCCTAAAATAAGTGAATTTTAATAAATGAAAAATAACCATAACTCTGGAACTATTGGATTTCCCATTTACAGCTTAATACAGTAAATTACTGGATACAAGACCAAATTTTGAGAAAAATATGAAGACAAAAAAAAAATCCCTTTCGCGGCAATTAATTTTTGTTTACTTATTTTCGCGATTTGAAAACCAAAAAAAATTTTAAAAAATTTTAAATGTGAGTTGTTTGAAAGTTTGGATTCAGATGTTAATTTTCAGATTTTTGAAATATTTTTATTACCAATTGCTTTGGATAGCAAGCAATTGAAAATAATTAAATTTTTTAAATATGTAAATTTTTAAATCGACTTTACCCGCGAATTAAGTATATTTCGCCAAAATGCTGAAAATACGTACATACTATTTTACTACAAGGTATACGAAAAAAATTATTTCGATCCAAATAAATCCCAGTGGGCGATTTTTCATGGAATCACCCATATATAGATTTTTTGGAAAAATAAAATATTTATTTAATATGTTCTCAACTTGTTAAAAAATATACTAGTTTGCTAAAATATTTTATGCAATTAGAAATTGGCAACCTTTTTGTTCAAAAATTGCAGAATTTTCAAAAAAACCATCCAAAAATCATTTGATTTTATACCCTGTACCCATTGAAAATGGGTAAAAGGGGATCATGAAGTTGTACCAATGTATGTAACAGGGAGAAGGAAGCATTTCCGACCATATAAAGTATATATGTTCTTGATCAGCATCAACAGCCGAGTCGATTTAGCCATGTCCGTCTGTCCGTCCGTCCGTCTGTCTGTCTGTATGAACGCGTCGATCTCAGAGACTGTTCGGGTTCTGCATAGTGCAGTTTGGTAGGTTTGAAAAAAGTTATAACTTGTCGCACTGTGTAACTAATTGAACTCACCGTAGTAAATTTGCAAACTTCTAAAAACTACATAAATGTTTTCTGTTCACATACTATTATTAAAGAAAATTACAAAAATAGATTTTACAATTTCATTCTGTATTTTTTGATTTCGCGCCATTGTTTAAATTTTGCGCCAATTGAAAGCAAATCAAAATGAAATCAGGGTCGTACCACCAATTGCTTTGCTTTTGCTTTCACGAATGCAAATCAAAAGCAAATAAACTCTTAGGAATACCACTATTAATAATAAAATAAACTATGTTAGCTATTTTATAGCTACCTTGCAACCACTTCTAGCTATTTTTAAATGCCGATCTAGCTTGCTGAGTCCGTGAAAAGTTGGCAACACTGATTGGAACATACTTTTGAGTATTTTGCCCAAATTGCGTTAACCACTATTTGAGTTCGCACAAAATGTTGACACCAGTATCTGAGCCCACTCTAAATTGTACATCCCAGTATTTGAGTTTACTGTTAACAAAATAAAGAAGGAAGAGCTGGTGGCATCATTACCATGTCCCTGTCTGATGATGAATCGGGCGTGCATCGACTGGAGGGCACCCACGATCAGGCGGCGCGCGGTGGGCTGATCATTAAAAAGAATCCCATGGCTGAAACCAAGGGAGGCTTTAAGGTTCCGCAGGGGTCCATACTGGGCCTGGACAAGTTAGCTGCAAAGCGTCGCGCCGAAAAGGAGCGTGCCGAACGTCTAATTTCATTCAAGGACAACGAGTACGACGATGCCGGAGCTGGAGCTGGGTCTGGCACACCCAGCACCACACCAGTCCCCAGTGAGTTCTCCTTTAAGAAGCCGGACATAAAGAGCTTTGAAAAGCTAAGCCGGCAGTTGCGCGAGCACAAGGATGAGACTCCCTCACACACCGGCGGTGTTTCGGAAAAGGCCAGGGAACGATTGCGTGAGCATATAAAGCGTGATAGGGAAAGGGGGAGACAGACCCACAATGCCTATGCCTTATCATCGGGCTCCTCGCACTCGGAGGGCCGGGAGCGAGACCGGGACCGAAGAAGAGATCGTGATAGGGGGCGAGATCGCGACAGACAGCGCCGCCAACGAGATCGCGATAGGGAGCGAGATCGAGGGCGCAGCCGCGATCGTGACCGCTCAATGTCCGTACGCAGTGTCCACACACCCCGAGAACCGGGCACGCCTGGAGGCTTTGGGGTATCGAACAGCTCGTGGGATGATGACGAAGCTGAGGGTAGTGGGCAGCGCAAGTCCGACTGGGATCTGCCCACACCACGGCGACATGGACATGGCTTGAGCAGCGAATGGTCAGTGAGAAGCAGTAGCAGCAGAAGTCGGAAAAACAATCCTGACGACTCCGCGCGACCTACGCCTGCTCATCGGTATAATCAATGGGCCCACGACAGGAAGCGGAGCGGAGCTACACCCTGGAACAATGATGATCCCGAGTCGCGGGACCTGTGGGAGGAAGAACAGCGTCGCCTAGACCGCGAATGGTACAATATTGATGAGGGCTATGACGATGAGAACAACCCGTTTGCTGGTCCAAATTCGGAGTACTTTCGGAAGCGAGAAGAGCAGCTGGAGCAAAAGCGCACCAAGCGAATCAGCGCCCAGCAGAGGCAGAACAACCGGGACAACGAGCTTTGGGAGCGAAATCGTATGCTCACTTCCGGCGTGGTCACGTCCATCAGTGTTAATGACGATTTTGATGAGGAGGCCTTGGAACGAGTTCATCTGTTAGTGCATCACATAATTCCGCCCTTCCTGGACGGTCGCATTGTGTTCACCAAGCAACCAGAGCCCGTGGTGCCCGTTAAGGATCCCACCTCAGACATGGCTTTGCTGGCTAGGAAAGGTAGCGCCCTGGTGCGTACTTATCGTGAGCAGAAGGAGCGGCGTAAGGCGCAAAAAAAGCACTGGGAGCTAGGCGGCACTAAGCTAGGTAACATCATGGGTGTACAGCGCTCCCAGGATGACGAGGATGCACGCTTTGACAAGGACAACGACACGGCCGACTATCGCAAGGACCAGAAATTCGCAGACCACATGCGTGATCAGGACTCCAGCGGAAAGAGCGAATTCTCCAGAAAGAAAACAATTTCCGAGCAGCGGCGATTCCTGCCTGTCTTCGCCTCCCGCCAGGAGCTGCTCAACGTCATCCGAGAGAACTCTGTTATAATCATTGTGGGTGAGACGGGCAGCGGTAAGACAACCCAGCTGACCCAATACTTGCACGAGGATGGCTACAGTCAGCTGGGCATGATTGGCTGCACACAGCCGCGTCGTGTGGCCGCTATGTCGGTGGCCAAGCGAGTTTCCGATGAAATGGACACACAACTGGGTAAGCAGACTGTCACAGAGATTCAACATCCGCTGCGACAGCAGCAGAAGCAGAAGTAACCTTCCTCTTTTTTCAGGCGAGGATGTGGGCTATGCCATACGTTTCGAAGATTGCACCTCAGAACGCACTGTTATTAAGTACATGACGGATGGTATTCTGTTGCGAGAGAGTCTGCGCGATCCTGACTTGGACAGCTATGCGGCAATTATTATGGACGAGGCACACGAGAGGTCACTGTCCACGGATGTGCTGTTTGGGCTACTGCGCGAGGTGAGTACAGTTCCCCATTTTCAAAAATGTTTTACCTACGCTAGTTTATAAAAGAATCCAGATACTTCACAGTAAAATCGCTGCATTGGAAAGAAAATCGCAACTGACCGATTCAGATCAAATCACACTCAATTTTTTTAGTTTTCAAATCAAATTTTTTGGACTAAAATGTTAGAGTGTGTGTGTTTTATAGGAATATAGGAATAGGAGGATATAGGAACGGATCCTAAATTTTTGTATACCGGTATCCAAGAACTGTCATAATACCTAAAAAACCTAAACATTGTACTGATACAGCTTCGGTTCTGAGTGCAACAACTAGACTGCAAGGCCCACAGACAGGAGAAACAGGACAATATAAATAGTTCAGCAGTGTTCTGCTTCACAAAACAGTTTAATGGCATCAATCATTATCTATTTTCCTGAACTTAAAACGTTGACAAAATAAAAACAATAACCCCATTAATTTCGAACGTAAATTTACCAACTATTTAAGGTACGGAAATTTGCGGTTCGAGGTTTTAGGGTGTTGATTTTGGTTCGCACCTTGGTTCATTCCACGTTTTAACCAACATATTTAAAATAACCACACAATTATTATAAGGCATTGCGTCATATCTCCGACTACATATCTCCGCCCAGTACATTTTGTCGGCGGAGATATGTCGTTTTTTTTCCGCGCGGAGATATGAATTTTTAAAATGACATTTCACCGCCGTGTTTCAAACGACATATCTCCGCCAGAAAAAAAGCGAACCGATTAGAAAGAGAGAAAAAACTGAAAAATTCCTTTTTCTCGCGTGCCAGTTTTAGATAGTATAGCACAGCAAGAGGGATGGTCTTTTAAATATATTTTCTTTGTGAATGAGTAAAGGGTTGCCGGGTGTATAACAATCAGGCGTTCTTTCTTACTTGCTTTAACAATAACACAGTTCGACCAAACCAATTTTTTTAAAAACCAGGCATACGACTCTTAAATTATGATAAAAGAGACCTCTGTAAGCATCACCTGCTACCCAGTTTTATAGGTATTTTTGTACTTTCCACACACAACGACAACAATTTAAACTTGGTTTTTAGTGGTTTACGATAAAATTCTCCAAAACTTTGCAAATACGGACAGGGTCATTGGGAACGCGATATAAAAAATGTACTTCAATCGTGCAATCGGATAAGATATCACCAGAAAGAGGTAAACCTTCATTCTTCAATATCTTAAAAAGTGCACGGTAGATTTTCATTAAAATCGTTTTTTATAATGGTCCCTAAGAAATGGTACTCGACAGCCCAAATACCGCGAAATGGAGTACCATTATTAGACTCACCCAAAATACAGTTTATTTAGTTTTGAAAATTTTTTTATTTCTTACCTTTCTTGAAAAACAAAGAATTTTTTCAAAAAAACTTGATCTAGCGAGAAAGACCCATTCTTCAAAAACTCTCAAAAAAATATATGTGAAAGCCGCATCTTTTCCAAACATTTTGAGTGCTCGAACATATCTGTAGCTTGAAAATTGAGGAAGCTATGGCCATTTTTGTCATGTAATCTCATAAATATCAGTATGAAAAATTTATCAAAAATTTATAATAATAAATTTTATTTTCGGTTCTTAATTTAACCACGTACAAAGGTAAACTTTTGCAAAGTGGTTCCAAGAGAAATTGTCATATATTACTGAAATCAAGAGTACGGAAAAGGTGCTTGTGATGGGGCAGGGGAAGCGGTTAAACGGCTTGCCAGGCAATACTGTCTGCAGCAAAAAACAAGAAATGAAATACTAACAGTTAAAAACCATTATCAATGGGCAAGTGATCATTTGAAAACCATCAATGATTTTTTTTTTTGCACCACAAAAGATTACCGACAGTGTGCAGAATATCTGAAAACCAGGTTCGAAAATTGTAAAACAATCAAAGGGACTCTTGGAATTCATCATGCGGTTCCTGTGAATGATTCCTCACTTAAAGTCAAGACGACATCAAGAAGTGTAATTTCAAAATTAGTTAGAGTGTAGTTTATTTTTTAGAGCATCTATGAATGCGATTGGTTTATTTTTTCCTTTTAGCTTACTTTTATTTTTAGCTAATATAATTGAAAAAAAAAAACAAGAAAGAAAAGAACAGTCGAGCACGCCCGGTCGCATTACCTACCGTGCCAATACAGGTCGCAGCTTGAATTCTCTACCGATTGAATAATTTAAAATCGATGTCCTGGGAATTTCACTACGAAGTAATAGGATGTATTTTATATATATTTTACTGTAAGCTTCAAATCCAATGCGTTCTTTTCTGGGTCCTAAAATTTTATTTAATAGCTCAACGAAAATTTTTGGGCCGAATTAAGAACCAAAAAAAAATTTATTAAAAAGCGGATAGCAAAAACGGAATTTTCTTAGGAAAATTCTTAGAAAATTTTACAAGATCCCATGGATCCAAAATAAATTTAGATTCGGTACAAATCGATCTCAATTATTATCAGGGCTGCAAACCGGTTTGGAGTTGAACCGCTGCGGAGTCGGAGACTCCGGGATTTTTGGGAAGTCCGAACCGAACCTGAACCGGAGCAGAACAATTTTTTTCTATTCGAACCCGAACCTGAACCTGAGCAAAATATAGTAGAAAAGGGTTTGGTTCAAAACACGTGTTCTATTAAATTTTTTCTAGGTGCTATTCATGTAAATACTGTCATTTCCTAATATTTGTAAGCCTTGAAATAAAAACAGCTTACAAAGAAACATTTTGTTTCATTGTATAATATTCTGAAGGAGCTAATAATCAAAAGCTTTAAGAATGATATATAAAAAAATAATTAACAATTGTGATAACTAAGGCGATAGAGTTTCCTCCACTAATACAGAAGGGCCGAAATGGGGGCACACACATAAAAAATGACTACTTCTGTCAATTTTTTCTTGTGTGTTGATATCACTTCTTGCACTTGTGTAACCTTTGCAATTCCAAAACAGTTATTGCAATGGGCTATGCTGACTTGCAGAAGATAGGCAAATCCTACTTATAATAAAACCGGGAGGTTCTTGAATCAGTTGTACAGTAGACCATCCTTCATGGTGGTGTGTGTGTGTGCAGTGTTGGGCATTAATCAATTAAATTTTCAATCAATTGATTAATCAACTAATTCAATTGCAATTAAAATATTAGTTGCAGCTTTCAAATAATTTATTTGAATTAATTTAAATTAATTGTAACTTACAACTAAATCAATTGCAATTGAATTTTTCAATTGTTCTAGGCTACAGTTAAAACTAACAATTAAGTAAGCTGTGTGCTTTGAAGTAAATTTGGAAAAAATAAATTTTGTTCAGAAAAAAGCACAAATAAAAAAAATGAAAAGTACTGAAATAAAATAAACCCTACCGTTAAAATGGATGAAGACGGAAATTCCTTTGATTATGTTCTGGGTACTGCAGAAAATATGTTATCTTCGTCGGAGAGCGATGCTGCAGGTATCTACCTATCATCTTCGCAACCACGACGGCATCTACTGAACGGAACTTACAAACAGCAACTTTGTAAGCCATTTGAAGAGAAAACACTGAAATGACTGTGTGCATGAGTACAAGGAAAACATTAAAAAGAAGACGGGAGAGAAGAAAAATCCCGAACACACAATTAACAACTAAGCAAATGTGAAGAAGAAACCTGTTGAGAAAAAAATATCACAAGAGCATATTTTGCAAAAAAAAATACTCGGACTTGCAAATATGTGAAAAAGGACTTTCATTAATAAGTCGTCGATCCTTAGGCCGTTGAATAAATTCTTCTTACGAAGAGCAAATTAACCTGATTTGATGAAGAGTCGCAGTCTATCGGATAGTATGTTTGAAAAGAGGGTAGTGCTGAATTGTAACATTAACTATTATAAGAAATAAAAATAAAAAATAAATTACAAAAAAACCATACAAATCTTACTATTTATTCAATTACAGGGTACGGAAGTTCTGGCTCAGAGCCGAGAGGCTCTTGTTCTGAATTAACAGTGAATATTGTGGAACTGATACATTCTTTATGCTCTATGTTCTTCAGCATTGGTCATCCATGGTTCGGGGTTCAGCTTTGTCATAATCATGGTTATGTAGTTCTGTGTGGTCATTAGTGATGTTAAAAGCAGTTTTTTAAGTATTTAGCGGTCTTATTTCTATGAAAATTCCTTAACTGCGAATTTCGCTTATGCATTGATCCTGGCATGATTTTCCACTTGATTCGCATTAACTTTTCCACTATTACAAATTTAAATCCTCGATTGTATTTTTCGCGATTCAAGAAATTGTCAGTTACGGGAAATGGGTGTAAACCACAAAGTCAGTGGGTCCCAGCCTCTCAGCTCAGACCCAGCTGAGTGCAAAGAGATCCCGAACTGTTGAATCAATCGAATCAATTGTTAGTTTGTAATCAAATTTTTTAAACAGATTGACAATTAATCAATTGTTAATTGTAGAAATTGACGATTAACAATTAATTAATTGTTAGTTGTAAGGTATTGCAATTACAATTAATTAATTGTTAACTGCGATAGGTGCAATTAACAATTAATTAATTGTAAATTTTTTAATTGTTAATCAATTAAAATTTGCCCAGCTCTGTGTGTGTGTGTCTTGTTTTAAAAGTTATAATCAAACATAAATATACAGACCTATTCCCGCTTTCGATTTCGATCAAATCATGCAGAATCGGATCAGATCCAACCTAGAATATATTATTATCAAGCCTGTTAACTTCCACCTATGAATAAAATGTTTAAGGGCCGATTTCTCATAGAGCCATATGTCACAAAAGACAAAGAGCAGAGTAAATGGTAAGTTTTTCTGACACATAGCAGCTATCTGAATAATGAGAAATCGGCAATTAGTTTTGTTTCAAATTACTTACATCTTTTCTCAATGAGCAAAGAAAAAAGTTATTCCTGAACCCCGGTTCGAACCCGAACTTAGGTTCAGGGACCTTCTGAACCTGCTCTTTGAACCCGAACCCAAAAAGTTTCGCGGGTTCGAACCCCGGAGTGAACCCCTCCCGATTTTTAGGAGGTTTGCAGCCCGGATTACACAAGTTTACAAATAATTAAACTTTTTTTCATCCTCTACAATTTGATGTCATTCCTTATGTAAAATCACGCTCTGAATCCGAATATGGAGCTTAAAAATTTCTCAGTAGAACAGATTTCGAGATAGTCCCAATTTACCGTTTTTCGGATTTTTGAAAAAGGACCTCTCACTTAATTTCAAATATCTCAATTATAAAATAACTTATGAATAAGTTCTGTACACCAAATTAAATCTAATAAAATTATCTTTCTATCGTTTTTAAATCATTTTATTGTCAAATTTGTGGTGTAGCTGCTAATTACAAAGATATCGAGAATTTCGTTTCATTTTTATCGAAAATTTGAAGAAACTGTAAATTACACCGTTATTTTCACCAAGAAAAAAATTTTTTAAAATTTCATTCTCGTTTGGATGATGTAACCTAATGTATAACAATTTCAAAAAGTGTTCATACATCGAAATCTGTTGGAAATTGTAGAAGTTATTAGCATTTATCTAAAAAATGAGCATTTTCAGTTTTACCGTTCAAGTGGTATTAAAAATTTCTATGGTCCGTTTTGCTCCTCCGTTTGTGTGCACAGTTTTCCTCTCGCTTAAGAAACCAACAAAAGTCACCCATCACGGCCTCATCCCAAAACCCTTGATAGCGGCGTTCCATACTCTTTATATCCTGATGAAATCGTTCACCATGCTCATCACTCTCATTCCCGAGGTTTTGAGAGAAGAAATGAGAATCCAAATGAGAATCCAAAAATGAAGTTTCAACGACATTTCTACTCCTGTTTGCACTACAATGTGCAGCGTTTGATCTTTGCCTCGTATAGGTAAGGGAATGCAATCTTCAGATATGCAAATGCATCACCGTCGTTTTGTAAAGCAAAATTTGTATTTAAACCCAGTTTTATATGAAGGAGAGGCAGTATAATTTGCTCCTTACTGACAAGTGGTTAGAACTTTACATTTTCTTGGCCATTCGTTTTGACCGACCATTCTTTTCGAACGTAGTGCTCGTGGCGTGCTCGACTGTCTCATTTTCACAAAAAACACATGTGTTTGGTATATCCCTGTATCCTGAAACTATTGCAACAACTTTAAGGTTTGTTTCTTGTAGTTTATAAAATCAAGCAATAAGCCATTGATTCATATGATTATTTTATATTAACGGCATGCGCTAGCGGTATCGAAGGCTTGATGTGTTCCTGGTACAACAATACAGCTTTTAGACTAAGCTTGCAACCGTCGATGAAAAAACGCCACTTGACTGGATCATTGGACTCGTTTAACTATTCAAATAAACCACACACATCATTGCAATAACAAATATTATTCTTTTTTGAGCAATACTTAGCATAGCACTTTTGACGATCTCTATAGTACGTTATTTTGACATCATACTCTAACAAATTCCGTTCTAGCAAACGTGATGCAAAATTTGCGATCTTTCTTTTCAAAGATATAGAACTCTTATTAGATCGTTTAGTCCACTTTGGCAGAAAGGATTTCGCTCTTCAGCATGTTCTTGATAGTTTACTAAGTCATCGGCTGATTCAAAAGAGTCATGCTCTTCACTTACCTAGGAGGTGGACGAAAATCATTATACAATGGATCAGCTAGTGTCTGTGCCAAACTCTGAAAGCTTTTCAACAAATTCAAAAACTGTGCACACAAACGGAGGAGCAAAACGGACCATAGAAATTTTTAATACCACTTGAACGGTAAAACTGAAAATGCTCATTATTTAGATAAATGCTAATAACTTCTACAATTTCCAACAGATTTCGATGTATGAACACTTTTTGAAATTGTTATACATTAGGTTACATCATCCAAACGAGAATGAAATTTTAAAAAATTTTTTTCTTGGTGAAAATAACGGTGTAATTTACAGTTTCTTCAAATTTTCGATAAAAATGAAACGAAATTCTCGATATCTTTGTAATTAGCAGCTACACCACAAATTTGACAATAAAATGATTTAAAAACGATAGAAAGATAATTTTATTAGATTTAATTTGGTGTACGGATTCAGCGCGTGATTTTACATAAGGAATGACATCAAATTGTAGAGGATGAAAAAACTTGTTAACTTGTGTTATTATAGATATTTAATGATTTTGTCTTTTTGAACAGGACCGGAAAAATAATTTTTATGTATTTTACTTAGAAATCGCACTTCTACGAAGAAAAAAGGGAATAAGTGCAGAAAATTTTACTAAGAAACCATCGGTATAAAATGAATTCCTTGCCCGCGCAAATCCACCTCAAATATTAGGCACAAAGATTTTGTATTTTTCAACAGGACTGAAAACAACTATTTTTATTTTTTCAAATTAGAAATCGCACTTCTACGAAGAAATAATGTATAAGAGAACAAAATCAATTCATTTCAGACCCATTGTTTTTGGACGTAATTTTCCGAAGATTTGGTTTTTTCTATAAGCTTGGGGCAGAACAAAATCGACAGTCTTGTTATGACAATTTGCTCCTGCAATTACCATAGTAATTTTTTCCGATATATCGTTTATAAAAATATCGATAATCGCCTATATCGGTACAAAAAATAACCCTTATCGTTCAACCAAAATATCGATTTATCAATATATCGATAAAATATTGACAACCCTAGTGGGAAGGCATTTCCAAGCTTGTTGTGAACAACTGGTGACAGCTCGCACGGAGCAGAAGTGATGGCTGGAGGTTATTAATAGCAGAGGCAAAGACCGTCAAGCGGTTGTGATGCAAAAATCGGGCCAATAAAGAAGAAAAAGAACATCTGAAAATATTATAACCAACGTTAACATTCTCGTCAAGTTTTTGTTTAAAATCATATGACTTGGCAAAAGGTATGGCATACTGTGGTGTTTTCAGATAAAAAACGTTTCAACTTAAATTGAATTTACAGTTTATCCCATAATTCCTTTCTGTCCCGTCACCATACACGTGAGAAAGGAGTGATGGATGGTATGGTATTTTGGAACATGCTCTATCTATTCTGTATACCATAATAAGATCCGATCAAAAACACCAAAGATAAGCAGGTACGCCGCGGAAGTTATTAAACAAAAAGTTTGAAATAAAAAGCAGCCCTATCAAATAAGGTAAATTCAACATTATGAGAAGCATGTAAAACCGCAGGAAAATATAATCAGTCGAAGAAGTTACAGGGTATTTTGCAGGCAGAGCATACGACTGCAACACTCTTACTTGTTTTCCATATTTGGTTAAATTTTGTCAAGAGTGTCGCAGGAAACAACTCACAATTCAGGGGCGTGGCCACTGCTTTAAATGCACAATTCAAAATCCTTAAAACTAGCTCCTTTTTTTTTTTTATCAAGACCTGGGACTTATTGAACCACGATGTTAAGGCTACTAAATATCTACTTCTTCTCCTGAGTAACAGGTATTTCGAAGTCAGGGGCAGAGCCGCCTGAAACTTATGCTCTTGTTTTCATATAATTTGATTTAATTGCGTTCTGGTACTAATGTTAATGTTGATCCTTAAATTTAATGCGCATTTTATTTTGCATGTCTTAAGGAACTGCCAGTTCCACCCTAACAACTTGCGCCATTAAAATGTAACTGCTCGTAAGCATGCATTCTGATATCCGCCCAAAATAGTCGTTATTAAGGATTTGGCTTGGTACCAAGGTCTTCGATATTAAATTTCCGCTGCCCGCACTCCTTTGCACAAAGACAGTTGTTTATTTTATTCAGTTTATTTATGTCCGTTGGTAAACATTTAATAATAATATCAATATAAAGCATTTTACAAACGGCTCATTCTCAAATTTCACATTGCCAAAATTTATATCTTCGACTAAATATAATAAATATTTCATAAATTGCTTAAAAATATTAAAACAAAAAATGATAATAATATGATAGAGCTTAAAAACTACTGCGAATTGGGTATGTGTGTGTTTTGCATGAGGGGCAGATGTGTTTGGGTGTACAAGTCCAATGTGTGTCCTTTCCCTATGTATGCATATTGACTTGGACAGGGCTCCAATCTGTCAGTTGTTGAGTAGTAAGATTAGCCTTTTGTTTTACCTTCTACCTGTCTTATTGCTATAATTAAATACATAACGAAACATTTCGAATGTTTTTGATGACTTTACTAAAGTTTAGAGCTTAAATAAAATTGTTTTTGGGGATTACGGTTTGTTGTGTTGTATGCTTATAACAAAGAAAACAATAGTGTTGCCTTGCAAATATTTTTACATATATATAATTATGATTATTATTAAATTACAAGAATCAAATTTAAAAAAGGAAAAAACAAACAAATATTTAATAAGTCTTTTCGAATTTCACAGTGTGTCTCTCTCTCTCTGTCATATACACAAATATAAATACAATAGTATTTCTTTTAAATATATTGTGGCTCGAGTTGCAACAGTTTAAATGGGCGGGAGTTTGAGTGTATGTGTGTTTGTTGTTGTTTTATTTGGTTGTCGTCGTCTGTCTCACTGATCTGAGTTTACGCGCTGGCACTTAGTATGCATATTTGCATTGTTTTGTTGCGACTCCGTTGCTTCAGATATCTTACTATTTAATACTTGTTTTTCCAAAATCGTTCCGATTTCGTTTTTTTGGTCTTGAAACTCTGTGGGGCGCACCAGCAGCGGCAGCAACAACAACAGTAACTAAGAGAAATTTCAACAAGTTTAGAATGTGTTTAGTTACTTTGAGTGGGAATAGCTTTTTTGCCTATTATTGAGCACCAGCAACATGCCCGCATTCATCCCAACGGTGCCCCATTTCACGCACTCCGACATCTGCAAGATAGATTTACTTGTAAGAAAGGAAAACATATCTCAAATCGCAATGATGGAGAGTAAAAAAGCACAACGAAACGACGAAACAACAGCATCGTTAACAAAATGAATTTGGGCTGCCAAAAAAACGATTATTAATGGAGATTGGAGTTGATGAAAAGGAGGAGGAGGAAGCGAGCGATTCATTTGGTGGTTTATTAGAAATCGGAATTCAAAAAGGTTTCCCATATTTATACTTGACTTTGATTCGATAGATGATTACTAAATCTCTTCCCCTCATAAGTTTAAATTAAGTGTTTTCGTGTCATTCTAATTTCGATTGCTCAGAATCAGGAGATATGGTCAAACGACATAAAACAGTAACTTTTGCGTGTGTGTGTGTGTTTGTATGAGTGGGGATGATTTGCTGCTTCCAAAACAGCGATGCGTGTGATGGCGGGAGAAGTAGTGGGAAGAGTCGGTAACTGTTGATTTTTTTTGTGTGTGTGTGTTGTTGTGTATGTGTATGTATAGGGATGTGTGTGTGTGCTGATTGCTTTTTATCAGTTGATCAAATGCAGCAGCACATGATTTGCACTCGTCGTTACCTGTCGCTTACGCACATCCTGCTGACGACTGCCATATCGGCACCAATACACAAAATGCTTATTATTGTTCCACAGACTCTGTTTGGCCTTGCGTGCTAGAGAAACCTGTCAGAAAGAAAACAAACATGTAAATCAAATGGGGAAAGGGGGGCACCCTTAATGGTTTGGTCTCACCTGATTGCGTATGTCCTTTTCGTTGTGCGGCATTTTCTCCTTGTCGGCAAAATTATTGATGCGCAACTCCCATCCATGACTCCAGACATCGGCCAGTGTCATTTTGATCAGTTTGTATGTGCCATTCTCGCGTATTTTCACAGAAAATATCTCAATGGTATCGAGTTTTGGTTTATTGTCTGCAAAAGAAACAGAGCGGAAGGAAGCGGACGCATTTTAATTAATATTGCGTTTAATCAAGGCAATTGAACAAAATGAACAGGTGACGCTGCTAAATGAAAATATGTTTATTTACATTCAATTATTCTTTCAATTGTTTTTGATTTGTGCGAAATTGCTTTTGCGAAAACCAATACTAGGTACTGCAACAAAACACTGTTCGCTGTAAGTGTGCCTCGTTTTCCCTCCCCATGATAACACTAGTTTACAGCCAAAAGACCAATTTCTAATGAAACTATTTTTACGTGTAGTTTGGATTCGGGACCTCAAAAATCGAACCTCAAATTTGTTCATGGTTAGGTGCAGATGGAGTAAACCAAGGATATGAAAAGAATGTAGGGTATAATAACCCTTGCAAAGGGAATTATAATTTGGCACAGAATTATGCAACGCGTAGAAATATTTATATCCCACCTTATAAACTAAGTGTCTCTAAGATCAGGGCGACGAGCTGAGTCGATTGAGCTTTGTCCGTCCTTCTGCGCTGTTTTAAAGCTATCGATCTGAAACTTTATACAGAGTCTTCTTTTTATTACACACTGCTAATATGTCGGAACCGACCGGATCGGATGTCTATATCTTATAGCTGCCATAGAAACTATCGGTCGAAAATGGGTCTTAGTGAGAAAAACTTGTTTATTTTGAATGTTACATCTCCAAACTAAACGATTGTTAATATATGCTTTCACACAGATATGCATATTTTGGTCAAAATCAGATGATTATATCTTAAAGCTGCCATAGGAACTATTAGTCTAAAAATAGGTTTTAAACCATCAATATTAAGCTGGATCGAGGTCTCGTTATGCGTTCAGAATCGCATTCAAACCGTATATATTGATTTGAATGCTAGCGTTCCTAAACTCTGATATTTCAAGCCATTTGCAAGGGTGTAAAAACTTCGGCACAGACGAAGTTAGCTTGGCCTTCTCGATTTCATTATTATTTCCTTGACATGCGCTGCCAATTTACACGCATCTTAATTACTGCTTTTGGTGGGTGGCTCACTGAGTGACTGCGATTTCATTTTTTTCCCCCAGCTTATGTCAGCGATTTTGAAATAGACTCCCGCATTATTGTCTGATTTCGTCATGGTGGGCAATCTTACTGGGAAAATGTAAATAGTATAAAAAGTGCATCACAAATCTGAAAGATTTTTTTCTGATAAGCTCGTTGGTTCAATGAACGTTTTCTGGAACGCTACGTCATTACCTGTGCTATAAGAGGCAACGATTTGTTTCTATAATACCAATTAGTGATTTGTTATAGCCATAGGAAAGAGATAATGCTCATTATTATTTGCAATGCAAATGGTGAAATGTTTGTCAGACGTGCCGTTAAATAATTGTAAATATCTTTTGATAAGCACGCATGCGCATAGCGCGAATATACAGATGTGCATATATACATACATATATCCATATGAATATAAGTATAAAAAGCCTTGTCATTTTCCTGTAATCATTATTAAGAGAAAAGCTGCCATCAAATATTGATTGCTATAACTGCTAGTGGGTGCCACAAGCAATGCACTTCGAATTGGCTTATCACATACACAAGTATGTACATATGTGAAGATACTTACATATATGTATATGATATGTATGCTTGAATGCACCGATGAATATGTAACAAATGCCGCACGTGTGGTGGGTAATTAGCCGCCGCACGAGACGATGTCGCCTTGCCTTTGTATGGTGAATATGCACGAGACGATGTCGCTTTGCCTTTATGAAAACTAAATACAACGAACGAACTTTTCACCACATACCACACAGTGATGTTTCTAAAATATTTAAAACTTAAATTTTAAAATGAGTAATTTTAGTTCTGAACAACTTCTTTGATTTGGGGTTGAATTTGCTTAGTTCATCGAATTCAGACGCTGAAAAATTAGTTAGCCCGTATATTTAAATTCTTCAAACTTATATAGTACAACACATTTTGTAACTTAACTTCTTCATTTTCGATTATTGCCTCAGTTTGCTATTTAAGAACCTGTAGTAAATTAGATCACCTAATACAAACATATGTACGTCTGTTCACATATGGGCCAGATACGTGTTTGCTCTTTGTTCGCTTTCTTCATGGTCAATCAAGTAAAATATCTACTTGATCTGGAAACTTAACTTTTTATAATTTAACAGAATATAAATATAATT
The DNA here is from genome assembly GCA_018904275.1 of Lordiphosa clarofinis. Taxonomy (NCBI): domain Eukaryota; kingdom Metazoa; phylum Arthropoda; class Insecta; order Diptera; family Drosophilidae; genus Lordiphosa; species Lordiphosa clarofinis. The sequence goes on from JAEIGQ010000129.1 coordinate 842,632, forward strand.
TTGAAATTTGAAAAATTGTGGGAATTCTTAAACATTTTTTCACTGTGGGGGAGGCAGTAGGCGGGTCAAAAATTTCAAACGAACTTGATCTGCGTGCAGACAATAAGGAGTCCACATTTTAAGTTTGGTTGCTCTATCTCTTTTAGTCTCTGGGATCGACTGTGCTGTTGACGCTGATCAAGAATATATCGCTCACTTACTTAAATACTTGCATAATCCAAAAAAAAAAACCATTTTGAGAAAAACACGTTTGAAGTTCTCAATGGATTTAAAAATATTCTAAGTTTAGAATGTTTAATAATAAAACTTCAAAATATGATGTTTTAACTGAAAGACGAAGTATGTTTGTTCAATATCAACTCCAGGACAACTGAGATATGACATTCTTGAAATAACATGAAAATGAACCTGCAAAATGATGTTACGAAATATTCTCATATCACATGGCAAGTAGAAGAGATATCAGTACAAAAATTTGTGCACAAAATAGAACACAATACAGCGAATATTTCTGCATCATCAAATCAAAAATCGTACTTTTTGAGTTATGACAGTATTGAAGTAAGTAAGCGATATATACTTTATATGGTCGGAAGTTCCATTCCATGCAAATCCCTCATATTTATACCCTTGCAAAGGGTATTATAATTTTGCCCAGAAGTTTGCAACGCATGAAAATATTCATTTCCGACCCTATAAACTATATATATTCTTGATCAGGGCGACGAGCTGAGTCGATTGAGCTTTGTCCGTCCGTCTGTCTGTCCGTCTGTCTGTCCGTCTGTCTGTCCGTCTGTCTGTCCGTCTGTCCGTCTGTCCGTCTGTCTGTTTCTACGCAAACTAGTCTCTCAGTTTTAAAGCTATCGAGCTGAAACTTTGCACAGAGTCTTCTTTTTACTGCACACTGATAATATGTCGGAACCGACCGGATCGGATGACTATATCTTATAGCTGCCATAGGAACTATCGGTCGAAAAGTGGGTTTTTGTAAGAAAACTTTTTTGTTTTTAATGTAAACGCCTTCCGCTTGGACAATTATTAGTTTTATACGCTTTTACACAGATTTGGAAGTTTTGGTCAAGATCGGATGACTATATCTTATAGCTGCCATAGCAACTATCGGTCGAAAAGTGGGTTTTTGTGAGAAAACTTTTTTGTTTTTAATGTAAACGCCTTCCGCTTGGACAATTATTAGTTTTATACGCTTTTACACAGATTTGGAAGTTTTGGTCAAGATCGGATGACTATATCTTATAGCTGCCATAGCAACTATCGGTCGAAAAGTGGGTTTTTGTGAGAAAACTTTTTTGTTTTTAATGTAAACGCCTTCCGCTTCGACAATTTTTAGTTTTATACGCTTTTACACAGATTTGGAAGTTTTGGTCAAGATCGGATGACTATATCTTATAGCTGCCATAGAAACTATCGGCCGAAAAGAGGCTTTTATCAGAAAAATGGTTTGTTTTAATGCTGACGTTTGTAAACTCTGTTGTATTAAAACATTTGCAAGGGTATTAAAACTTCGGCAAAGACGAAGTTAGCTTGGCCTTCTCGTTTTCTTTAAAGAAGGCTCTCAATCAGTGTGGTCTGCGGACTACGCAAGCTTTAAGTTTACTTTAAAAAGGTAAAGAAACAGTTGGTTTGAAACAGCTGAATTTTTAGCTTCCAAAAATCGGTTATGCTGTTCGGAGAAATATTGAAGAAAATGTTAAACTTTAAAAATGGTTTAGGAAAGTTTCAGAAACACTTTGACTGTTCCGTAATGTAAATGGAATGAAACTGAAAGGGAGACACTTCCGAATCGTAGATGTTATATCATGCTATCTGCATGCGATGGAAGAAGTTAGTTCGCGATTACCATTACTTTTGTGAACCAGTTTTCGGAAGTGTTTTCAAAGTCATTTGGTAAAAATTGATAAATTGACATAAAATGTTGTATTGCCCAATTTTCGCTCGATTCTTATCGGATTATAGTATGGTCTTTTCTGTGTGCATTCACTGTACCCATCAAGTAAAAGTTGCATGCGTGACTCGAAGCACATGATGCTGTGTATCCCACAGCTCTACATTGTCCGCCTGTTTCATTTGCCCAGTCGATTTGTGTTATTTATTTTGTTTCTTTGTGCATATGCGCACGCACAAAAATATTGGAATGTTCTGGCAGCTGTCGACGCAGCATTGTGAATGGTTATGTAGAGCCCATACGTATATGTATATGGATTCGTATTTGTCTGGCTGCGCGATGGCGCTGCCTGCTGCTCTGCGCAGTTGACAACGTTGTTGTTGTTGTTGCTTTTTCGATTAGATAAAAAGAATTATGCCCTTGTATGTACATAAGTACGTACGTATGCATGTATGGGTGCACAATGTTCTGTGTTTGTTGTTGATTAAATGGCATTTGAATATTCTTTCAAGCCCCACAGGGATTTGATTAATTGTTGGCCTGACTTCTGAGGTTTAATTAGTCTACAAGAGTTAAAGAGATTTCATCTGTCGCTTACCTTTGGCCACCTTGCACAGCACTATGCCATACCAAGACGCCACCGGCGTCTCATTCTCATCCTGCGTTTCCAGAAAACTAATGCTGCTGCTTCCATTGCGAGGAATGACCAACGGCGGCGGTGGCTGTGTCGTTGTCATAGCCGGACAAGGACAATCAATGTCTAACGAATCGGCATCGCTGGCTGCGGCCGCGGCTGCTGCAGCCGCTGCTGCCGCCTCTGCTGCAGCACTGCTGCGTACCTCCACAATAAATCCGCACTCAACGACGGCACAGAAGATGCGCTGCTCCTCGGGCTTGAACCATTTGGATTCGCGCAGCTTTTGAACTGCGACGCTGCTGCCGAAAGTGGCACTGACAACGCCGCCGGCGACTTTGGGCTGTTGCTGTAATGGCGGTGGCCAATTGGAGGTGGGCGAGCTGGGTGCCGACTGTGAGTAGCCGCCGCTAGAGGGCGCCACCAATGCTGCTGCTGCCGCTGGAGTGGCCTGACTGTTGTGGCCCTGCAGGGGCCACCACTTCAATGAGCTTACAAAACTGTTTGAGCGATTCATAAGTGTGGCGCGCGCCTAAACTTTCACTTGAAAAATCACTTTTCCGCGCGTTTTCCTACAGGTTTGTTGTGGTTTGTTTTGGTCTCGCCCTCTGCCTGTATTTTTGCCTTTGTTTGCTCTATTGTTCTAATTCGAATTATTTGTGTATTTGTTGTGCACACGCCTCTATGCGCTCTAGTACTCCACTGCACAAGTGATTTTTCTCAACGTTTTTTGTGTTTGTTTCGTGTTTTTCGCTTGTTTTCAAAGTGTTGTTGCTTTTTCCGCTCGCTTTTCTGCTACTGCACTGCAAGAGACTCGAAAGCCTAATAGCCAGGCGAAACGACGTTATTTATAACCAAAGCCGGTTTCTTCGGTTCAACGACGACGAGAACACTCTCTGGCGCTCGTGCGCTCTCTCGCTCGCCGAGTGTCTCGGCTGTGGTGAGTTGCTGCACATACATTCCGTTAGGATTTGTACTTTATTTTGCATTTTTCACATTTGTTGCTAAATTGCCCATCTAAATTGTGACCACTACTAATTTTGTTTACGTGCCCTCAAATGTATATACATATGTATGTAAATGTATGCCCCATGAATTTTAGCATATACTATGAGTCTTGTTTAATCCTTGTGATTGGTACGACAGCTTTGATGCTCCACTTCTCCCCTGACCTTTTCCTCTTCGTGGATTTTCGTCAATTTTTGTTAACGTCGTAGTTAAATATGTACATATTGTCAAAAGTCGGATACGTCATACAACAAACTCGTAAACATGATGGATGTGAAGAAGAATAAAAATGATTGAAACCCATTGCTGATAATTGTGCTAATAAATAGCTATCGATAATACATACAAGTGCATACGTATGTATTCACGTTTATATTTATTTTCATTGTCGTAGATCGGAACCGATCGATGGATCATAAGAAGGTTGTTCAGGTAGAGGGAGGTAATAGATCATGTGATATTGGTAAATTCTCATATCCAATCTTATACTGCGTCTAAAAATCACAAGACAAATTATAATTGAGTGGTAACTTCGATATTTGGATACATACATATGTACCTGTCAGCCCTCCAACTAAGCTGATAAAATTTGGGTTGTAGGAGGTGTTAAAAACAGGGATGTGAACCGCTCGAAAGTAAAAACTGGTTTGGTTTAGTGGCTTACACATTTTTTTAACCGCCGGTTTAGTTCATTGCATGGGTTTTGGGGTTTACTGAACCGCAGTTCTGGGTCGGTTCTGTTCACGCTTTATTCATTTCATAAACTAAAGAAATATATTTTTGATAAAAGTAGTCAGATTATATATTAACATAGAATAAGGCTTTCTGTTATCTATATACATAAAGAGATAAGATATTGTTGCTGATCATCAGCCTAGGAGCTAAACCGTAATAGTTAGAAATTTCAAAATTTTACAATAACTTCCTACAGTGATCGGACATTGTACCAAGAAAGCATTTCCACAACGCAGCTCCCATTGCTGTCCAAAACGAAAAAAACGTTTAAGTGCTGAAAATATTTACTATAAGTGAGTTTTCTTGATATCGAAGAATAACAAAACAATTTGAAAACAAAAAAAAACAAAAAAAAATCTTCGCTCGATTCAAGCCATGATTCGAACCCACGGTTGCTGACTTGGCACAGTGGTTGATTCCATAGGCCAAAAATCAAAAAAATAATGTTAAAATTTTTAAACCGTAGCGGCTTAGATTAACAGCTAATTGGTCAAGCTTCACAGTGGCATACTTCTTTTGCTTTGATTATAACGATACTTTCTTAAAATACCATCGGAAGTGTGATCATTTGTTAATTTGCCTTGTACAGTGCACGCCGCTCGCTGCAACATGCTAATTTTGTTAAATTAAATTTTTGCATAAAAGCTATATTAATTCAGGTAACCTGAATCAGGTTGTGATAAATGGATATGGTTCATAAAGGTATTCTCTTAACTTCTTTAATTTAACTTAATGAAATTTCGTGTTGTATTTTGTGTAAATCGTTGTTTTCGATTAGTATATTTTTGTGATTGTTTTTGGTTCGACTGTCAAATGTTTAGTTAAAGTTTTAAGTGTGTAGCCCTCCTCAGCCCTCACAATTCTTTATGACATATTGTTTCTTAACACTTTGAGATTTAAAAAATGTTAAGTTTTCTTGCTACCATCCGCTCATGCGCGTATAGTAAATTGTAACGTAATGCACGTTTGACTTGTCAGTCCGTATGAATGCACAGATCTCAGAGATGGAAAGAGATAGAGATCCGACATGTATGGGACATAAATTTTTTATATTTGCAGGATGATCAAGTTTATTTTTCATTTTTTCTACGCCCCCTCCCGCCCCCGCAATTTGAAAAAACCTCAGGTCTTCCACAGTTTTGTAGATAGACGGTTCGAACCTTCTAGACATATTTAGTAATCAAAATTATTTATCGATTTAAAATGATCAAGATCGGATAAAAGATACTTAAGTTATCAGCAAAAGAATGTTCGCTGCTGCAGCGCTGCCGCAGCGGAGAAGGCGTGGACATGTCCAAGCACGCCCATTTTTGCTTAAATGCAGTTTTTACTCTTCATTGACCTCACATTATAATTTTTGGCCCTATATTTCCACCAGAAGTATTTTTGGCCGCACTCTCCATATAAGCGCAACCACTGTGCATGGGCGGCTGACTCTCTCCCCTCGCGCCACGGAGGCCATTTCCAATTCGGTAGCAGACCACTTATAATTATGAAGCGCTCAGTCCGCAAGGCATATTTCTTTTGTTTTTTTTAATAAGGCGTCATCTATTATAAAGATAAAGATGCACAAATAAATCCTGAATTGTTAGAATGGAGTTTTAATATCCCTATACTTCGATACTTAGTACTTGGTTCCTCCCAGGAGGGCGAAAACATTTCGTTATTCATACGTAAACGACCCGAACGCTTGCCGAAGCTAAGAAGAAAAGAGCAGAAACCGACATTCGCTCGCAAGAGTTCGAAGCGAACAGATTGTTAAACACCAATACTCTCTCACTTTATGGCCTCGCTCTATATCAGTGTCCGGCAAAACACACATGCTTATTTTGCCTTTGAATGTGTGCGTTCAGACACGCGAGAGCGCTCTCAGTTAGCACATGTTTGTTAGTGCAAAAGAGAGCAGTGTACGCTCGTATAGTGTCTGTGTATCGACGCCGCTGCTACAGAGGATGGACGTCGCTAGTTCTATACACAGAACATTGAACGGTGCCGGACACTGCTCTATATCAGTGGTGCACAAACTCACATTATCATGATTTGCGCTGGTGTGCGTAGCAGAGCAACACGAAGTAAACGTTGTTATGTCAAATATAGGCTACAAGCAAACACACATATGTGTGTGCGTGCATTTTATAGAGCACACGTATTCTCTCTCTCTATGCGTGTGTCGGCTGCGACGCTGGCAGAATTATGACTTCGTATCCCACGGGGTACGAAAAATGAAATGTGTGCACCACTGCTCTATATCTACAAAAAGTGAGTGTACTGACTGGCTGACTGACTGATTCACTGACTCATTGGCAATCAACGCACTGCTTTAACGGTAAGAGATAGAGGGCTGTAATTTGGAGAGGAGTTCTATTCGTGGGGAGGGTGCGTACTACAAAAGATAGATCTTAAAAAAAAAGGTCCTTTTTAAGAAAAATTTTTTTGTTTTCAAAGCTATTGCATCCAAACTTGTTACTGACCAATGTTACACGTCGTTCTTAAACTCGGTCATTGTTTATATTATATGTTTTAAAACTGATCTGCGAAATTTGTTCAGAATTGCTAATCGTTGGAGCGAGATTTTCAAGTGTACTAAAACTTTGGCACAGACGATGTCAGCTTTCCTTTCTCGGTTATTGTAATTTATGGGGTACAGGGGACTGTACTCGACAATTATACCTCTTTCATCACAGTCAGATTGTCCAAGACTCTCTATGCGCGGGTGCTAAGTAATTCGTCTTGTCACCGGTCAACCCAAAGCCATGCTCATAAGTTTAGACTGCTTCCTTAATCTCTGGAAACGTCCTGGTGACTGCAAGCAGCATTTAAATGCATAAGTCTCCGGTCTCCCCGAAACTATTTGCAAGGAATTTTGATTTTCCTTTAAAAAACGCGCTTTCATACCTCCAGAAGGGTAAAGTCGAGACCAATTAGCACTATGAGATCGATTTTAAACCGAATAGATGTCTTATTTGCGGCTTTAACAAAACTAAAAAAGATTCCGTCAGAGTATACCAAAAATAATAGGGTAGGGCCGATTCGATGGATAACACTTCCAATATTTCTCACATGAAGCCCTAATTTAGACGTCAAATACAGCAATAGCTGTACTCCCTAATAGGTTGTCGCTTAGGCACTGACCTACACACGCGCTCGCCGGTGGCCGCTTGCATTTGTTTGATTGTGCAATTTGCTGTAAACTAGTGGGGGGGTTAGAGGGTGGGGTGTATGTACCTAGGTGTACCTGCACCGAGCTGCCAATTCCACGTTAGAAATACATGCATATGTATGGGGCTCATACATAACTACAACGGAGAAGCTATCAATTGACGGCTTCAATCTATGCCCTTCCTCTCCCCAGACCGCTTTTCGTCTGCTGCAGTCAAGGTTAAAACTATAAATAGATATGGAGAAAAAACAACAAATCCAACACGTTGCGAAGCTATTTTTAGCTGACAACAACGACGACGACTGTAAAAAGTGGAAAACTTGAAATGAAATCAACAAAGCCACTCGAACGCTCAAAACAACGAACTTGCAATGCCCTAGCAATGCACTCTACATAAAAGTCAAAAAATAAATAAAAGTACGTACAAATGTAGGTTGCATTAATAAATTAGCGTGCGATTTCATAAAGAAGGCAAAGTATGAAGATGCCGCCTCGAGAGCATTGACGAACGAAATGGAAGAGCTACCATACAGCACTGGCGATTGGCACTGAAACATAAAAAAAATGTTTCTGCTGCTTGGCCCAGTTTTAAGCTTTGGCAACTAAAAAGGTCACATTATTTGTCGTGTACGATGCCCGAAAGAAACGGAACTATATATTTTTTTCTTCGTAAATACGTGATAACACACAGCACTCAAGCTCTGGACTCAAAGAGATAAATATAAAAACACGTTTTTTTGTTCAATGGAAACACATTGATAATATCGATGTGTGGAATAGAAGAGGGGTGGCCTATTCATAACCATTAAGTAGTGTACGATCTTGGATATGCAATTTAAAATGAATTTTATTGAAAATTGTTTGGCAACAACTTTTACAGCAACTGAGTAAGCGTGTAACTACAAAACTCAGTCCGTCTGTCTGTCTGTTTCTACACAAACTAGTCTCTCAATTTTAAAGCTATCGAGCTTAAACTTTGCACAGAGTCTTCTTTTTACTGCACACTGCTAATATATCGGAACCGACCGGATCAAATGACTATAGCTGCCATAGGAACTATCGGTCGAAAAGTGGGTCTTTGTGAGAAAAACTTTTTTGTTTTTAAGGGTACTGTATACCTTCAGGTGTTATTTTTTTAAATGTTTACAAAAAATGAAATTACTCAAAAACTAATAGTGGTATTTTTTCATTTGATAGGTAATCGGTTAAATTTAATTTAGTAATTTCTGTTGTTGTTGTACCTGCGGTTGTTGTTGTATTTCTGTTCAAAGTTAAGCTTAGTACTCAGACAAACTAAATCGTCCGCTAGCTAAATTGACTACTTTTCCGATGGGATACCCAGCGGACGATGCAGTATGACTGTACAACGCCAAAATACCACCCCTCATCAAAATACCACCCAATGTGAAACGGTCACACTGCGCTGATTTGCATGCATTTGAATTTAGTTAATGGTTTTTGCTAATATTTAGATATTTCTGGATGATATATGCAGGGATGCAAACCGGTTTTGAACCGAACCGGTTTTGAACCGAACCAAACCGCTTTTTTCGCTCGTGAACCGAACCGTAAACCGAACCGATGTGTTTTCAAAAATGCTGAACCGAACCGAAAACCGAAAAATAAAATGGTTCGGTTCGGTTCACTTCAGCTATCTATTGAGTTACTGGCGAATAGTAAGCAAAATCAGCAATTAGTTATAAAATCTTGCGAAAATACTTGGAAAAGCAGAGCTGTTGAAAAAAAGATAAGAACATCAACCTTATTAAATTTGCTAAGAACCCAAAATTGTAATAAGCCAAGTCTTGATTGTATTATCCGTTGGGGGCCAACCTACTTAAAACGCAAACGTTAACTTTTTATCTTTAATTGAGATTGGTTTGAAATAGAAAATGAGTAGGAGTATTTCTATGGCTGGCTGGCCTGCAAAGTCATGTTGAAAAAAAAGGAGGACGACATAGCTCAGTAATTTTCAACTCTTTGAAAAAAAATAGTCGAGTTCTAAGTGTTTGCCAAACAACTCAATAATAGGATTCAAATATGAAAAAGTAAAATATCGATTGTTAGCGTTTACCAAAGCTTTATGTTAATATACGAAAACAACTTGAGCATAGCTCGAATAGTTTTAGCTGACAAGTCCAGTAGAAGAACATTTTCCACATTGGAGTTTGTTTTGTGAGACGCTCTTAAGTCTTAATATCGATGAAAATATACTAGGTATATTTTAAGGGCCGATTTCACATCTTCTACATAGAGCTATTTGTCACATAAACTAACAAATAACAGTGTTAAATCGATGATCGGCCCTAAGTCTTAACTAAAATTCCATCACATTGAAGTTAATTTAAGTTTTTTTAAAATTTATATTATTCCTTGTTGTTTTGAAAATCTCAAATCTCATAAGTATAATAAAACTATTCAAATGGAAATGTCTTCATGAAATCAACCAGTTTTAAGGATCTATCAAAAAAACTTAGAATTTATTAAAAATGAAATGTTTATTGTATAATAGTGTGTGTTCCTCATATCGACGTCAATTTCCGAATGAACTTATGGATTTCGAGTTAAAATTGTTTAAGTTTATAGTGAAGTGCCAAATATGTCAGAGATTACTTTATAAGGTCAAAGAAAATTGTAATTATTTGACGATTTTGATCCGCTTGGCTTTCAGTAGTCGATGTCAAACCGTCAAAGTTTCTATAATATCAAGTGACCAAAGACTTTTCTATAGTAAAGTTTTAGTTTCAAACGAAATGAGAACGATAAATTTCGTCGAACTTCTGTACAAACCCGATAACGAAAACATAAGTCTTTGTTATGAATAACCGAATACCTTAAAAATACACTCTTTGTTTTTAGAATGAGCCGACCGAATAACCGGTTCTAAGCCCCAAAACACGTGACGCCGCGGTTCAACACTAGACCACAACCGAACCAGTCCCTATTTCCAAGTGGTTTGCTCCCTGGTTTGAGAAGTTGGGCATTCAAAATCTTACCGTTGGTTTCAAAATATGCGCATCATGATTTTCGTCAAACTTTTGTGCTGACATTCCGACGGGTAGATGTCGGAACAAGCTATTTTTCCAAGCACCCATCTTGTGCATGTTTGTGTTTGTCACTACGGCACTACGAGCTTTCGACGCTGGGCACGGAAATTTTAGTTTGTCTGAGTTTCCGAGCGTAAGAGGCCTGTCGGAATTTTACGAGCTTTCCGACACCCTTTTTTATATGGAGTTGACACCCAGCTAAAGCGATTTAGTTTGTCTGAGTACTAAGCTTTAAACAAAAAATTAAAACATAGGCCCGTGGTTGCAAAAATATTTTTGAGAACGGGTGATCTGAATTCAAAACGGAAGACGGGGTTTTGTTAAGAATTGATGTAATTCTGGTGTGAACTAGGATATTTTGGATTGATCAATAAATGGCGGAGTTTCAAAGACAAAATGTCGAAAATCGACGTTTTTCCCACTCTGTTGGTCCTAGCTCCGTTATTTGCTGACCGATCAAAAATATCCTAGTTTACACCAGAATGGTGGGTATTAGGAGCAATTTAAAAAAAAGAATTTAAAAATCGGTCAACGGGTACTCTTTAAATCTTTGCAACCATTTTGGAAAAAGTGGTTCCGAGATAATCGCATTTAAAGTTTCGACATCTGTTCTCGATGAAATAAAAATTACTTTAAATAAATGTAAAAATTGGATTTGTTGCATTTGGGTGTTAGCTTTCACCGAAAAAAGAATTATCAAAATCGGTTAGCAGTTCTCCAGAAATTTGGGTCAAAGTGCGTCACGACATAGTAAAAAATAAAATCTACAAAAAATTCAAAGTAAAATTTTTTTTTTGTAATATTTTTTTTTCCAAAATATCGAACATTTTTAAATATTTATAAAGTTTTTGTCCAAAAAAGTGAAAAAGCTAAGAATTTCTAAAAATACGAGGGTCGATGAAAACAATTTTTATATATTATAAAAGGGTCCGGAAAAATAATGGTTTTTGTTTATTTCTGTAAAACTGATTTTCGGATCTGTTTGAAAGTTTTGCAGGATGTTTATAAGATTCCAATAAAACGTTTAAGCAAATAACAAAAAATTTAAAAAAATTTTTACTGAAGGTATACAGTACCCTTAATGTTAACATCCTCCATTTCAGCAATTATTAATATTATACGCTTTTACCCAGATTTGGAAGTTTTGGTCAAAACCTATGGCAGCTATATTCATCCGATTTTGATCAAACTTGGCAGAATTATGTGGTAGCATGTAACATTGATCAGTAACAAGTTTGGATGCGATAGCATTGAAAACAACAAAAATTGTTTACCAAGACTTTTTTCAGACCTATCTATTGTATGACAGCTATACTATACAGTTGTCCGATTTCGACAGATCTTATTAAAATTTATAAATTAATTGAAATCTTATAAAGACGAGGGTTGGGAGCGATCGCATTAAAAACAAAAAAGTTTTTCTTACTAAAACTAGTTTTTCAACCGATCGTTCCGATGGCAGCTATATGCTATAGTCATCCGATCCGGCCAGTTCCGACAAATGTGCAGCGCAAATGTATTTGTACCAAAAGACTTCGTGCGAAGTTTGGTTACGATAGCTTTAAAACTGTTTACAGAGTTTGCCCTGCACCATTCCCTTGCTTTCTTCCTGGTGTGTTTTGTCCTGTTGAAAGACCCATACGAGCGGCATTTCTTATTTAGCAAAGGCACGTACACGTGCTGATCCAATTTTGTTTTATCCAATGCATTGGAGTTACTCCATAGTACGAGAAGCAGGCCCATACCTTTACACTACACCCTCCATGCTTAATGGTTTATGTGGTGTACTGGGGTTTGTATTCTGTGTTCCTTGGACGTCTAACGTATGATCGAGATTAGTGTTGGGTTGCTCATGAGTGAGTGAACAAAATTGAGTTGATCTTTGAACTGAGCAAGCGAACATGTTCTTCAATTGTTCATTTTTGTTCAGCGAGTCTTGTTCAGTCTATCTTGTTCACTCTGTCTTGCTCTGAGTTGTTCTTGAGTTGTTCTCTTGTTCAGTTCCTGCTCTGTTGTTCTTTTGCTCAGAGCGTTGTTCGTCTTGCTCTGTTAAATCTTCAGTCTCTCCCTTGCTTTGTGAGCTGTTCCATGGTATAATTAACAAGGTAGTGTCGTCAGGAATTCACCATGCGAGAGAGGTGATATGACTATGAACACGTTGACAAAAATCTACATACCTCGCGTCGTCAACATTTCACTCAGATTAATCAGCTTTTGCTGTCATTTGCTCTTTGAGTAATTTTTATTTACACGTTGAGTTTTCTGATTGAGTTAACATACTAAACATGTAGATTTTCTTGACGTAGAGAGTTCTTCACCATTAGCTGTTCAGCCTGTCTTGTGCTCTGAGAGTTGTTCTGTCTGTCTCGCTCTGTGAGCTGTTTAGTTCTGTCTTGTTCTGTGTGTTGCTCTGTGTGCTGTACCCTAACATCTGTTTAGAATCTAGTTCAGTGAACTGTTCAGTGTGACAGCACACTGTTGAATTAGTTCACTGTTTGTTGTATGTATGTCAACTCCGTATTAACCCAACCTTTGTGAATCATTCCTTTTAGGAATCTTTAATAGAAATCTAAAAGAGAAAACTTTTTCATTTGCGTTAACTCCATACTGACAAAACTTTTAAACTGTTTTACTCAAAATTTTTGTCGACATAAGAAACTTAGTTTGTTAGAGGGAGACGCACATAGTCACAATAATTACTCAAAGTGTCAAAAAATGACTCAAAGAGCTAAAATGACAGCAAACAACTGATTAATATCTGAGTGAAATGTTGACGACGCAGCAGAGTGTGCTTCTATGTTAGATTTTCTTTGATATTTGGAACCATTTCACCGAGTTGGATAATAAAACGGCGAAATGTAAATATTGCAGGAGTGGAACCAGTTGTCCGGCAGAACAACAGCGACAATTCTGCCCTTGTGGAAAAAATGTCCAGCAATTTGGTCTTATAAGCCAACAAAGGATTGCAAGCTTTGTGTATAAGCCAGCCCTACATGTTGCCAAAAATACGCGACAAGCAGATGGCTATTATGACGAGCAAACTGAGCTTGGCATCTGCATAATGATCGGGGATCAAACAGCAATACACACACATACACTTGCAATCATCTGTTTTCTCTCAAGAGTGAACAAGAACAAATGAACAAGAACAAGTGAGCAAGTACAAGTGAGCAAAAACAAGTGAACAAGAACAATTGAACAAGAGAACAAGTGAGCGATTTGAGTGAGTTGACTCACTTAGAAAAAAAGAACAAGTGAACATGTTCAGCGGAAAGAACAACCTTTACTCAACACTAATTGTGATCACTTTCAACTAAACAAAACCACTTTGGAATCATCTAATGTCCGATTTGCATGATCCCTGGTAAACTTTATGCGCTTAGTAAAGTGTGTCGCGTTTGAAAGTGGTACCTTTCTTGGGCTGCAGGTTTTTAGTTTTATGGTGCCTAAGATAAGTGTGAACTGTTTGGTTCATTGCATTTATTATAAGCTCTTTTTTAAGCTAGTTAGCAGACTTGTAGGGATACTTTTTGCTAGTTAGCAGACTTGTAGGGATACTTTTTGCGTTGACAAATCAGTCTTTTGACATGAAGAGGGGCAATAGATCGTTTTCGTCCGCGTGTTTCAGTCTTTTCTTCATAGTTTAAAGGTGTTTTTAATCATTTTATTAGGGCGTCCTACCAATTAACCAAGTTCTCTTTAAGTTTTTTCGTCGAATATCAATTTGTTGATAAGATCGCGCTTCTCCGCAGTTGAGGGCTTTCCACGTCCATTGTAATGATTATTAATATTTATCAGGGACCGTAATCATTATAAGTTTGATTTTAAAAATCTCGAAATAATGATTATAAAATGATTTTTACGATTTTCTTCAAAAATAATGATTATTTTTGAGTAATAAAATAAAACTTAAATAATAATAATTATTTCTGAGCAAAAAAATAAAACTCAAAAATAATGATTAAAAAGGATTTCTATTTTTTTTGTCTGTCCGTCCGTCTGTTTTTATGCTATCTCCTCTGTCAGTTTTAAAGCTATCTTGACCAAACTTTGCACGAAGTCTTTTGGTATAAATACAATTGCGCTGCACATTTGTCGGAACCGGCCGGATCGGATGACTATAGCATATAGCTGCCATAGGAACGATCGGTTGAAAAACTAGTTTTAGTGAGAAAAACTTTTTTGTTTTCAATGCTATCGCTCCCAACGCTCGTAATTATAAGTTTTTAATGATTTCACATAATTTCACCAAGCCTTGTCAAAATTGGACAACCATATAGTATAGCTGCCATACAAAAGTTAGGTCTCAAAAAAAGTCTTAGTGATAAAAACTAATTTGTTTTCAATGTTATCGCTCCCAACGCTCGTATTTATAAGTTTTTAATGGTTTTACATAATTGCAACAAGATTTTTCGAAATCGGACCACTATATAGTATAGCTGCCATACAAACAGTCAGGCATATATCAAGCTCCAAGGGTATATAAACTTCGGTCGAGCCGAAGTTAGTTTGCCTCTATTTTTCTAAATAAAAGCCATTTTCCGACCGATAGTTCTTATGACAGCTAAAGTATATAGTCATCCGATATTGACCAAAATTTTTATTGAAATCAGTGTGACAGCATATAATATTAATAATCGCTGTGTTGGGACACGTTAACATTAAAAACAAAAATATATTTCTTACCATAACCCCCTTTTCGACCAATAGTTTCTATGGCAGCTATAAGATATAGTCATCCGATTTTGACCAAAACTTCCAAATCTCTATTAAAACGTATAATAAATTTAAGCGCTGAAATGGGGGACGTTAACATTAAAAACAAAAAAGTTTTTCTCACAAAGAACAACTTTTCGACCGATAGTTCATGGCAGCTGTAAGATATAGTCATCCGATCCGGTCGGTTCCGACATATTAGCATATTTGCAGTAAAAAGAATACTCTGTGCAAAGTTTCGGCCCGATAGCTTTAAATCTGAGAGACTAGTTTTCGTAGAAACAGACAAGCAGGCAGACAGACAGGCAAACAGACGGACGGAAAAAGCTGATCTAGAATATACATACGGCCATGTTCCGAATTTCGACTCGATTTTTGTGTAAACTTTAGTATTTTGCTGTTAAATTTGAAAACGTTGTATAGAATGCGACAAATATACCTACGGCTTCTAGATCAGGTATAACAAGACTCGGACGTGTGGGAGCAGCTGAAACCGATTGCTTAATCCCAAATTAATTTAAATCGAGAGAAAATTGCGAAGGGATCTAGTAGCCTGAAATTAGCTTGACACTTACGCTTAAATTTATATAAATTGAGTTCGAAATTCAAATGTTTACACGAAAATCGATTCGGAATTTGGAACTGGGCCCAAAGGATATAGGGTCGGAAATGAATATTTCTTTGCGTTGCAAACTTCTAGGTCATATTATAATACCCTTTATACTTTATAGGGTCGTAAATGTTTCCTTCTCCCTGTTACATACATGGGTACAACTTCATGATCCCCTTTTAACCATTTTTAATGGGTACAGGGTATAAAAACGAATTGAGACAATTTATTGTGTAAGTTTTCGATAAAAAGCTACATTAATTCTCTTTTAAAATAAATTAATCGTTTCCCTTTTGCAGTTTACTAGATTTGGGACGTTCGTGACCACATGTTTATTGCTATCATTATGAAAACTAAAACTCTATGAACACACTCTAAACACAGAGCTAACAAAATGCTATCGAATTGCAAAACAATAGGTGGGGATCAGTTTTGACTTCTGTCTTTTTTGAGCATCAAAAGCGCAGCTTCGAGACCCGGACCCGTTCATATGATTTTAAGCTTGTCTGCGAAGTTTTGGTCGAAATCAAGTGTATTTAAACTTTCGCACAGACGAAGCTAGCTTTGCTTTCTCGTTTGATTTGTAATGATTACATATTTACAGCCACAATATTAAATTTCGCTCTTTATTTCCTGCATAATTTTCAAACAATTTTTTATATTATATCTTATACAAGCTGCAAGGGAATATAATCTTAGCTTCCTCTTATGTTTTATTTTCGCATTCTTTGCTGTCATATCTAATAATACACACTGTATTTACTTAAACATGTTTTCCTCACAGTTTCAAAGTATGCAAAACTCGGGAGACATCATTTTTAGAAAATATCCGGCGCATATCCGATTCTAATCTTCCGAATGACACACGATCAGGGCTTGCTTGCAAGCCCTTCGCCTGTTGATCTTTTCGGCTCTCTGATCCATACAAATAGCTTTCTAGCCGGCTGCTCACGAGATGCCGGCTTGCAGCTCACGACCAAGTGCTGTTGCTCTTGAGCAAAAGGCGACTCCTGGCTTCCGCTAAATGAGTCTCGTCAATTTGTAATTCAATAGTGGCAAATTAAGCAAAGAATTTTGAAATATTTCTTAGGGAAGATGGTGTGTAAATCATATTTTCTTAAGCTTCTGTGGAACACTGCTCTAGACTACGAAGTGTTTTTAAATTTGGGTTTTTTGTAGGTTCGCACAAAACGGTCTGAAGAGTCTCTACTGTGAAATATTTGTTTTCCCCACACTGTTTATTCGTTGTTATTTCGGTGCTATTTACTTTTCCGTTCTCTCCTTGATTTGCTCGCTATTTCTTGCTCTTTGGCAGCCCTTTTGATGTGTGTGTTTGTTACTCAATTATATGTATATATGGACTGATGGCACCAACCACCTGTATTTGTTTATAAATTCATTGCTGTTGTTTACGAGAATGCAGTGCGTGGTTTTGCCTGGGGCCGGGTTGCATAAATTACGCCAAAAGTAAACTGTCGCCTTGGTTTGGCACTAAGCGGTCATGCGGTTGGCAAATGGAATCAATATCTAACCGCATACCTATCTAATACAATGTTCTATCATAGAACTTCTATGTGTATTTACATATGTATTTATATACATATATAAAAAATAACATATATAGGGGAGTATCCATACAAACAGAACTCGTTTTGTTTGGATTCCGTTGTAAGCCAATTTGACTTAAAGGCTTCGTTTTGCACATTTTGCCGGCAAGTGCCGTCGATATCTGGTAATAACCGGACTGTGTTAGGCCCGAGACCTCATCGCCATTTCCGTTGTGGGTGTGGATCGATCCGAGCTGCAGTTCAGCGCTCTGTACTCTCGAGCTGCAAGTAAACAAAACAGTGAATATAACAAGAGCGCATCTTGAAGTCGGTCATGATCGACTATGCAATACCCGTTAGTTCGTGAAATACCTATTTAAGAACCTGTTCATCAATTTCCGGGGCTTTAACAGATAATATGTACTTAACCGCTTAGCCTTTTAACGTCTTTTTGCCATGAAAACCCACTATTGATCCCGAATTGACAGTATCAGTGTATGTATGTAAATAGGAATAATTTAATCTTCCAAAGCGTACAAGATACATTCTCTCAAATTTCGAGTATATTAATTTTTGACCAGATGCTAATGGTCATACTGCCTAAAGTCACTTCCAAGCGGTAACAAAAACAAAAGTCATACGTTCTCAAAAATAAAATGCAAAATTTAAAAATATTTTTGCGCTAATCATTACATGTTATAACTAGGCAACCCTTAGCGCTTGTTGGTACTCAGAGCCACCAAAATCGCAAAGTTGTAGTTGGGCGTCCGCTGACGTTTATTGAGAGTAACTGAGTTGAAAACTATGTAACAGGCCGTTCGGTTGTACGTTTTGCGAACAATTATTGAAACACAAATTTTAATATTAAAACAATTGAAATATTTAATTCATTTGATGCAACCTATGTAGAAAAATAACGTTGTTTTCATTTCCAATACCAATTTTACATATCAAAGTTGTTTTAGTGGTGAATTTCGACCAAATGAAACTCCCAAACAAAACGCGAGAGATTTAAAACCAACCGAAAGAGTATTCCTGTGACACCGAGAATTGGTTTTGGGTTGGAATTTGGTTGGAAGAGATTTCTGTGACACCGCTGAATGAGCTTGACCATGACGTATTTTGCAATGCGGGATGTCCGCTCAATACGTTAACGATCTCTCCAGGCACGCTAGGTCGACGCAATGCCATGCAGAGAAGCTTTTACGTAAAATACGCTGCTCTGTGTCGAAACCGGCCGGATGATGACATAGCATGGAGCGACATTTTAGCAACACTTGTTCGACCCAATGCCATGCAGAGAAGCAACATAAGCGACGCTCGTCAAATCGGACCTTAATGCCATGTATGGAGCGCATACAAAAGCGACGCTCTATTCAAGCCAAGAGAGATTTTTTTTTCCAGTGTACACTCCATACGAGCGTATTTTTTTACTGCTCTCTTTTACACTAACAAAGATGTGCTAAATGAGAGCGCTCTAAGCGTGTCTGAACGACCGCACATATCAAAGGCAAAATAAGCATGTCGTTGTTTTGCCGGACACTGATTTAGACCGACTTGGAGCCCAGCCGTACTAGAGGGATGATACAACTATTACAGGTAAAGTGCTCTCTGAGTGTGCTCTCTTTTCGGGACTCGAAAGTTTCATTGTGTTGCTGTCATTTGAGATTGAAAAGGTTGTGTGCGCACGTATTTTTTTATATTTGCCGACGGGATAAATATTTTATTTGGAGTTTGTAAAAATGTCGAGCCAATACTGTTGCGTATGTCGATGTAAAGCAGTGCCAGCCCATAGCTACCAGGAATTGAAGTCCGTCCTGGATTTATGAAAAAGCGAGAAGAACTCTTGATTGTGTGAATCGGTGAACACTGAACTGCAAGTAAGACGCCTGTGGTCTGGAGCAGAGGCGGCCAAATGGAGAGGACAGAAAAGTGCGCTTGTGTTGGTGAACAAGAGAGCTCTCCCCGGACTACAGTAGTTTAACTTGCAAAGAAGTGTTCACCGATTTACACAACCATAAGTTCGGATAGGAGCCATTTGAAAAGTGACAAGCGAATTCCAATAAAATGTAGTCATGTATTACATACTAACTCATGGGCTTATTTCCTTTTTATACTTTGTACCAAAGGCAAAGGTACTCATATCTCCCACAGTTTTGCATATACACATTTTAGATAAACAGTATTATTTATCGATCCGCCTAAGAAATGCTGAAGATAACTTTTAAAGCTAAGTTCACACAGTCAAATTAATTTACACAAACTTTAATGCCTCAGTTTGACTGATTTATGTTCGAGTTTGTCTTGTCAAATAAATTAAAATCGCAATTTGTCGAAATTTCGAAAGTTTTAATTGAATTTGGCTCGCAAATTTGGTGTGCGGCAAATTTGTGTTTCACAGAAACTATTGTGGTATGTCGATAGCAGCTGTCAATTTATCGACTTTGTGTGGTACATTTATATCTGGAATTTTCCGTTCATATTCTTCAAGATTTAAAATTGTATCCTAGGATTGAGACCCTCCTGCGACGCCAACAAAATGCATCACCCTGAAATATCTCCAAGACGTCGCCTTCACCAATCCTTGTCGGGATTTTTTCTTTGCTCTGGCCGCATTTGTTTGGCATTAGATTTGGAGATTTTCCCGCAAATCCGCTTTCACAACCTCGCCTTCGAACTCTTCAACATTATTTACCCAATCATTTGCTCCTATAATTTTATTTGAATAATTGCCATCGGACGCATTCAAAATTGCGACAGCAGTGCGAAATTCTTTTGCGTAGGGCTGCATGCTTATTAGTTAAACCCATGCAGCCCTGACAATTTAATAACAAAACTATATTATTGTACTTTATCTTACACTATTATGCTAATTCTTATCCAAATAAGATGTCCAAACTGATTTACAAAAGTCCTAGCAATTAAAATACAGGGACAAAAATTACAAGTTTGCCAAAGTTTGTTCATACATTTGACTTGCAAGAACAAAGTCGGCAAATGCGATAACAGTTTGACAAACAGTGTTCACATTGCGCTCAGACAACTCACAAACTTATCGAAAACTTGATTTGTCAAACTCGTCAAATCGGTCGTCAAATGAGTTTGACTGCAAACTAATATGGCGTTCACACACAATTCAAACTTATTTTGTCAAATTTTCGCCATGTTTGACAAATTAATTTGACTGTGTGAACTTAGCTTTACACTTTATGCCTTCTGTTCGTCTCTTCTGACTTGAACTGAGCAGATATGAATACATATGTATACAAACTTTGGGAGGTAATGAGTATATTAAAGTCGGGCTTGATCGACTTTCTCTCTGTTCCTTTTGAGTAAAGGGTGTTCAAAATAATGGAGAGGGCAAATAAGTAGCTAAGGCAAGTTGAATAAAGTGTCTAGTCAAAACAAATAGAACAATGAACAAATGGCATTGATAATAAGAGAGTTGGCCCTATTCTGAAGTTGAGTAATGATGTTTGTTATTGAGTGCGGAGAGAACTTTCATGCAGTCAGCTTCAATTATCATACAAACCACCTGTATTGTTTTTAATACGCTTTTTTCGATGGCACATTCAAGGTGTCATCTTCATTATTTCATTTCCTCATTAGAGATAAATGTCCGTTAACTAAATGTGGATGATCTAGCCACTGTCACAACATACGGGCATAGCTAATATCTGCTAGAAGGCGAGATTTTCTATCAAAAATATGAACATCTGCTGTGTCAATTTCGTTGCCATAGGGGAGAGTGTTTTAGCTCAGCGGGAGTGGGTTTAACACAGTGGAAAACATATATGGAGTCCCTCTATTGAAAACTGACTACAGCCATTAGTTGTTTATGGTCCAAGGCAAGCGCCAAATGTGATAGGGCCAAATGCCATAATATTTCTTACGCATGCTAGTCAATCCAATCAGCTGTTCTTTGCTTACGTTAGTGAGACCGTAAACAACATTCGTCAGTGGAACAAGGAACATTCTCCTTTGAAATGATGTTCAATGTTTGCCAGTGGATCTAGGGTAGAGGCGGCTTTTCCGCATGCCAAGTCCATTTCCATTGACATTATTGCGTCGCGTATCACCGACATAGACGGTGCCTGTCATGTGCTTTGCTCATCTATTTTCAGATATTTTTCGGTTACTTTATAATCGCAACAAATAAAAGTGACAAAAAGTTCGCGCAGAAAATAAATTAATATATGCAAAAACAAAATTTTTGTGTTTTAACGGCCGCCACGACATTAATTTCCTGGGCGAAACACGCTTTTTTTGTTTGGGGACCTCATATGGCGGAAGGATTTTTAACAGCTGGCCGTCAGGGTTCCGTAGACGATCCCCAATCGAGTTGAATTACAGTGCCATAAATAAACAATAAAAAACAAAATTAAATTTTAGTTTGCCGGCAGTCGGAGAGAGGCGCTTGCCATTGCTTGGCTCCCTCAGTCGCCGCTGCACGCAGTGTATTCACCTCGGCTCTCATAACACGTTTCGACTTCATTGTTGCTGCTAATACTACATATTTTTTGTTTTTCTGCTGTTGCCTTGCAAATGTGCCGATAAAAACAAAATATGCGAAAAAAGTCGCCCCGAATGCTTTTATTTTCGTTGCCGTTGTTGTTTTTGGGTGGGCTTTTATTGAGGTATTTTTGTTTTGTTTTTGCCATTTTTCGGTTCTTTTGTGTTGTTTTGTTTACATCTTGGGCTTCGCGACTCAATTTGTTTTTGTAGTTATGCCAGCCAAGTTTGTTGTTGATGTTTCTGCCGACACACCTTCCGAACAAAACTCACCACACCACAAAGCCAAAATAAGTACGTATTTTCTCTCAGTCGCTCCGACTCTCTCAAATATAAAGCTTCAGCCCCGTGTGTTCCCTCTGCAGTTTGCCTTTTGAATTCCTTTTTACATATTAGCTCGTTGCGGGCAACTCAGTTCATCAGACTCGTATGACGCCCCCGACATGCCCGTTCCTTTGGATAAAGCGATGCTGCCAATGCAAATGCACTGTAAATTGCATTTGTGGCATACACAAGTGTAATTCGCAACATATTTTCATACCCTTGCAAAGGGTATTGTAATTTTGCCCAGACGTTTGCAACGCATAGAAATATTCATTCCGACCCTATATATCTATATATTTTATATATATTCTTGATCAGGGCGACGAGCTGGGTCGATTCAGCTTTGTCCGTCCGTCTTTCAGTTTTAAAGCTATCGAGCGGAAGCTTTGCACAGAGTCTTCTTCTAAGCCTAGTACGGAGGGCGTTCGAATTTTCCTTCCAGAAAATTGCCTGATATTCCTTTTTGTGGAATATAAAAGGAAGTGTGACCAGATAACATTAAAAAATATACCGAAAACGGAAAATAAATAAATTGGCCAGCTGATTTGTGTTTTGACATAACTATAAGACTTAAATAAAATAAGGCACTATGCACAACATGGATGAAGTTGCAATTGCAGTGGCAGCTGTTAAGCTGAAGAATGTGAGCAAGACTTCAGAATTGGATTCGCCTGTTGCCAAGAATCTAAGGGCCTGCATGAGGCCGGATAAGTCCAATTATAATTGTTTTATTTCCATTTGGATCATCATTTCGGGCGAGGACCCCACTCAGGTGCACATATCGCTGCAACGAAAGATGGCTCAATTTATGCATTGGGACGTGCCCTCCAACATGACAATATTGATTGAGATGGAGTTTGACAGCTGAAGGGAAATTCGAACGCCCTCCGTACTAGGCTTTAACTGCACACTGCTAATATGTCGGACCGGATCAAATGACTATATTTAATAGCTTTCATAGGAACTATCGGTCGAAAAGGGGGTTTTAGTGAGAAAAACTTTTTTGTTGTTAACGTCTCCCAACTCAGCGATTATTAATATTATATGTTTTTATCAGATTTGCAAGCTTTAATTAAAATCGGAAGACTATATCTTATAGCTGTAATAGAAACCATCGGTTTGAAAAGGATCTTTCTTGAAAAACTTTTTCGTGTTAATGTTAGTGTCCCCAAAAACCGCCAAAACTACAATAATATTATATCCTTTCGCACAGATTTGCAAATTTTGATCAAAATCGGATGAATCTATCTTGTAGCTGCCATAGGAACCTTCGTTCGGAAAATGTTTTTAGTTAGAAAAATTGTTAATTTTATTGCTAGAGTTCCTCCTTCTTCTTTTAAACACGAAAAAATTTCAGAGCCACAATTTTTAAAATTAAACCTAGCGATTTAATAAATATTAGGTAAGGCCCAATATCTATCTATTATGTATACCATAATTAGATCCAGGCAAACACCGAAGATATGCAAGTGCGCCGCCCCATTTATTATAATATCTTTAAAACAAAAAGCAGGCCTATAAAAAATAAAGGGCAAGCTAACTTCCGCTCGACCGAGTTTATATACCCTTGGAGCTTGAGATATGAAAGATTTCTTTTCAGACCTATCTTTTGTATAGTTGTCCGATTTCGACAAATCTTAGTGAAATTATTAAAAACTTATAAATACGAACGTAGTTTTTCTCACTAGAACTAGTTTTTCTACCGATCGTTCCTATGGCAGCCAAATGCTATAGTCATCCGATACGGCCGGTTCCAACAAATGTGCAGCGTATTTGAACCAAAAGACTTCGTGCAAAGCAGGGAATCAAACCGAAACGATTTTCGGTTCTGGTTCCGGTTCCGAGTACGTACCGAAACTAACGTTTCGGTAAACGGTTCTGTTTTGGTTCTGCTACTGTTTCGGTATTCGGTTCCGGTTCCGGTACCCTTTATTTCGGTATCGTACCGGTACGTACCGGTATGGACCGGTAAAACTAACAGAAATTTTAAAACTTAAGTTTAATCAAAGTGGGTAAGCAACAGTACACATGTATGTAACACATAAATTATCAATTTACTTTAAACTTCTTTAAAATTAGTTACAAAGAAGGTAAATTAATGATTATTTCTTAGAAGCATGATAGCGGTCAATGTATTTCCGTCCATCTGATTTCTAGCGGAGTTATAATAAACCGGAAAATAAATGTTCTACGCAGCAAGAATAACTTTTGATAGTTAATACAGTTCCGGAAACATTGTGGAATTTTCTGACCACCATTTAAGTACATTATCTTTATTTTGTAAACGTTTTAAGTTCAGGCAAACTTTGATCAGGCATCATACGTTAAACTGTCTTGTGAAAATACTAAACTATTTGTCTTGTCCTTGATTCTTTCTTAGAAATTCATATATAAACCGACTTCATCTCCACTTTCAAACAAATTAGTTGGGTCAGAGCTGCTTTCCTCATTTAGTTTCAATTAAACAGAAGTGGATTAAATTCTTGAAAATATACATATCAATCGAATCAGTTACACATGTACTTTTTTCTGTTCAGAGGTTAGCCTAACATTATAACAAGGGTCTAAGAAAATACCACATAGGAATGCATTATTTTCAAAGGGACTGGTCTCGCGATTTTGTATTTCACTGACCAAAAGTTTTGCCAAGCCAAAATCTTTTTTATTTGAAAATAACAATTCAGCCAAATTGAGTAAAAATCCGCCAAATCTAACTGCTCGTTTCGCTGTCTAGTGGTTGCACTCAGAACCGAAACCGTACCGGTACAACGTTTAGGTTCTTTTTGGTCTCTTCGGTTCTAAAAATATCGGTTCTCGGATACCGGTATACAAAAAATTAGGAATATCGATTCCGGTTCCGGTCTAAGTTTCAATCGGTTCTTTTCGGTATACGGTTCCGGTTCCGGTTCCGGTTTGATTCCCTGGTGCAAAGTTTGGAAAAGATAGCTTTAAAACTGACGGAAGAGATAGCATAGAAACAGACGGACAAACGGACATGGCTATATCAACTCAGCTCGTCATGCTGATCAAGAATATATATACTGTATGTGGTCGGAAATGCTTCCTTCTTTGTGTTACATATATCCGGACAATTTCAATATACCCTCTCCAAGGGTATAAAAAACCCCCACAACTATGTGCCAGCTTTGCTCTCTAGTTGTTGCAATCAGAACCGAAACTGTACCGGTACAATGTTTAGGTTATTTTTCGGTTTTATTGTGTTCCGATTCTGGTTCTGAGTTTTAGTTGGTTCTCTTTGGTTCTGGCTTAGATTGTTATTCAAATTCAAAATAATTAATATTATTCTGAAAAACATTTGTGTTACTAAATGGGACCAGTAAATTGTCAAACTAAAGGCATCAGATAGCTTTAGTATACTAGAGCTAGTAATAAAATCAATTCTATAAAACTAGTTTACAAAACAACACACGATCACGTACATATTTTTAGCAATTCCTTATGTAAATCCCTGTGCTGAGTCTAATAATCAAATCCACAAATTTTTACTCCCACACTTTATGACTTTTTTACAACTTTGTGTGGCTTCTAACTCAAATGGATTAGATATTTGCAAACTTTGGGGGTACTTGGGGGTAAATTTTTAGGGGCGGCAATTTCTGGGGCAGTGAGTTTCAGGGACGGGAAGTTTTTTGGGCGGCAAATAATTACAAAATGTATATTGATTATTCTCTTAAATTAAGACATAATGGTATTTCTGAAAGTGATTTTGACTCTGCTGTTATTTTAACATGAAAAGGTTGCAGTAATAAAAGAAATATTTATTGAATGCATTTTTGAAAGCTTACGAGTCAGTATAAAGGGATTAAAGAGCAGGTGGGGTACAATGGACAGAGTCAAAAATGCTGCAGTTTTAAGACCTTGTGTTTGACTTAATCAAAGATGTTCGGGATCCATATCTACCACTATTTCATCCTGCTTCTTCCTATCAAGCCCTTGCAATATATTGATTATGTTATCAAGGGAGAATGCAGGAAGGTGCAGATTTGTAGTATGCCTTGAAAATTTCTTATGAAACAAAAGTTGTGTCAACTGAACAATATTTAAAAAAAAAATCGACCATATTAAAATCCAAAAATTTTTATCCTATGAGCAAAATTAGAAAGTTGTTCTTAAATATACTTTGAAATCAATACAGAATGAGTTATTTAATAGTTTGTTACATGCACAAAAAAAACGAGATCGTAAGTTAAAGTCGGCTCTAACCGACTTCGATATACCCGTTACTCAAAAACATTTTAACAGAGTTCCTGCGTTCCTAAGGGTGACCATCCAAAACGTAGAACATTTTTTTGGGTGAGTGCGGGCCTTTTTGCTCATAACTTGAGAAGCGTTCATCCGATCTTTATCATTTCTTTGGCAAATCGGTTTTTGTAAATATTTTTGCTAATTACTAACTATCTCTAGAAGGTACGATTATCTATCTTCAAAACTGTAGGAGATATGACGTTTTCGACGGGGGCGGGAGGGGGCGTGGCCAAAATTTGAAACAAACTTGATCTGCGGCAGATAAAAGAAGCATTTGTCCCATACATGTCAAACCTCTATCTCTCCATCTCTGAGATCTAGGTGTCATACAGACAGACGGACGGACGGACGACGGACAGTCATATCGACTCGGCTGTTGAGCGATCAGAAATATATACTTTATATGGTCGGAAATGATTCCTTTTGCCTGTTACATACATTTGCACGACTTTAGTATACCCTTTTTACTCTACGAGTAACGGGTATAAAAACAATTTATACGGGGGTGCCACAGAAATCTCTAGAGATATTGCCGACGGTTGGTTTGTAAATCTCTCGAAAAATTCGTTGGTGCCACAGAACTTCTAGAGATTTCATTTTCTAATTAGAACACCAGAAATTCCAATGGATGTTCCATCTCTAAAAACAGGGCTGAATCTCTCGCCAAAAAATTTCCCTTATTTTAGTGTTTATTTGATGATTAACTGAAATTTTTGATTGTGTTATATGTTTAATGATGCATTTCTAAATAATAATAAAATTTTAAGTCATATTCTCCATAAATATAATGCAAAATTTAAAAATATGTTGGCGCCAAACATGAGGTATAAGTTTCCATCCCTCAATCCGCTAGCTGTCATGTAGAGGGCGCCACATCGACAAAGGGCGCTAGTGAGAAAAGAGCTTTTCAAAATCTCCTAACAAAACATTAGAGGTTTGAAACCAACTAAAAGAAATTTCTGTGGCACCTAAGAATTGGAATTCGGTTGGAAGAGGTTTCTGTGGCACCCCCGATAGTGTCAATTATAAAAGAAAAATTAACAAACACCAAATAATATTTTCACATGAATTCTTCATAGTTCGCGATCCATCTATTTCGCGATATTTTCCAAATTTTGGGAGTTTAAAATACTATACTGCCATTGAGATCGAACGGATTAACTTTCACAGTTTGGGTTATGTTATGTTGTGTGTCCAAAAGACGTAGTCCAATTCGTTGAATTATATCAGCCTCAAGCAGGCAGCCTGGAAAGAAAGTTTTTTTTGGTGTAAAAAACTAATTTCGAAAAGCATTTGCCATCAAACTAGAAACCCATTTTCGACCTCGAAACAATTTTTGTTTCGGTCCATCGAAGTCAATTTTTATTAAAATTTTGGTTAAGGAGGTATGAAAAAAACGTTTCCGCGGCTTTTGCGAAAAAATCGCATTCTTCTTATACATCCCACAATTAAAGAATTTTTTTTCAATAAAGAAGAACGAAGAATTTAGATCTTCGTCATCCCTAATCAAAATCCTGCATACGTACCTTTATGTTACAGAGAAGCTTTTGATGGAAAGAATAAGAAAAACTTAATTGTAATTATAGAAAAAAGTTTAAAATTTAGAATGATTTAAGGGGGAGGAGGGCGGCAAAGTCGACTTCCGCCCCGGGCGGCATGACGCACGCTACGTCACTGAGTGTTGCCAAAACAGCTTATTTTTTGATTTACCTTTTTGCAGATAAAAAAATCAGAGGGCAGCGGGAATTGTAACCGTAATTAAAAATACATATGTTTATTTTTTCCGCTTTAAAAAAAAGAGTTAAATTTGCTTCTTATTTTTTCTATTTTTAAGAAAAGTTTTGCAACCTGTTTTGGTTGCCGCATAAAAAAGACACATAGGTACACACGTTTAAATAGTTACATACTTTCATACTGCGTTGATTTACATAAATGGATTAGAAACGAATATCCTGGAGATCTTATTTAAATAAATGTATAAAGGTGCGCACTTGAACCTAAATTAACTACATAGTGCTTCGGAAGAAGAATAAACTATAGTCTGTTTAGCATTCAGACAGGAAGGAAATAATTTTTAGTTCTGGAATTTCCGCGCGACTTGAAAATTTGGTTGTGTCCCCTACGATGTGACGAGATAGAGTTTAATAAGTGTACAGGCCATTTTTATCAACCTTAAACTCGAAACTGTCTAAAAATTAAGCTAATGAATCCAATGAAATTAAAAAAGAATTTGCGTTTTAACAAATAGATTAAATACAAACATAGTGTTCAAAGGCTATACAATTTTTTTTACTTACTACGACTTTTTTCAAAACTTGAACGCGGACGAAGTCGCTAGTATATATATATATGTATAGATTTAAAGATATCAATGCCCTAAACATAAATTTTCGGCCCCCCTATAATAAATAATGTTAACAATTACACTCCTCATCTTTTTATACCTCTTTATCTCAAGGTCGCCTGGGCAAAACTAAGCTCTTGTGCTTTATGAAACCCATAAAGTTAAAAATAATATAAGCGACAAACCGTTTGTGAAAATTTATTGCAACTGAAAGGGATGTGTAAATCATTTTATTTGTCATTAAACAAGCCTGGATATGGGTAGATAACAATTGCGGGATGGCGGATTAATATTTCATCAGTTTCACGCTATGACTAACTTAGAACTCTGACTAAGATCACAATCTATATATGTATAACGCCAACTGATATAAGCCTAATTCGTTTGAAGTCATTTAGAACTTAATAACAAGAGCGCCACCACCTACATACTTAGCTTTACACTCTATGGCGTATTTGTTTTCACGTATATCAATCTTGATTCCGATAAGACAAACCGACGAGCCAGGCCACTTGAGCTGGGCTGTGACTACTGTCAAAACATTTGAATGCAATTATATGTGATATAAAGTTATAAATCAACTGTAAACACATATATTTGGTTCATTATAAAGGGTGATATTTTAAGCGTTTGTTATACTCTGTACCAAAGGTACATAGAGTATATTAAGTTTGTGCCGATGAACCCGACTATAACATACTCTGTACCTGGAGTAGGAGTTGAATGCAGTGCTGCTGCTGCGCTGATATCTCAGTTTCTCTCTCTGTCTCTAAGATTGTGTGGTGTTGGTTGTGAAAGGGCTGAAAGGGGGTGGCGTGGCATGGTTCACTTATTTGCCCATAACTTGAGAACCGCTCATCTGATCTTTATCATTTCTTTGGCAAACCGATACAAATCGATAATTACTAACTATCATCTCTAGAAGGTACAAACTTTATATCTACAAAACTGTGGAAGACACGACGTTTTTTTTTTAAATTGCGGGGGCTGGAGGGAGCGTGGCAAAATTGAAAACAAACTTGATCTGCCACTCATCCCATACATGTCAGACCTTTATCTCTTACCATTTCTGAGATCTGTTTGTTCATACGGACGGACGGACAGACGGACATGTCTATATCGACTCGGTTGTTGATGCTGATCAAGAATATATATATGATATCCCTTTCCCTGTTACATACTTTTGCACAAACTTAATATACTCTATGTACCTTCGGTACAGAGTATAAAAAGCTTATAAAAAAAGGATTTTTGACGATATCTCAAGGACATGGCACCAAAATGACCCAACAAAGGGCCAGATCAGTTTGTTTTGAAGTTATCTATCCAATTATAACAAGATAATACATTTTTTTAACACGTTTTAATGTCTTCACGTCAGGCATCAAAAGGTTTTGTTCCAGTTTAGCCAGTTCTTCCATTGTTCTTGCATTGAGACAATTCTAGTTTCGCAAAAAAAAAAATCGAGCCGGGCTTGCGATTTCAGAATTGGTCCCCTTTGTGAATATGATGGTCTCTGACTAAAGTCTCTGTTTTATCGCTGTCGCAGCACATGTCTCCAGCAGCTTGACTGTCAGTGGGCACACTTTGCTGACGTTCAAATGGCAATGAAGTGTCCACTGAACGCTCTTTCGGCAACTAAACACTTGGAACGTTTTTGCATTAATGGCATACATGCCCCGCACTTTACTTTTACAAGCATAGCGAATTCGTCCAAATGACAGGGCGAAGAAACCGCTGCTTTCCGAATTCGTATTCGAGGACATTTCTTGAACATATCAAACATACTAAATTCGGTGCCCATTTTTTTAATAATACTTTTTTTATAGCATATTTGGTATGCTTTTTTAAATCTTTACTGAAACTACAAGCATTTGTTTTGTATCTCTTGCGTGAGTCTATTTTTGTAATAAATTTTCCACACACATAGCAAACATTTTTAATGTTTCCTTTACACTTGTTCATTTTGCTTTTCAGTTTGACTTTACGCAGTGTGACGGCTCAACGCCAAAATACCACCTTTCATCAAAATACCGCCAAATTTGAAATGGTCACACTGCGTTGATTTAGCGATTTAGTTGTCTGGGTACTAAGCTTAACAAAGAAATTAGTGAATTTTTTTGGAAATGCACACTTTTGGGGCCGCTTTAGAGGATGTAGAAGTGCTCAGATTGTAAAACCTTGTTCAGAAGTGATGTTTGTTATCTCAAAAGCTTCATTTTTCCAAAAGAATGTATGCCAAAAATTCTGATTTTTTAAAAGTTATACTCGAAAATGTAAAAAAATACGATTTTTCAAAAAAGTTTTTTTAAGAAAAACTCCCGGAAATCAAAATTTTTTTGAAAATCTTTGTTTAAAAATATATTCTGCGGACTACAACTTTGCCAAAGACAGTTTGAAGCTATCACTAAAATTGAATGAGCTGTATGCCCAAATCTGATGAAACTTTTTTTTCACCCAATTTAAAAAACTTTGAGGGTTTATAAAAAAAAAGTGCTACCAATCTAGCCAAACGCTGATAGGGATTTACTCAGTTCGGGTAGCACTATCGATTCCCCATAGTGTAGCTTGGTATTTTTTATACTCTGTACCAAAGGTACGTAGAGTATATTAACTCTGCGCAAAAGTATGTAACAGGGAGAAGGAATCATTTCCGAACCTATAAAGTATATATATTCTTGATCAGCATCAACAGCCGAGTCGATATAGCCATGTCCGTCTGTCCGTCCGTCAGTCCGTATGAACAAACAGAGATAGAGGTTTGACATGTATGGGACAAATGTTTCTTATAGCTGCAGGCAGATCAAGTTTATTTTCAATGTTTGCCACGCCCCCTCCCGCCCCCACAATTTGGAAAAAACGGTATATCTCCTACAGTTTTGAAGATAGACGATTCATACTTTCTAGAGATAGTTAGTAATTATCAAAATGTATCGCTTTGCTGAAGAAATGATAAAGATCGGATGAGCGGTTCCCAAGTTATGAGCAAAAAACTACATCTCCCTCGCCCCACCCGCTCCAACCCATTTACAACTAACACCACATAATCTTAGAGAGAGAGAGAGAGCGAGAGATAGAGTGAGAGAGAGAGAAAAAGAGAGAGAGACTTTGAGATGAGCACAGCACCAGCATTGCATTCAGCTTCTACTCCGGGTACAGAGTATGTTATAGTCGGGCTTGACCGAATTTCTCACTTGTTTTGTAACAAAATATCTAGGTACATATGCTATGAAAACGCTGATATGTATTACACACGAAAGTTGACCATGAATTCGCCAATTCATGCAATGCTCTTGGACTTGCGTCTTATTGAAACCATATGGCAACCAAGTCAAATTTTAATATTTTGGGCAAAAAAAGTCTGTAATCATCGCACGGTATTTTTGTACCCGTTACTCGTAGAATAAAAAGGGTATACTAAAGTCGTGCAAATGTACACAGAGAAAACAAAATTGGCAACACGGCGCGTGTAGAAACGTCAAACCTAAACGCAACGTATTTCGCCCTGTTAAAATGCACACGCTGCGTGTAGAATTTAGAAAGCCACACGGACGTGTGGAAAAGCTACACGCGACGTGTAGGAATTAAAAATCTAAATGCAAATGTAGAAAAGTTAAATGCTGCGTGTGCAAAAGCAAAGTCTACACGACATTTGAAAATCAGCTTGTTTCCCTTAATATTTCTACATTTTTTATGCAGCAATCTAATTACCACTCGGACGTTTAGGTTTTCAACATTGACGTTTAGATATTGAAATGCTACACGCGCGTGTGGAAATTCTAAACGAAAAACGAAAAATGTAGCTCTAAATCAGTACTGAATTCTTATATTTTTCGTTTAGCAAACTGGTTGCCACACGTGGCGTGTGGGATTTCTAAATGAACGTTTAGATTTACAAAATCTTAACGCTGCGTGTTAAATAATTACACGAATCGTGCGCGAATTTCTGTTGCCCTATATAAATAGCGATAGCGTTGAATTAGAACTTGAGAATTACAAGCAAGCAAATATTGGATTGTGCCTTTAGCAGATTCAATACAAGTAATGTCTTAGAGGCCTTGCCTTGCACGCGTGACGTGGCGGAGACGTCTAAGCCATCACTCCAATCGTGTTTCAGTCCAAGGGGCCGGGATTTCAAATCTACCAGAGTAAGTAAAAAAATATAAATTTGTTAAAAAAAAAAATTTAAAAGCTACACGAAAATGTAGGATTTCTACACGTTTCGACCGGGATTTTCAACCCATTACTTTCGTGTAGCTTTTTTGCACGCCGCATGTTGAAATGACAAAGCCACACGCGCGTGTGGAAAACCTAAACGCGCCGTTTAGAAAAGCTACACAAAAATAGTGGGTTGAAAAACCCGGTCAAAACGTGTAGAAATTCTACATTTCCGTGTAGCTTTTAAATTTTTTTTTCTCTGTGTATGTAACAGGCAGAAGGAATCATTTCCTACCCTATAAAGTATGTCCGTCTGTCTATATGAACACCTAGATCTCAGAGACTCGAAGAGCAATAACTATAATCCCTAAAATTTTTAATAACAAAAATAAATAGCGATGTTAAAAAAATGTTGCATTCTTTTCGGATGTTCACCATCAGGAACACAGGAACGCAGTTAAACATTTCTTTTCTTGAGTAACGGGTATGTCAAAGTCGGTTAGAGCCGACTTTAACTGCTGCCAACAAACCGCACCAAACAATGCGGGTCCATTAGCATTCGGACCAAATTCGGCAATTCTGTTTGTTGACGTACTTATTAAGCCAAAAATAAACTTTGTAGCTCAAGACAATTTTTCGATAAACAAAAAATCACATTTCTCAAAGAGCACGATTTGTGATAAATATAATAAAATTAAATGATTTGCGCTGTCAGTTTGTTAGTTTATTCATGAAGAAATGGCAAATCAAATATTATATAATATTAATCGAATCACTCCTGAGCTGTTAACAATATAAAAATCACCCTTTAGTAGAAAGAATCATAACTTTTTCCAGAGAAGAAACCCAAAGTTCTAGTAGTCAATGCCTCTAAATTTTAGAGTCTAAATTTTAGAGTCTAAAATGAGTGAAGGTCATTAAATCAACTGGAAAATGTAAATAAATAATAAATACGTCAAATTATTTAGCTACATCTGCACATATGTACATTTTATTATATCGATTAGGAAATACATAACATGGCGGCTCTGGCAATCAAAAATTATTTTTTAGGCACATCGCCAAAAATGTCTAAGATGACAACAACTCAATATGTATATATTTACATACATAAATACACACATACATAGATAGTGCAGAGGCGATATCTTCCATTAAACAGAAGGTTGTGTTACACTAACATTAAACTTAATAAAAATAGCTGAAGGCCAAGGTAACATCATCTTCGTCTAACTATTTATATCTGTCGGGCAAGTGCTTGTTCCGCTGATTTTTTCGATAGCATTTAAAAGTAAAGTTTAATTTAAAAATCTCTTTGGTAAAAAAACAAGACGCTAAGATGCGTTGAACTGAAGAACTAAAATGATTTATTGCATAATTTTGTAGAAGCTGGTGATACCCAATTGGTCAATGTTTTTCAAAGACAATTGCTAGAACAAATATGTCCATAATACGCGAACCAAGGCTTTGTTGGTGAATCTGAAAATGCAGTTCGGTCTATATTTGCACTCTGTACCCATTGAGAATGGGTAAAAGGGGATCATGAAGTTGTGCAAATGTAATGTAAGGAGAAGGATACATTTCCGACCCTATTCTTGATCAGCATAAACAACCAAGTCGATTTAGCCATGTCCGTCCGTCCGTCCGTCCGTACGTCTGTATGAACGCGTCGATCTCAGAGACTATAAGAGATAGAGACATGTACATATGTGTATACCGTAAGCAGAACAAGTTTGTTTCAGATTTGCAAAATTTTCCCCATGCGTGTCTTAATTGTACAGAGCATTTTAAAGTCGGGCTACTCGACTGCAACGTAATGTTTTTTTTGCCGTGGACAGCAAACAAAATTAAAAAAAAAAACGATTTGTACCGATATATCAATTTAATTATTATTTTATTATTTAAAGCATGGATTTGGGTGTTAGCTTTCATCGAAAAAAAGGATTACCATTTGGAATATCAAAATAGTCACAATGGGCTTAGTCCGTAGAGCGCGGTCATTTGCCGGGACCGTCGAGTGGGGTTGTCCATATTTTATCGATATGTCGATATTTTTGTTGGACGATAAGGGTTATTCCAATATGATATTTTGTATGCCGATATTGACGATTATTGATATTTTTATTAACGATATATGGGAATAGTTACTATGGAAATACATAGGTGCAAATTATTTGGCTATCCTGATAAAACATCTGGTTATACATACTTACAACTTTCAATCGCATTTATGAAATAATCATACACGTATGGATGCAGCAATACACTGCAATATTAGGTGCCAGCGTAAGAAAATATTAAAGATGTCGTCATGAACCCAATAGCATATTGGGGAGCTGGTGCGGATGAATTGTTCATGCTGTCTGCGGGTTTTCTTAAATTCTTCACTTGATATTTTTTCTAAGCATAATCTTGAAGTCTTTAAAGCCTACAATCAGAGAAGATACAAATTTAGTTCGTCACAATACTTCACATGAATAAAACACGTTTAAACTGCTTTGATATCAGAACAGTTTTGATCGAAGTAATGTGCCTAACTAAATTTGTATCTCTTTTTGGAAACTGTTGAAATATAACGGTCTCTAGAAATCGTCACTACCAGTTTTATGGTGAAGACGTTCAATTTTCTTAAGCTTTAGAAAATAACGATAATATCGATATATCGATGTTTTTGTAGGCGATATATCAAATATCGATATTTAAAATTTGGATTTTTGATATTATCGATATTAATATTTTGAGAAATATCGACAACCCTACCGTAGCGTAGCTGTTTGACCTTCCTCTAATCGGTTTTTGTCGGATCAATGTTTTCAAAAAGCTAAAGTTATAAGCTAATAGAAATTGTACCAGAGATAGATATGTCCGTCTGTCTGTCCATATAAATGTGTAGATCTCTGACATGGTAAGAAATATAGGTTTGACATATATGGGGCAAATCTTTCTTTAGATTTCGTTGAACCCATACAATTGGGGGATATATATCTTTCTTTTTTGTGAACAATGAATAAAATGAAAAGCATCAATTGTCTCATTTTTAGCAGTATATTGTCCAGATTCAAAAACGATTTGTACTCAATTTTGGTATATATTTGGTCTTAAAATAACTTCATTCTGTTCTCTTTTTGAGCGGTTTATTTTTTTTAGTTTAATCGTAATTGGTCACATTTGATGTAAGAAATCTTCATAAAACAAGTAAAATTGTCTATAGGAACGATCGGTTAAAGTAGTTTTAGTGAGAAAAACTTTTTATACCCTTGGAGAGGGTGTATTAAAATTGTCCGGATGTTTGTAACGCATAGAAAGGAGCATAGAGGGAACTCCGACCACATAAAGTATATATATTCTTGATCAGCATGACGAGCTGAGTTGATATAGCCATGTCCGTCTGTCCGTCTGTCCGTCCGTCTGTTTCTATGCTATCTCCTCCGTCAGTTTTAAAGCTATCGTAACCAAACTTTGCACGAAGTCTTTTGGTATAAATACGCTGCACATTTGTCGGAACCGGCCGGATCGGATGACTATAGCATATAGCTGCCATAGGAACGATCGGTTGAAAAACTAGTTTTAGTGAGAAAAACTTTTTTTGTTTTCAATGTTATCGCTCCCAACGCTCGTATTTATAAGTTTTTAGTGATTTCACATAATTTCACTAAGCCATTTTGAAATCGGACAACTATATAGTATAGCTGCCATACAAAAGTAAGGTCTGAAAAAAGTCTTAGTGAGAAAAACTTTTTGTTTTCAATGTTATCGCTCCCAACGCTCGTATTTATAAGTTTTTAGTGATTTCACATAATTTCACCAAGCCATTTTGAAATCGGACAACTATATAGTATAGCTGCCATACAAAAGTTAGGTCTGAAAAAAAAGTCTTAGTGAGAAAAACTTTTTTGTTTTCAATGTTATCGCTCCCAACGCTCGTATTTATAAGTTTTTAGTGATTTCACATAATTTCACCAAGCCATTTTGAAATCGGACAACTATATAGTATAGCTGCCATACAAAAGTAAGGTCTGAAAAAAAAGTCTTAGTGAGAAAACTTTTTTTGTTTTCAATGTTATCGCTCCCAACGCTCGTATTTATAAGTTTTTAATTATTTTACATCATTTCACCAAAATTTTTTTCGAAATCGGACCACTATATAGTATAGCTGCCATACAAACTGTCAGGCACATATCAAGCTCCAAGGGTATATAAACTTCGGTCGAGCCGAAGTTAGCTTGCCTCTATTTTTTGTTTTCAATGCTATCGCTCCCAACTCTCGTATTTATAAGTTTTTGATGATAATTTGTCGAAATCGGACAACTATATAGTATAGCTGCCATACAAAAGATAGTTCTGAAAAAAACTCTAAGTAAGAAAACCTTTTTTGTTTTTAATGTTATCGCATCCAAACTTGTTACTGGTCAATGATACATACTACCATATAAGTCTGCCAAGTTTGATCCGAATTGGATGACTATATCATATAGCTGCATAGGAACGAAAGGTCGAAGAAGTTGTTCTAGTGAGAAAAACTATTTTTTTTAACACCACACTTTTCAGTTATGAATATATTGTATAGCTGCCATATAAAAAACTGGCAGGCATATATCGTGCCCCAAGGGTATATAAACTTCGGTCGAGCCGAAGTTAGCTTCCCTCTATTTTTATACTCTGTACCTAAGGTACACAGAGTATATTAAGTTTGTGCAAAAGTATGTAACAGGAAGAAGGAATCATTTCCGACCCTATAAAGTATATATATTCTTGATCAGCATCAACAGCCGAGTCGATATAGCCATGTCCGTCTGTCCGTCTGTCCGTCTGTCCGTCTGTCCGTCTGTCTGTCCGTCTGTCCGTCTGTCCGTCCGTCCGTCCGTCCGTATGAACAAACAGATCTCGGAGATGGTAAGAGATAGAGGTTTGACATGTATTGGACAAATGTTTTTATAGCTGCAGGCAGATCAAGTTTATTTTCAATTTTGGCCACGCCCCTCCCGCCCCCGCAATTTGGAAAAAACGTTATATCTTCTACAGTATTGAATACAGACGATTCGTACCTTTTAGAGATAGTTAGTATTTAGCAAAATGTATAATTTTGCCGAAGAAATGATAAAGATCGGATGAGCGGTTCTCAAGTTATGACCAAAAATAAATTCCCGCCTCCCCCACCCCCTCCCACGCGTTCACAACCAATACCGCATTTTTATTCAACAACGTGTGAGTGAAAGAGAGCGGGAGAGAGAGAGAAACTTAGAGATGAGCGCAGCAGAAACGTTGCATTCAGCTCCAGCTCTTGGTACAGAGTATGTCATAGTCGGGCTTGACCGACTTTCTCACTTGTTTTGAACTGGTTTGTTCTCACCAGAGGTCGCAATAATCGGTCTCTCTCGTGCTTGTTGTCAGAAAACAACCGCTCATTCACTGACACGATGCGTAACTGTTGCGAAAAAACACACAAACTTCGTTCATCTTTGGCTTGCTCTTCGCTCAACCGCCGACCGCTTTTGGTCGCTCGCTCGGCTCAGTGTTCACTCGAGACCTTTTCGGTCGTAAAAACTCGGCAATTGGTCTTTTGCGCATGTATGTATGCATGTGAGTTGCGCGTGTGGCGCACTGACTATTTATACATACGCATATGCACACAAATGAGCGCCATATCACCTTCTCCCTTCCTCTTTAATGCTTTGCCTGTGACGAAATTCTAAGGCAACAACATAAGGCAAACGCAACAACAAAAATAAAAACCTTTTTTGCTGACTTTTTCCTTGCTTCGCTCACTTACTGACTCTCAGTAGCTGAACAACAACCGGTTCTGTTCGCTTCGCGCGGTCAGTAACAGACCGACTCGTGTGTTGCGCTCAACCCGAAACCGAAGAGCGAGAACACGAAAGAAACGAAAAAGAGGGTTGCTGGTCAGACACTGAGCGATGCCGTTTCATTTTTTTCGGTCTATGTTGTGAGCAGACCGCGCAGAAAATTTTGGTTGAGCAGATTTTGCGACCTCTGGTTCTCACAGTAATGTAAAATTGGCTATACAGCTCCAAAGGGGCCATGCCAAGCTTCTCTCAATCTCTTGGCGTGTGTGCTTTTAATTTTTCGCACAAGAGAAAGGGACCTACAGATTAACGCCGAATCGGAACTGCAAATTTGCTTTTTCATGGCTAGTTATTTCACAGCTGGCGCCAATAGCTGATGAAGGTGACCGTATGTGTAAAAGCTATTTTTTTAAAGAAAGAAAAAAACTTTTATTATTAGATGTATATAAGACCTCCCTCCCAGCAGTCCAGCACACTAACCGCTGGGCCACAGACGGCCCACACAGTACGAACTATTTTAAATCATTTTGAGGAGATAGTGTTCTTATTTTAAGTTGCTTTTATTCTTAGGTTCTTAAAACAAAAACGTATTTACTTAAAATGAGTTCGCTTTGTTCTCATATGTAGTAAAATTTGTTCTTTAGAACGGAACAATATCAACTCGATTTGAGTTTGCGATTTGTTCTTGAAGCGAGAACATTTCACTACATATGAGCATAGCTCGCAAATAAGTTCTCTTTTCGTTCAGTCTCGCTTAAAAACAGAAACAATCAGCACACTCGCTCTCTCACTGAGCCGAACACTTTTCTGCCCCGCTCTTGTGTTTTCTGTTTTCTCAGTTCGCTTGAGCAAAACAAAGGAGTCTGTCCGCCTAAAACAACTGAGAGAGACATTTTTGAAGGGGTGGTGTTGCAAAAACATGAATATAATCCACTTTCGAAAAGATGCCCTGAAAGTGACTCCCATTGTCTGCACGCAGTTCAAGCTTGTTTCAAATTTTTACCACGCCCACTCCCGCCCCACAATGAAAAATGTAGAATAACTCAACAATGTTCAATATATCGATTTCTACACTTAAACTCACATCTGTATTTGCAATATCTATCTATAATCTCTGAAATTTTCATAAAAATCGGATAATAAGTAGCCGACTCATAAAATGTTGCATACTTTTCGGCTTTGTAGTTGCGTTCGAGTTTGCCTTTGACATAGGAGAAAGAGAGAAGAGAGACACAAACGGTGTTGTTGTCGCAAGTCTACTCCAGAGCTCGCCAGCCATAGCTACCAGGAGCCGAAGTCAGTTGTGCAAAAGCTAGCCGAACTTATGGTTGTGTAAATCGGGGATCATTGAATTGCAAGTAAATCGGCTGTAGTCTGGAGAGAGCTCTCTTGTTCACCAACACAAGAACACTTTTCTGTCCTCTCTTTTTGGCCAGCTCCGCTCTGCACTCACCACAAATAAAACCTTACCTCGGAACGAAAGACATGAACACTAGACTGAACGTCCCTTATATGAGAAAAATGTTTCTGGAAATGCTTTGTTCCTGAATGCGCAAAATTTCGTAATAATTTCTAGTTCCCATAACGAAAATTGAGAAAAGCTTGGCTTGGCCCCGTTGGAGGAGCTGTATAGCCAATTTTACATAACGAAAATCCAAAACTCGAAATTTTAAGGTTTAATACTGGCGCCGTGGGTTTAAACTTGCTACATTAAATTTCACCTTCCCCTTTTTCGTTTTACGGCTTCAGTAAAGC
Source organism: Lordiphosa clarofinis (assembly GCA_018904275.1). NCBI lineage: Eukaryota > Metazoa > Arthropoda > Insecta > Diptera > Drosophilidae > Lordiphosa > Lordiphosa clarofinis. The sequence continues at coordinate 883,155 of JAEIGQ010000129.1, forward strand.
AGCCTTCGAGATGCCAAACGTTGTTGTTTAACTTAAAAACAGTTGTTCCAGAAACAATCAATGCTGTTCCTGAATTAAAACTGCAGGCTCAGCATGTGGCATACCGTAAGATGAAGAGGTTCTTGGGTGTATGCATTTTTTACCCGAACTTTCGATGTTCCGCTAGCTTTGTTCGCGTGGAATTCTGCATAGTTTGACCATTGCAGCCCGAAATTTTGGCCAAAAGTCCCAATTCCGATTTACGATTTGTGATTTATGATTGCCGATTTTACCTGCTGAATACAGAGATTGCCGATTGGGATTGGAGAATTTGACAATCATGTTTACTGAATAGAAATCGAACAAAACGTATGATTGCTTAACGATTGCTTGGTCAGCCTACCTTAGTGCAGACATACATATAAAATTTTCTAATTAATAAATCTATAAATATATAAAGGATTTTGTGTAGATATTTTCTAATTTTTAAAAGTACCAAACCCACGGATTATCTTACAGTCTGCCATCAATTCCATTCAGCAGAGACTCATCAGCAATCACAAATCGAAAATAGGTAATTGCTAATCGGAATTATCTGCTGAATACGCCCATTAACAATGTAAAATTTTTACAGTGAAATCGGGAATCATCTTCATAGGGAATACCAATAAAACATGTGAATAGTTTTACAAATATATTTTTAAATATTAAGCACACTGTAACTACTCACACAGAATTGACAAAAAATTTCCCCCTTTTTCCCCTTTTAAGTTAATTTACAGTGTGCCTAATATGTATTAAATATATATGAAAACGAGAGCGTAAGTTAAAGTCGGCTCTAACCGACTTCGATATACCCGTTACTCATGAAAAAACATTTTTAACAGTGATCCTGCGTTCCTTAGGGTGACCATCCAAAAAGTATGCAACATTTTAATAAAAATGTCAAACCTCTATCTCTTACCACCTCTGAGATCTACGTGTTCATACAGACAGACGGACATGTCTATATCGACTCGGCTGTTGATGCTGATCAAGAATATATATACTTTATATGGTCGGAAATGTTACATACATTTGCACGACTTTAGTATACCCTTCTTATTCTAAGAGTAACGGGTATAAATACTAATTTAACGTTTAATTATATTTCACCATGAGGTACACTTGGGATGTGTTTGCAAAAATTATATGTTGTTAGGGACCTCTTGATGAAAAAACCACCAAAAAACTGTCGGTGTTGCAAAAGGCTAACACCGTAAAAGAATTATTTGAAAATTTTAATAACTTTTTTTGGGTCAAAGAATTGGCCTTAAAAATGTGCAAGAATTATTTTTTGAATTGTTCTGTAGACACTTACAACATATATTAAACCCATCCAAATCGGTTAAGCGGTTCCTAAGGTAAACGAATTTTTTGATTTATTTTTCCACACTCATAACTCTACTCCAATAGCGATTAGAAGACTAAAAATTTAGGAGAGTGAGTTTCTTATTGATGGTAACAACATATCTAAATTTGGTGCTGATCGGAGTGGGGGCAGTTTTTGTATGCTTATTCTGCTATGCCCTTTAGAATTTATAAAAAATTAAATAATAAATTAAAAATAAATTAAAAATTAAATAGGGTGTGTTCCCAGATTGAAGTCGGTTTCCGAATGAACTTATGGTCTTCGAATTAAAATTGCTTAAGTTTATATGTGAAGTGCCAAATATGTCAGAGATTACTTAATCAGATCAAAAGAAAATTGTAATTATTTGACAATTTTGATCCGCTTGGCTTTCAGTAGTCGATTTTAAACCGTCAAAGCTTATAACCAATATCAAGTAACCAAAGATGTTTTCGTTACTTGATACGTAAGGTTCTAGGATTTTAAATTCGTAATTTTGTACAAGCCCGATTAACTGAAAACCTAAGTCTTTGTTAATGAATAATTATTATAATCCGAATACTTGTATCACAAATATGTTTCTTTAGTTTATTAAATGAGTGAAGAGCGAACCGAACCGTAACCGCGGTTCAGTAAGCTCCAAAAACCATGCAATGAACCGAACCGGCGGTTCGAAAACTGTGTGAACCACTGAACCGAACCAGTCCTTATTTCCAAGTGGTTTGCATCCCTGATTTTAATATACCCTCTCCAAGGGTATAAATTGAATTACTTAAAACAAGTTATTCAAATTTATTCATAAAAGTATAAATTTTGCTATTTGGATAAGCTTGTCTGTACTCTTCGATGCATTAAGAACGGTGATCGAGTTTTGTACTACGCCAATCGAAGTACTCTACTAATTTCCCGCCCCACAGCATCAGAACTCAATTCCATTGAATTTTCTGAAGCGTCATCAAAAATACCTTCTAAATAGTCCATAAAATTCTATTCTCTTTATAGCGACATTTTTTCTTAGATCCACATATTGATCATAAAGTCTCCCTCAGTTTCTGAACACATTTTTTTCCTACCTTCATGATAAACCCGAATGAATGTCCCTTAATGAGTTTTTGTGTCCTGATATATTTTGCTGAAGAACCGCTCAGACATCGGCACCCGTTGCGGGCGTTGCGCCCCAAATGAAATAAATGCTGTTCAAATTCTCTATATCTATATATATTTGCATAAAATGTTTTATAAAAATAAAGTTCAACAACAACGTGTGGCATCTCAAAAGTTACTTCTACGAAACAGTAAAATGGAAAAGGGGAAACTAAAATTTAATGTAGCAACTTTAAACCAACGGCGCAAGTTTTAAACCTTAAAATTTCGAAGTTTGGCTTTTCATTACGGTAAGAAATAGAGGAATAGAACATTGAAAAAAAAATTCCCCTATGATTACGTTCAGTCTAATGAATTAGTTGTTGCTTAATGTAGACTTGTGGCGCACATTGGACGTATACGCGCCAGCTATTTCGTTGCGTCAAACCACAACGAATGCTTGGCGGAATCGGCAAATTAGTGACGGAAAACCGTACGCATTAAATCTACTTGTCTTTGAGCAGGCGATTTCAAATCGCTCACCTTTATCTCATCTAACTTAGCAGACGGGCATATTTGTGTCCATTCACATATAAAATCAAACAGCTTAAATTTGAAATGCTATAAGGTTTATACGAAAACCTCCAGAGGTTAATAGAACACACCCCCGAATAAAAGCAGTTATGGTTTGAAAATGTTGACGTTCAGTTTGTTATTTTTGGCCTATGGCAGCAACCACTGTGCGGTGTAAGCGTTCCATTTGTCAGTGCATAGATAAGCTGCATAATAAAGCACAGAGTGGGCGCTGTCGATTGTGGGCTGGTCGAGTTTCTTAAATGCGCAAATTGCTTCGTATTGGGTTGGGTTAGGCTATGCTCAGGCACAAACACAAGCACAGACAAAGTGCCTACGTGTATTCCTGCATGTTCGTCTCGGCAATCGACCACTACCACCACCATCTTGTGACCCGGGCAGAAGCCGAGTGCGCGCTCTCTTCACCGCTTATTTTCTCTACGAAGTGCAGAAGTTTCGTCGTAGGCTTTGCAGTTTTCACCACACTTGTGGCAAGGATGTCAGCTAAAATGCCTTGACCCACTGCGCAGCTGGTCAACGACTGCAACATGGAGCTGAACTGGATTTGGGTCATATGATTAACCACTGCCTTTCACATTTCTGCCCTCATTTCAGATTGTGGCCCGTCGCCATGACTTGAAGCTAATTGTCACCTCGGCGACAATGGACTCGACCAAGTTTGCCACCTTTTTCGGCAACGTGCCCACATTCACCATACCGGGACGCACCTTTCCGGTGGACGTGATGTTTAGCAAAAACGCCTGCGAGGATTATGTGGAGTCGGCGGTGAAGCAGGCGCTGCAGGTGCATCTAACGCCCAATGAGGGCGATATGCTAATCTTTATGCCAGGCCAGGAAGATATCGAGGTGACGTGCGAGGTGCTTGAAGAGCGCCTTGCCGAGATCGATAATGCCCCAGTGCTAAGCATTTTGCCCATTTACTCGCAACTGCCCTCCGATCTGCAGGCCAAGATCTTCCAGAAGTCCTGCGACGGGGTGCGCAAGTGTGTGGTAGCTACAAACATAGCGGAGACGTCGCTGACAGTCGACGGCATCATCTATGTTATTGACTCTGGCTATTGCAAGCTAAAGGTGTACAATCCTCGCATCGGCATGGATGCTCTTCAGATTTATCCCATCTCGCAGGCTAATGCCAATCAGAGGTCGGGTCGTGCCGGCCGCACAGGTCCAGGGCAAGCTTTTCGCTTGTACACGCAGCGTCAGTATAAGGACGAGCTGTTGGCCCTCACGGTGCCGGAGATTCAGCGTACCAATCTGGCCAACACGGTGTTGCTGTTGAAGTCGCTTGGGGTGGCCGACTTGCTGCAGTTCCACTTCATGGATCCGCCGCCACAGGACAACATTCTGAATTCGCTGTACCAGCTGTGGATTTTGGGTGCATTGGATCATACGGGAGCCCTAACCACATTGGGTCGGCAGATGGCTGAGTTTCCGCTGGATCCACCTCAATGTCAAATGCTGATCGTGGCTTGTCAGATGGAGTGCAGTGCCGAGGTGCTCATCATAGGTAGGATAACTCATTTCCATTATCAAACGTCATCAAACTGTAACTTTCTTTTGTAGTTTCTATGCTGTCTGTGCCCTCGATTTTCTATAGGCCTAAGGGACGCGAAGAAGAAGCAGATGGTGTCCGCGAAAAGTTCCAAGTGCCTGAATCTGATCACCTGACCTACCTCAATGTGTATTTGCAGTGGAAGCAGAATAGGTAAGCAAAACTCACACACATCACATCTAACCATATTTTATATCGAGTTCCCATCCGTCCACAGCTATAGTTCTTCTTGGTGCAATGAGCACTTCATCCACATCAAGGCCATGCGGAAAGTGCGCGAGGTGCGGCAACAGCTGAAGGATATCATGACACAGCAGAAGATGAGTGTAAAATCCTGCGGCACAGACTGGGACATTGTGCGTAAATGCATCTGCTCGGCGTATTTTTATCAAGCTGCCCGCCTAAAGGGCATTGGGGAGTATGTGAACTTGCGAACGGGTATGCCCTGTCATTTGCATCCCACCTCTGCCCTGTATGGCCTGGGCACCACTCCCGACTATGTGGTCTATCATGAGCTTATCATGACGGCCAAGGAGTACATGCAATGTGCCACTGCGGCAGATGGCTATTGGCTAGCCGAGCTGGGACCTATGTTCTTCTCCGTTAAGGAGTCGGGTCGCAGTGGACGGGAGAAGAAGAAACATGCTGCCGAGCATCTCAAGGAGATGGAGGAGCAAATGTTGCACGCCCAGCACGAGATGGAAGAGCGCAAACAGCAAGCTGCTCACCGAGAGGAGCAACTGGCGGCCAAACAAGAGATTGCCACGCCCGGAAATGCCACGCCCCGGCGTACCCCGGCCAGGATTGGACTGTAGGGCGCAGCAGAGTCAGGATTTCTACGTATTTTTTCCTATGTATAAAAAATTCTCTGTTCATAGGTTTACACATTTTTCTATATTCCAATAAATGTCCATGATAAAGTGAGGCCAATTAGGTAGAGAATACTAGACAGATTGAAAGCAGCTGCTCCTCTGTTCAACACACACTGAACATTGTCACGGAGAGTATGATTGGCACTGCAGCGACACTCGCCCCACTTGCACTGCATTGCTGGAGCACCTGCTTCCATCTCCAGCGCCAACGGAAGCTGTTGGAGGCAATCACTATCGTTTCGACAATACGCTCCAAATGGAATTATGGGCAAGCAGATCACACGCTTCTCCGATTCCCTTCCAGGCTCCTCCTTCAGCTGCTCGCTAGGATAATAGTTTGTCCGGCAGGCACAGCGGTGATCAATTTCATGGCACTGTCCGCCGGCTCCTAACATTAACTGGCAGGAAGCATTATAATCACAGCTTTCCCCGTACTTTGACTCCATTATACATTTGGTCATGTTGCGATTGTGAACATAATTGGCGTTGCAACCGCACTTGTTGGACTCCGGCAGGCACTGAGAGGCTTCACGGTTACCACAGTCCGTGTCGTTTACGCAATTCGATTCTATGACGAGATTGAATTAAGTTTGAATTTAAATCGGAGTTCGGTGAACTTACGCAACATGGCCAAACAGCGTCCTTTAAACGGCTCAAAGTTAGTACGGCACAGGCAGCGTCCTTGGGGTAGATGACAAACACTGAAGGGGTCCGCCTGGTGACACTGGCTGTCCACTTCACACGGCCCGTCCAATTGAACTATTCTGGACAGGCAGCGTCGTTTATCCTTACTTGGCATATACCCTGCGGAGCAAAAGCACAGCTCCTGGTCCTGTTGCATTTGGCATTCTGTATTGGGTTGGGTACAGGGACAGGGCCCACCGATGAAGTTGGTTAACTTTTGCCCCTGCTCCTTGGGCTGGCAGTCAACGGGTTGATCATTGTCACGTGCCGTGCAGACGCAGTTGAAGTCATGGCAAAGACCACGATCGAACTGTAAGCACTGCGCATCCGTGGTGCAAGCCAGCTCCAAGAGCTCCGGACCCAAGGCCGTACAAGCTCCCAGTATTAGCCCAGCAAGGCAGAGGAAATGCAATAAAATCATTTTATACAAATTTTTAACTTCTTTCCAATCGCGATTGCGCAACATCAGCAGAAGGCAGTCACCGTTAGAAAGCTCGTGCTTCCGTTCAGAAATCATATCGATACATTTGGCACACCTAGCAAAAGCTCAGATTAATAAAACAAAAATTGTGTGTACCGTTGTAAAGCGTATTATAAATCAGGGATGCAATCCGCTTGAAGATGGAGATAAGAAAGGGTTCGGTTCAGTGGTTCACACAGCTTTTGAACCGCCGGTTCGGTTCACTGCATGGTTTTTGGGGCTTACTGAGCCGCGGATTCGATTCGGTTTGCGCTGTACTCCTTTAACAAACTAAAGAAATATATTTTTGATACACATGTATGACTACATAGTTAGATTATTTAGTAGGAGTAGTAATTGTAGTCGTTATTTATATGGAATTTCCCTAGATTTTCGTTGTAACATTAGTTTGTTTCTCGTTTAGAATTATACTAAAGGTTATAACTCGTCAGCCTGATCCTCTTACCATCCTCATGCTTGTACTACACACGGTTGCCAAGCTCGTCGTAAGATACCGCATCGTTTCCAGCATAAAGATGGATAAAATATCCCGCTCCAATTGTTAAAATAATTCTGAACAATTCTGAAAATAAAAACAAAATTCTGAGATAAATCTAAATCATTTTATTCCCGTTTAATAAAACGCATCAAAAATCAACAAAACATAAATGGTTTCACATTTCAAAATTATATGTCCTTAATATTTCGAATTTTTATACGTACTTATTATATAAGAACTAATGATTACATTATTTGCTAATAAATATCATATAATGTACTCGCAGGTACCCGACGTGCGTTGCTACGCCGCTCACAAAGCGAAGAAGTAAAGCATACTTAACAATTACCGTCTATCAAATATTCATCTAGCTCAATTCAACATCCGTCTATTTACCCGTCTTCACGAGAATCAAAATCGCTATAAACTTTTGAAATTTTGCGATTTTTTCATTCATATAAGAATTTTTGCAAATTTTTAATATCAAATCTTTATGATTTCCGATTTTTGGGACAGTTCGGTCTGTACACCACATTTTTTTACCCTTTACTATTGCAGTCGATCAAATCTTCATAATAATTTTGGGAATAAGAAAATTTTGCAAATTTCGCATTTATTTTAGTTGTTTTATTGTGTTTTGGTGTTTAATTGTTTGATCTACAACTCCTGTTTACCCGTCTACATTGCCATTTCCAAACTTTGCAATATTTGGGACTGTTCAATCTTTTGTTTTTTTGTCTACATAGATAATAATCGTAGGACCTATGAAAATTTGGAAATTGTGACGATTAGTTTGACCGTTTGAACTACAATTCCTATTGGAGGAATCTGACCACCAGTTAAGAACGTTTTAATGCTTTCGAATACGTTTTAGTGCGATTTTGCTAGAGAAAACGAATGTCTTTATATTTGCAGTGCAAATGCACAAGTTTACCATCTATGTATATTGCCACGGCTGTTGAGGTCGGAGATGATTCCTCTTAGTTACATACTTTTGCACACTCTTAATATAATTAGGCACCGCTGTATAAAAAAACAGAAACCGTACCGGTACCAAAGTTTCGGTTTCGTTCCTGTTCTATCGGTTCCAATAACAACGGTAAACGGTATACGTATACTGTGCTCAAAAAAAAAGTTTGTTTCGGTTCAGGTTCCGGTTCCGGTACGCGATTTGAAACGGTTTATTTCGGTTGTTGTTGTTGTAGCGGCTTCGTTTTTTCGGGTTGTACAAAAAGGGGATAAGAAAGAAGAGAGTAAGATAGAGGTGGATAGTGAGTTGAAAGGTGGGGGAAGTATAGAGAGTGGGATTATATAGTGGATAGATTGGATGTCGAATCAGCTAGGGCTAGCACCAGGAAGGCTGCGCACTCGGTGGGGTGCGTCCAGAGGTCTTCGGCAGTCAGGTTAGTGGGTGCGTTGGGGCAGTCGAAAAGGTGTTTGGTGTCGTGTGGACTTCCTTTACAGTCAGTATCCTGACCGTAGTTGTGCAAGGGTCGTGCGCGTGGTTCTGGGAAGCTGTTTTTCCGTGTCGCTGATGGGTGGTGGGCGACCACCACGCACTATGTTGTGCCTGAGTCCATTTATCGCATTTTCGACTGTCCTCTTATGGATGTCATCCCTCACACTTAGAGCCTCAGAAATCGACAGGTTTGTGGCATCGTTCGTCATCTGTCTGATTTCTGGCATGAAAATGCGGACATCTTGTCTGCTGGTACGTGTGGGGAGGACAGTTTGGAGCGAGTTGTGGTTTGCGTGCTCGACCATAAGGCTGCTGGCGAGGAATTGCTTGTCCAGCATGCACTTTCTATTTCTTCCATGGAGGTGACCTCTGGGTCTGAGTGGCTCCAGCCGTTTTTGGGCCCTCTGCAGGTTTCCCCACTGTGTCTCGCTGATAGCCGGTGACCAAGCCGGGGCTGCATAGTCTGCGAGGGTTCTCCCTATGGCCTTATAGGTAATTAGCAGAGTCTCCTTCTCTTTCTCCCATGAGCTTCCTGAGATTGCCTTTAGTGCTCGGTTCCTCTCTCTTATCTTGCGAGCCGTGTTTTCTGCATGTTTGGCGAAGAAGAAGAGATTGTCGTACGTCACCCCCAATATCTTTGGGTATTTGTTCGTGGGATTTGTTGCTCCATCCACGGTGACGTCGAGCTGAGTATTCACTATTTTCGTCCATGTGGTGAAAATGGTGGACGAGGATGTCTCAGGCGAGATGGTGAGGTTTCTTGCTAGGAAGAATGCTGTGACTGTCGGGAGGTAGGAGTTCAGACTCGCAACTACCTTGTGGTGATCCCGATCCGATCCTAGGATGGTGCAGTCATCAGCATAGCTAACCAGCTTGAGCTCAGTGGGGGGAGGTGGGATCGTGGAAATAAAGAAATTAAAAAGGAGGGGCGATATGACACCACCTTGTGGGACTCCTTGTTTTAATTTCCGGTACGAGGAATTCTTCCCTCGGAATTCGACGTACGCTTGCCGGCCTGAGATGTAGTTAGCCAGCCAACGCTTTGGCAGCGTTGTGGTCTCCACGTCCTGTAGCAGCTTCGCATGGCTTACCGTATCGAAGGCTTTCGATAGGTCAAGGGCAACCAGCACAGTACGCTTGTGTGGACTGGGGAAGTTCAGTCCATTTGCGATGGTGGTGGTGATCTCGCAAAGCGCTGTGCTGGTGCTTCTTCCTTTGCGAAAGCCGTGTTGGTGCTCTGCTAGTGGGAGGTTTTCTTGCAGCAGGTTTATTTCGGTTAACGGTTCTGGTTCCGGTATTGAGCCCTGCTCCAAACCCTCGTATTTATAAGTTTTGAATGGTTTCACATATTTTCACCAAAATTTATCGAAATCGGACGACTATAAAGCATAGCTGCCATACAAAAGATACAACACAAGATGGTCTCAAAATTCTTGAGAACAAATTTTCCAAATGTTGTAGGAATGAGTAAAGTTGTTCTCAATCGGATAATATTTGCTTTATACAACAACAAACCCGCGTTTCAACAGAGAGATGTACAAGAGAGAGAGAGAGAGAGAGAAAGAGCGAGTGAGAGCGAATTGGCTCTCTTTTTGGTCTCTCTTTTGTCAGCTCAACAAAGCATAAGGAGCCCTCGAGACCAGACCCGGCCACCGCTCTAGACCAGAGGCGGCCAAATGGAGAGGACAAAAAAGTGCGCTTGTGTTGGTGAACAAGAGGGCTCTCTCCAGACAACGCGTTCACCGATTCACACAACCATCACTTCGGCTCGCGTTTGCTTAGAAACACGACTGACTTCGGCTCATATTAGCTGAAGGTGGCCGGGTCTGCTCTAGAACAGGGTTCCACAGGAAGAGAGCGTTAAAACATGACTGTGTCTCTCTGTAACACACAATGAAGTATAACTTCGGCATGCATTGTCTAGACGTGCATCTGCAAAACTGTTCAACGGCTGAATTAGCTAGCGCGTCATTCTATACGTTGAGAGCATAAGGCAAATTCCCAGTCAAGCACGAATAAATTTTTCTTTGTTTTTCTGAAAAACTTAAATGAGTGGTTCGTTGAAGCGATGTTTCTGATTCCTATGGAATATATGGGTGGAAAGAGAAGCAGCGGGCACGCATATCCAGAAGTCTTGCCTCCCTTCACTTCAAATCAAAAGAGGTACGTCCCCGTTCCCTATTCCACCCAAATGTGAGGAGTCCGCCCACACCTGGGCCAATTGCAATCCAATTTTTTACCCAGGTCATGAATGTTCTTGAAAACTGAACAATATTAACTCAAATCATGTTCTCTTAAATGGAACAATATTAACTTAATTTGAGTTTTTGTTTTCTCAAATAACACTGGCCAACAGCCATTTTTCCAGCCTTATCGATGACAAATTCTGATCCAGTTTTGTGCACTAATTCCAAAACTGGTCTCGGTATTTCTCCATCAGCTCTTGTTTTCAAGATATCGCGGAAAATCCATTTTGCAGTATTTTTTGCGTTTAAAAAATTATGGAGGTTACACCGAGCTACAATATCTGTATTTATGAGCTCTATGCGACAGTATACATATTAAGGTCGCCTAAAAAAATCAATGGAGCAGCATCAGCAAACCCAAAAATGCCTAAATTGGCCTTTGAAGAGAAATATTCATCAAATTATAGCAAAATTTTCAAACTTAATCGCCGTGTACCAGCCATTTGGGGTGCTTGCATTTTAATGGAAACCACTTTAGGATCCAATGCTTCTTCTAATTTCACAAATTTTGTTGCATTTAAATCTTATCGATGGACAAAGTTACAAGCGGTTAATCCCGAAAAAATGAATTAAAATTTACGGCAGGATAACTAGATTGATACACAAAATGTGTATAGGAAATATTAAAAGACTACTTGATCTAACATAGTCCTTACATAAATTGTCAGGCAAATGTACAATAACATTCAATCAGTACTAGATTCAAACAATTTTCCCCAAATTCATATTTGCTTAACCTTGCGAGAATAACATTAAAATTATATAAATTGGGCTACAATTGAGCCAAATGTGTTCCGCACTCACTATAATCTATGGATTAAGCCCCTTGTGACTGTTCCATATTTATCTAAACTGGAGTGACTTCGGATGCTTGCAGTGTGCCCATCCAGTGGACATTTCACAAGAATGAAATTTCAACGTCCCACAGCAAGACGAAGATGTGCCTTTGGAGAAAGAGCTCAGCCATGGCTTTTATATTAACAAGGCTGTAACCAAAGCGTCATATGGCCTTGCTCATGCCTCCAGGAGCTTGGCATTATTATCCGGGAAGCGCCAAGCGAAAGTGTTAACGGGCCATAATAGCGGATTTTGTCATACCAGTTCTGACTGCTAAAGAAATAGAAAGTGCAGATATATAAGCTCATCGTAATAAAAAGTAAAAAAAAAAACAAAAACCTCACTTTCCAACATCTTGCTTTTTATTTATTGCCAAGAAACATCTGCATAAGAACTGCATAATGTTTTTTTTTGTATTTGGGTGCACAATTCATTAAAATACAAAATTAAAAATGTGTGAGTGCGTGGGGTGTTGAAAAAGTTCCTTAGAAATATGGTTTATTGATGGTTCGCAGCTTTCCGGGTGTCACCGTTATGTCAAGGGCAAACGTAAAAAGAAAAATTGGTTAGTTTAAATGCCTTACTGTTCCGAAACAGAATCAATCAAAAATTCAATTTGTAAAAAATGCGACCATTTTGAAATGATAAATTTGTGTAAATTTTATTTGCAGTCCACTGTAGAAAAAAATAGTAAAAAAATTGAGCGACGCTACCATTGAAAACCAAACATTACCTTAATTTGTGAAAATTTTTTTACAAAATTCAATTAAAAAGTCATCAAGTCGTCAAATGTCGTGACAGATTCACAAAGTTATTCGCTTGCGAAATGGAGCGAGTTTTTGTACTACCTTGCATGAATGAGCATTTCTCCAAATAATAAGAATGATCAACTTCCTCGACATATACATTCGTTTCATAGAAAGAGTCTTTACTACAATCTCTTTCCGCCAGGCATTTGTTGAAACTTGGAAAATCATAACAGTCACAAGGGGCTTAATCCATAGATTATAGTGAGTGCGGAACACATTTGGCTCAGTTGTAGCCCAATTTATATAATTTTAATGTTATTCTCGCAAGGTTAAGCAAATATGAATTTGGGGAAAATTGTTTGAATCTAGTACTGATTGAATGTTATTGTACATTTGCCTGACAATTTATGTAAGGACTATGTTAGATCAAGTAGTCTTTTAATATTTCCTATACACATTTTGTGTATCAATCTAGTTATCCTGCCATAAATTTTAATTCATTTTTTTCGGGATTAACCGCTTGTAACTTTGTCCATCGATAAGATTTAAATGCAACAAAAATTTGTGAAATTAGAAGAAGCATTGGGCTGCATGCTAAAGTGGTTTCCATTAAAATGCAAGCACCCCAAAAGGCTGGTACACGGCGATTAAGTTTGAAAATTTTGCTATAATTTGATGAATATTTCTCTTCAAAGGCCAATTTAGGCATTTTTGGGTTTGCTGATGCTGCTCCATTGATTTTTTGGGTTCGACCTTAAATGTATACTTCGCATAGAGCTCATAAATACAGATATTGTAGCTCGGTGTAACCTCCATAATTTTTTAAACGCAAAAAATACTGCAAAATGGATTTTCCGCGATATCTTGAAAACAAGAGCTGATGGAGAAATACCGAGACCAGTTTTGGAATCAGTGCACAAAACTGGATCAGAATTTAATACAAATTGGGCTGGACCTCACAAAAGTGGTCATTTTGTTGGCCTGTGTAATTGTTCTTGAAGTAAGAACATTGTACTACAAATGAGAAAATCCGTTAATGCATATCTTTTGTTAACGATTGTGCTCGTTTTGAGTCCAATGTTCTCGGTTTTTATACTCTGTACATAAGGTACATAGAGTATATTAGGTACGTGCAAAAGTATGTAAAAGGCAAAAGGAATCATTTCCGACCCTATAAAGTATATATATTCTTGATCAGCATCTACAGCCGAGTCGGTATAGCCAGGTCAGTCTGTCTGTCCGTCCGTCTGTCTGTCCATCCGTCCGTCCGTCCGCCCGCATGAACAAACAGATCTCAGAGATGGTAAGAGATAGAGGTTTGGCATGTATGGCACAAATGCTTCTTATACTTGCAGGCAGATTAAGTTTATTCTCAATTTTTTTCATGCCCCCAGAATTTGAAAAAATCGAAAGAGAAACTTAGAGAAGAGAGCCAGGTACAGAGTATGTCATAGTAGGGCTTGACCGACTTTCTCACTCGTTACCCTCTGTGTAGGTCTGAAAAAATCTTAGTAAGAAAATTGTTTTTGTTTTCAATCAATTTCAATTCAATCGCTCCCAATCTTGTTACTTAACAATTTTATACTACCACGCAATTCTGCCAAGTTTGATTTAAATCGGATGTCATATAGCAACCATAGAAACGAAAGGCCGGAAAAGTATTTCTAGTGAGAAAACTTTTATGTAGTCAATGGTAGTGTATTTATATGTACTTTCCAGCTATGAATTTTATCTGCTTTAGCATAATTTTGGATAGTTTGATCAAAATCGGATGAATATATCTTATAGATGCCATATAACAAACTGGCAGGCCTATATCATGCTCCAAGGGTATATAAACTTCGGCCTAGCCGAAGTTAGCTTGCCTCTATTTTTTTAGAATCTTATCATTTTCAAAAATCATCCGCTACAATTCTGTGTCGGTACTTTGATGCTGCAGCATCATAAGAGGACAGCAACGTTCAATTTGCTCCATTTAGAAGTTCCATGATCACATCTCTTTCAAAAGCTGTTTCCCCAAAGTACAATTGCCGCATCTCTGCTAAAATGGGACAGCCGACAAGAAAGTGTATACCGTCCTCACGCACCCTCACATTGGAAAGCGAGCAAATTCTAGTCCTGAAATGTGGTATGAAACTTAGTGTCAGGAAATCACCACGCGCCATAAAAATAATTCTTATTTGTTCGATCGTACTTATATTCATCCGAGAAGTAGTTGATTGCACCGAACTCGTAATTTAGTTCCCTTCCGAGCAGGCGATCGGAGCTGCACGACGCTTCCTTTATAAATTCTTCTCTATAGCTCTCACCCATCCTAAGTACAATTCGGTCTGAGCACAGTGCCCATTCCATAGTGTCGTCCAAAAGTAAAGCTACGGATAGCTTTTCCGCCAGGATTTTCCACTCTTGGAGACACAATCTTTGGAAGTCTGTGATCGGTCATACGCATTACGCGTTTAACGTTACATATTATACTTGAAATGGACGTCAGCTGTATATACTTATAGAGACGAAAGTCCAGTATCCAGATATATCATTCTGTTTGGCGTACACTTAGGCAGCGGAGCAATCTTTTAATAAAATACCTTAAAAGACATTCTACTTCGTCGAACAGGTATAACAGAGGTCATAATGGACCTCACCGCTGCAGTAAAGAGCTTGTATTTTGTGCAGGGCTGCAAACCGGTTTGGAGTTGAACCGTTCCGGATTCAAAGACTCCGGAATTTTTAGAAAGTCCGAACCTAACTAGAGAGGAAAATTTATTCCGCCCGAACCTGAACCGGAGCAAATAAAAGTCAAAAATGGGATCGGTTCATAAATTATAAAAAACTTTCTAGGCTTTATAATTGTTAACATTGCCATTGTCCAATATATCTGCACGCTCAAAAAAAATCTTCTTCTTCTTTAATGGCCAGCACTACCATTTGCCGGTCTCGGTCGTTGCTACTAATGTCCGCCAGTCGCTTCTGCTCCGTGCGAGCTGGTACCAACCTTGGAGATCTCTTTCCGCACCTGGTCTTCCCATCTTAGTAGAGGTCACCCCCTCTTGCTGCCTCCATTGTCAGCCGCCTTCGTTTTATACGCCTTTTTCACTGAAGCTTCTTCGTCCATCCTGGTGACATATCCTAACCAGCGCAGCCGCTATTGCTTTGTGCGCTTGACCAGACAGGTGTCCCCATAGAGCTCATACAGTTTGTCATTCTTTCGGATGCGAAAATCCTAGCCAACTTTCAACGGTCCATAAGTCCCCCGAAGAATCTTTCGCTCAAAAACGCCAATCGCCGCCTCATCCGCTGATGAGCGAGGTCTTTTCTAAACTTTTCTAACTAACTTTTCTAAAAAGAAGAATATGAAAAATTTGTCTGATAACACAGGATTACAAAAAAATGCCAGAAATTTAACTATGAAAAGTTAGCTTTCTTCTCTGTTTTAAAAGCTTGTAAGAATGTGTAATTAGTTCGAAATTTTCTAGTCAATTTAAATAAATTTTAAAGTCACATATTCTTTAAAATAACTATTGTGTTATATTGCAAATAGCAAGACTCTGAACTTACAAAAATGTACGAAATGTTAAAGATTTTTGCAATTACCATACATTTTTTATTTGAAACAGCGAAAACAAAATTATTTCTGAACCCCGGTTCAAACCTGAACCTAGGTTCAGCGATCTTCTAAACCAGCTCCGTGAACCCGAACCCAAAAAGTTTCAAGGGTTGGAACCCCGGAGTGCTTGATTTCCCTCCCGATTTTTAGGAGGTTTGCAGCCCTGATTTTGTGTGTGCCTTCTCGTACCGCTTGTTTCTGCTGCGGTTTGCTTTTTACCGCTATTCCTTCCTTTCGTTATTGTTGGTATTGATTATTAATATATATCGCCCCACAATTAAATAGTCCACACCAAGAACATTTATGTTTAAAAATGATATTTGTTTTATTCAACTCTTTTCGATGCGCACAAACTCGTCGTCTAAAAGCAACTAACTGTCGAAGAAGCAAGTAAAAGAAGGAATCTGACATAAACGATGGAATCGAAACATTACAGTTAGATCTGTGCACATACTGTTCATCTCTTTCTATTTCATTTGAATCAGTGTGACTTTGCTTCTTGCCCATGTGAAGTGAATATGGATTAATAAGACCGTATATGGGCATTTTCAACGGTTGTGCTTTCTTTCTTTGGGGTTTTTAGGCCTCCATATCCTCCAGACTGCTGTGCCGCTGACCGGAGTTGATCTTGATCTTAAGAATATGGTCCAATTCAAACTCCGTAGATGAGAGAAAAATTGTAGGAGAGAATTAAAAGAGGTACAATAGGGATAAGAGTATAAATATAAAGTTGGAAGATTGCTTTGCAAAGAAAATTTTTTTCGACTGCGCGCTTCGACTTCATTTAGGTTGGCCACTTGAAAAAAATTTAAATTAGACCAAAACCTATGCACTAGGAAATGTGACCATACAAAGAAAAGAATTGTCACTTCTGGTATTTTTTGATTTGGCAGTCCCTTTGTTGAGGTGTATACCAAGTTTAAACCAAATATAATGCAGTTGGTTATACTATTACAAATTATAATTGTACATAATTAAATCTGGTTTCACTGCCCCAAAACAAGAAATATACTTGGTATTTTTGTTTTGGCAGGAGCTGGTATTTTTTGGTTAGCGTGTTTTGGTAACACTGTTCGGTAACCATTCAGAGGAATATAACATGGCAATTTCTTTTAGTAATTTTTTAATAAAAAGTAGTCTAAACAGCGGTCTTAGCCTCCGTGGAACGCAGGCTGCTGCTCTACTGACAAGTCCAAGCACCCGCCATGGTCATACACTGCGCGGCAAGCCACCCGGTGTGGCCCGTAGCCTAGAGCAACGACTCCGAGGTAAGTACAAGTTGATGTAATCAGAAATGTCATGAAACGGAAATTATCTTCTCCATGCCTCCAGATGAGGCAGTCACCGATCCGGAAGTGATGGCTCGCGTCAATATTGGCTTTCCGCAGCTTAAGGAATCTCGTTCCCAACAGCTGAAGACACGATTGCAGCACCTTAAGACCCAGCGAGCCAGTAAGGATCTCGAACAGCTGGCGCGGAGCAACAAATGTATGTGGGAAATCAGTTCTTTGTAGGATAATGTTTCTCACGCTTTAGTTTTACCCTTGCAGTGCTCCTCGATCTGGATCAAGTGCATCAGACATATATAAAAACAACGGGACCACACAATCTGCGCCTAATGGCGGATCACTATGGTATTTTTGAGCACCTCTTTGGCAGTGCCTACTTTGTACCACGTGTGCCACTTCACATTAGCTATGAGTTGGGTGCCAGCTTGAGTCCCGTTTTCAGTGGAAATGTTATTAAACCAGCAGAGGCTGCTAAAGCGCCACTCGTTAGTTTTGAGGGTCAACTGGATCCGATAACCGGCAAGCAGACCAATAACTACTGGACACTATTGCTGACCAATCCAGATGCACACTACACGCAGCCAACTAAGGAGTGTCTGCACTGGTTAATGTAGGTGGCATCTAATGACAAGTCAATTTATTAATTTAGTCCGTGGTCTTCCATTTCCTTGCAGTGCCAATATACCCAACGACAAGGTTAGCGAGGGCCAAGTGCTTGTAGATTACCTGCTACCTTTTCCGCCAAGGGGAGTAGGCTATCAGCGAATGGTCTTTCTACTTTTCAAGCAGCAAGATCTCCTAGATCTGTCTGCATACCAATTGTCAGCCTCGGAGTATGGTAGTTTGGAGAAGCGCACTTTCAGTACCCTGGACTTTTATCGTCAGCATCAAGAACAATTGACTCCTTCGGGCTTGAGCTTTTACCAAACCAATTGGGATGAATCACTTACGCAGTTTTATCACGATGTTCTAGGTAGGTTTCTTCAGGAAGCAAGCGAACGCTATAAATCACTCAAAATTTCTTTTAGGTCTTAAGGAGCCCGTGTACGAATACGACTTCCCCAAGCCATACTTGTCTGATCAAAAATTTTACCCGTTGAAACAGCCGTTTAACCTGTACATGGACAAGCACCGTGACCCCAAACAGCTGAACAAAGAGTACTTGCAACGAAAACTGGCCAAAACGCATCCCTTCGATGGGCCAGAGCCGTCATTGCGTTTCCCCAGCGCTCATCCTATACGAGATGTGCCCTCCTGGCTGAAGACCGAGATACGCAAACAGCGCTTGGGCACAGGTCGCGTCCAGGACTATTAGAAACTAGATATTATTTTTATTATTTTCTATGTTTATTTGGTTAACAATTGTTTTTATCATTTACTGGAAGTACATGAGTCATCGACGAGTCTACAAACTGCGATCTGCTTAGCCTAAAATAAATAAGTAAAAGCGAAAGGCATAAAAATCCTTTTTGTGTTATGAGTTTAACAATCTTGTTTGAAGTAACCAATTTACACACAAACTTTAAAGACCTGCTCGCAATCAATTAAGGTACGCTCATATTTATGCTACACCTGCATTTGTAATCTCAAGCCAGGTTTTTAGGTGTACGCAAAATTAAAAGTATTGATAGCACAACTATTCTGCTGATTCCAGCGAATTTTTAGTGCCATTTACAGAGAAACTATTTAGTTGTGTAGCGCAAAAACAAAAATCATTTAAAAAATGAATAGGGGGTCGATTTGTATAGGTGGAAAAGTCAACAAAGCGTATAGCAAAAACGAAATCTACGGTATTCCAACTGGACTGAAAAACAAAATCAAAGGTGCCACAGAAATCACTAGTTCTAAATTCGCTCGAATTTGATTTCGCCTGAGATAAAAAATAAGATTTACTAGCATTATTTTGTGCGTTGATCTTTTGCTTAATTATTGTGCAATTTGCAAATCGATTGCAAACAAAGTGGCAACGCCGAAGCCAAAATAAAGACGAGAAGCCGCTCAAATATTGGTAAGTTTTATTATTCTTCCGAAATTTTTATAACTAAAATAATTTATAAAGCGGAAAGCAACGAACAGATGTCCAGGCGAAATTTGCTTGGCTTTTATGAAGGAGCATAGGTACTTGGCTCTCAATCTCACAATGGGCGGACAGGGAAGCTGCGGCTGTAGCTTAGAAAGAACTGACTTTAAATCTGGCCAACCTTTCCTCCGACTGCTTGAATTGAATAATGCGTGGCCCAATGATATAATCTTGCCTACGTATGTAAATATATCGTCTGATTTAAAAAGTAGATCAAATGCGGACCAAGAGGCTGCACTCTAGCGTCTTTTTACAGATTTGCTTTTTCCCTAAATCATCGATAGCCACCTGTCCTGCGAGAATCATTTATTTAATTAAAGCAAATCTTTTGCTAACATTTTCGTTCGCCGTTCTGGCGTAACCGTGCAGCAGCTAGAGTTGCAAGGTATCATTTTGTTTTTTGGCAGGCAGAATATTTGAATTTTTTGTGTGCAGTTAAAGAAAATGAAGTTTGTTATACCCTTGGAAAGGGTATATTAAAATTGTCCGGATGTTTGTAACGCACAGAAGGAAGCATCTCCGACCACATAAAGTATATATATTCTTGATCAGCATGACGAGCTGAGTTGATATAGCCATGTCCGTCTGTCCGTCCGTCTGTTTCTATGCTATCTCCTCCGTCAGTTTTAAAGCTATCTTAACCAAACTTTGCACGAAGTCTTTTGGTACAAATACGCTGCACATTTGTCGGAACCGGCCGGATCGGATGACTATAGCATATAGCTGCCATAGGAACGATCGGTTGAAAAACTAGTTTTAGTGAGAAAAACTTTTTTGTTTTCAATGCTATCGCTCCCAACGCTCGTATTTATAAGTTTTTAATAATTTTACATAATTTCAATAAGCCTTGTCGAAATCGGACCACTATATAGTATAGCTGCCATACAAACTGTCAGGCATATATCAAGCTCCAAGGGTATATAAACTTCGGTCGAGCCGAAGTTAGCTGGCTTCTATTTTTTTGTTTAAAAAAGAACCTACCAAATAGCTCACATTCAAAATACTAATAAAAAATCACATGAAAAGGCTTCATCTAGTTTTCGTTTGCGAGGTGTGGGGTGGCAAATCGCTAGTGAATTCTGTGGCATCCCTGAATATTTTTTCCACTTACAAATCGCACTTTCACGAAGAAAATAAATTATTGGTAATGCAAATCGACACCTTTATACCGTAGGTGCATCAGATTACAAAAAAAATTCACATCGCACACAAGGTCTTTTGGAGTAGCGCTTGGTTTTTGAGAACACCTAAAAAATGGTGTCAACAATATATGTAGATAATAAATGATTCATGGTTTTATGAAAATCATTTTTTGAGTTGTCGCATAAATATTAAACTTACCTTAACTGTGATATTTTTAATTTCCACATATATTTCTGCACAAACTTATTTGCCCTAGAGCAGCCGTGGGCACGAAATTTGAGTTTGGGAACAGTCCAACAGCAATAATAGAAAAAACAGAACGGTTTTAAATCTCAAAATTTTGTTATACCCTGGGAGAGGGTATATTGAAATTGTCCGGAAGTTTGTAACGCATAGAAGGAAGCATCTCCGACCACATAAAAGTATATATATGCTTGATCAGCATGACGAGCTGAGTTGATATAGCCATGTCCGTTTGTCCGTCTGTTTCTATGCTATCTTAACCAAACTTTGCACGAAGTCTTTTGGTACACATACACTGCACATTTGTCGGAACCGGCCGGATCGGATGACTATAGCATATAGCTCCCATTGGAACGATCGGTTGAAAAACTAGTTTTAGTGAGAAAAACTTTTTTGTTTTCAATGCTATCGCTCCCAACGCTCGTATTTATAAGTTTTTAATAATTTTACATAATTTCATTAAGCCTTGTCAAAATCGGACAACTATATAGTATAGCTGCCATACAAACTGTCAGGCATATATCAAGCTCCAAGGGTATATAAAATTCGGTCGAGCCGAAGTTAGCTGGCCTCTATTTATTTTTATTAAAAAAAGTCGGAAATTAGATCTCGATCCTACCACCAAAACGTATATTGCGGTTAAGCGCAAAAATATTTTTGTTTAATTTTATAAACAATTTCAAGAATGAGAAAAATAAAAAAAGTGGAAATAATTATTTGCAATTTTTGCCACGCCCCCTCCCGGCCCCGCAATTTGGAAAAACGTCATAGTATATCCCACAGTTTCGAAGATAGATTATTTATCGATTTGCCGAAGAAATAAAAAAGATCGGATGAACGGTTCTCAAGTAATGAACAAAAAAGTCCTGTTAGTTAGTTAAATATGGTTTGCTTTAGCTCTTCAAGTCTCTGATATCTCGGTGCTCATACAGACGGAAGGACGAACATGGCTAATTTCCACTCGTCTGTCGATTGTGATCAAGAACATATACGCTTAATAATATCGAATATGCTTCATTCTGCCTTTTACATCATTTTGCACGACTTTACTATACCCATTATACTCTACGAGGATCACCTTCTGCGACAAGAGAGAGAGAGAGGAAAAAAATAGAATAAGTGCACTGGAAAACACGGTAATTTTATTCCATCAGCCATTGTCAAGGTAAGGGCCTTACACCACAATTTTAATTTAATTTGTCAGTGTACAAGACGAATTCGGTGCGAGTCTCGGTGAGCCGACTGCTGAGCGGGTCGCATAGATTTTGCTGTTGTAACTCACTTGGAAGAGAGGGAATTGCTTGTGCGACTGAGAGGCGCCAATTGCCGAAAAACTGCCGATTGGCTACAATGGAAGCAATGACGTGCTCACCGCTGCCCTAGAAGAAGCTTGTCTTAGCTGATTAGTTACTGGGTTTTTGTTGAATGTTTTTTTTTTGGCACAGTTTTTTACGATTTTCATTGTAAGTGGGCAAATAATTTGACCAAACTATGTGGGCAAACTACTTGCCCGCTCCTATCTAACCCCAATGGGATAAGTACATTTTTCTAAGTAAAGCTCAAACTCTACCAAAGAGCCGAGAGCATATGCATTTTAAGTCTCCGCCTTCCCATAGGCGCCAACTGGAGGCCTGTACATCGCCGGCAACGAGATAACCTGAGGCAAATTAAAGGCATATTTGCGTTTGCCAATATTCTTAAGTACATTGTCCATGCGGGTCCCCTCACTAAAAAGATTGGGTGAAATTTTAGTGCGCCGATTAGCAAGGACCAATCAAAGTCTTACCTTCTCATTGTGCTCAAGGCATAGGGTACATGCTTGGCCGGCAGCTGGAACTCTCGCACCAGCACCCGGCATTGCTCTAAAGTCACAGCCATACCCGTGCGATCCTTGGCACTTTTGCAAGAGGTGAATCGCAGGCCATCCATTAATCGGCAGGCATCCTCCGCCAGATGCAGAATCTTCACATTCTTCGACACATTGGCCCTCAGCTGCTGCTCCATGAAGCCGAGTAGCGATTGCAGCGACTCGCCTGTGTCAACGGAGCCCAATCCCAACTTACGGTAGCGTCCAAAATATTGACTGAGCCTTAGATAGTTGTCCCAGTTGGAGCGATGCTGCTCTCGAGTCTGGCCCAGTGTCTCAGCAATGGTTGCCTTCTCATTGATGCCAATGTTGAAGAAAACGGGTGTAATTTTGAAGCTGATAGTGGAACCACTGCCAGGCAGGGAATGTTCCGGCATGGGCAATTGCACCTCCAAGGCCTGACGTGATCCTGTGATCTTTGGCGTGGGCAGCATCTTGCCCTCTCCCTGAGACCTCACCAATTGAAAGCTAACAGCAGACAAGTCCTCAATGGCAATGCACATGTCGCTCCACATGTCCGTTTCACCACCATACAGAGAGAGAAGGCCTTCGAAATAGGCCAAGGGACCAAGATCGCGCAGCATAATGAAATAGGCCATGTCCACCTCATTGCCCCAAAGACGAAGCATCAAAGCAGTGACCAGAGCCGTCAGCTGTGTGAGAAAGGGTGAGGGTGAGAAGGGAGACGGTTAAAATGTGTAGCACCTTACCGCCTGTGAGAAGCATACATCCCGCCGATACGTGATACTGGCCTGAAGGCGATTACAGCGCACGTCCTGCTGCAGCCGCTGGACGGAGTGCATCAGACGGGCCGTTTTCAGTAATCGATCCATTGCATGGCGCAGCTTGCGCATGCTGGGACGCAATTCCGCCGTCCAGTCTGTGGTAAGTGACAGATCTAAGCCGTCCGTAAATTTGTTGATCTTTTTGGCTCCAGGTACTACTGACGGCTGCTCCATTGACTGGGTCACTGGCACGGGAGCGGCAATGATATCTGGTGCTTGTTGGGGTGCCACGACAAACCCCTCCCGCTTGAGAGGCGTCTTCGGATGGCGTAGTCGTATGGCTGGACTGTCACAGCGGCCGCAGAAGAACTTTAGCTTGCTGACCAGACACATGACGCTGGCCTCGATATTCAACTGGGTGAGATCCAATGGCTCTGGCTCCTCCGTTGGCCGATAATAGTTGGCTGAGGGCGAGGAGTTCATCAGTTTGGTGTCCAGAAAACCAGCGGGCGTGCCCAACGACGGCGGCCTAACCTCATCCAGATCAATCAGCTGGAGTGGAGGTGCGGCAGATGCAGTAGTAGCTGTCTGCTGCCAGGCCATTGGCAGCGACTGATATGTGGCTTCCGCCTCCTCTAAGCTGCGCAGATGTTCATTGTAGCACTTGACCACATGCTGCAGCGAATCAATAGCGCTGATGTCCAGTGAACTGGATGGCGAGCTATTGCTCGGATGCCAGCTGTTGGAGCGCATCAGTGGCGGCTGTCCGCGCGGCCAAAGATCAGGAGGAGCCACCACTGGCGTAGCGAAATCCTCCAGCTCCGGTGACTTTAGTTCCAGGGCAGTCAACTGTTGGGTAATTTTGCGAAACGGCGACATGGACTCCATCAGCACATTGTCCGGCTCCTCGATAATGCGGTGCTGTTCAATAAAAGCCACTGCCTCCTCCACAATGCTCGGTTCCCAGATGTTCAACAGAGTGCGGGTCTTGGCCACCATTTGATTACACAGGGGCATCATATCTTTGGCACTGCGACGACTGGCCAGTTGAAGGAGTTGCGACATCAGTTCCACTATCTCCTTGCGCAGCTGCTTGGTTGCCTGAACAGCATCGTTGGCAGCTTGGACCTTGCAGGCATTACTCTGTTCCAGTTTCCAGGACTTGCTCTCCTGTAGAAGTCTGACAATAGACAGGCACAATTAGACCAAGGACACAAAACAGTTAAATGTGGGGCAACAGCAGTCGCGATCATAAGCAGCAGCCAAAACAATCTGAAACAAACTTGATCTGTCTCTGAGATCGACGCGTTCAGACAGACGGACGGACGGACGGACAAGGCTAAATCGACTCGCTTACCAAATATCTCTATACATATCTACAAAATTGTGGAAGATATGACGGTTCTTCCAAACTGCGGTGGCGGGAGGGGGCGTGACAAAAATTGAAAATAAACTTGATCTGCCTGCAACTATAAGAAGTTTATGTCCCATACATTTCAAACCTCTATTAATTACCATCTCTGAGATCTGTAGGTTTATACCAGTGTCCGGCACCGTTCACTGTTCTGTGTATTCAAGTAGCGACGTCTATCCTCTGTAGCAGCGGCGTCGATACACAGACACTATACGAGCGTACACTGCTCTCTTTTGAACTAACAAACATGTGCTAACTGAGAGCGCTCTCGCGTGTCTGAACGCACACATTCAAAGGCAAAATAAGCATGTGTGTTTTGCCGGACACTGGTTTATACGGATGGAAGGACGGACGGACATGGCTATATCGACTCGGCTGTTTATGCAGATCAAGAATATATATACTTCATAGGATCAGAAATGATTCCTTCTGTCTGTAACATACATTTGCACGACTTTAGTGTACCCTTTTTACTCTACGAGTAACGAGAATAAAATGTTATGGGAGTTTAAGTGGAGGCAACTTTTGGAAAAATCGAAAAAAAAAAAACGATTTTCGGTAATATCTCGATAACGCGTCAATAGAAGTTTTTTTATGGCGATTTTCGTGATCAGCGGGCCCTAATGGAAAATTGTTGTCGAGCAGTGAAACATTGTATTAGTTAATCCATACAAACATGCATTTATCATAAATTTTGTATGGGAGCCCTTCTATGGAGTGGAGATAGGGGGTAGGTGCCTAGGACAAAAATGTCGGGAAAAGAAAATCAATGGGGGTCACTGGTACATTTGACCCCCTAGAGGGGTGGCCCCTGGGCAGAAATGACCTTATAGATCAATTTTCGACCATTTTTCGAGAGCTTTGACCTTGATGCGGGGTCACTTCCCTCCAGCCCACCGCCACCACATTTTGGCTCACGCATTTTTTTACTTAACCTCACTAATTGGGGGAGGCTGGAGAAAGTCGAAATAGAAAAATCGTACACTAAAACATGTCTACTATGTACCTTTGGTACAGAGTATAAAAAGACTCATTTCCAGGAAGAATTCTGATTATTTGCATGGGTAATAAAAGTCTTACAGCTCGGTGAACAAAATTTAGGAGAAATTTTATTAATTGATCATTTTTAGGACAGTCAAACACCAAAAAATTAATATCCATAAAAGTTATTTCCGCGCTCTCAGGCTGTTGTCTATCTTAAAATAAATGAAATGTTCTGCTCAGAAAGAGAGCAAGCGTCACATATCTCCGCCCAGTACATTTTGTCGGCGGAGATATGTCGCTTTTTTCTGGCGGAGATATGTCGTTTTAAAACGACATACCTCCGCCGTGATCAATGGCGGAGATATGACGTTTTAGAACGACATTACTCCGCCGCGTTACAAACGACATATCTCCGCGCGGAGATATGACGCTTTAAAACAACATAACTCCGCGCGGAGATATGACGCCTCAAAACGACATAGCTCCGCCGAGTTACAAACGACATATTTCCACCGCACATTGGTGCGACTAGAGCAAATTGCGCGCCAAAATTGATTTTTTTATTCATATATTGAAGAAAGTTTAAATGCAACTTAAAAGATGATTCAATTTTTTCAAAAAAGAAAATTAGTCTAGCATGTTTGGTTGACCCACAACACGCATTAAAAGTTCACCTTTCGAACTCGATTTTAAGGAATTCATAAAATGGGCCTTTTAATGTATGTTCGCAATCGTTTTTCATGAATATGAAATTTTTATGCGGATATGTGGAGATTGAAAGTATTACTTTTGACTATTCTTAGTTCATTAGTATATATAAAATTTTCATACAAAATATATTTTTTTAAATTTTGGAAAAAGGTTCAAAAAATACATTTTTTTTAATTGTTGGACATAAAGTATGAATGTCATTAATCAGCTGTTCTAGCATCTGTTTTGTTTGTTTACTTTCTTGATATTTGGGAGTAGACTAAATTTAAAAATTCTGTTCTATAAACAACCATGGAAAATGAAGCAGGCCGTGTTTAATTTAGTAATGTAATGTAGTAAAGGTGGCAAGCCAGATCGGTAGAGGACAAAGAAATTGTTGCCCAAACAAAAAATCAAATTCAGAACGAATTCAAGGAAAACCTAGGCTTACTTATTGATATCCCGGAACCTTGATTTGAAAGTAGTAACGATGGTAACACTGCTAGGGTATTTTTTCAAAACGCAGAATCGACTGCAGAGATAACTAAGATAGACATCGATTTGCTTAAAAGAATGCACCCTATATTAATAGTTGTTTCATGCAACTATGATATTAATATAGACAATTTCAAAAATTATGCCTTGGAGACTGCTAGGCATTTCGTAAATTGGTACTCTTGGTACTTTTTGCATAAATTTTTTATTCATGGCCCGGAAATAATTAATTGTGCATTGCACCCAATTGGTCAATTAACCGAGGAGGCCCAGGAACGACGAAACAAAGGTTTCAAGCTTTACAGAGAACATTTTTCAAAAAAATGCAGTCGGAAAAAGTGCAACCTCGATGTTCTGAATAGAATGTTCATTACCTCGGATCCTCTAGTATCGAGGGATTTCAAGAGACAGGATAAAAAAATACATTAAATGCCAAAATCAGCTTTAGATCTTTTAGAAACTATACCTGATGTTGAAGAGGAGTACTCTAATTCAAGTGAAAGTAGCGATATGGAATAAAAAAATTTGTTGAATGTGATACAAAATTGGTTATGTTGTTTTTTTATAATTATCTCTAAAATCTAAAAAGTTTTGAAAATTTAACCCGATTATTCAAACGAAAACTATAGGACTGCGAAAAAATAATTTCAAGCTAGTAAAATTAGCAAAGAATCTTATTGGCCAGTTTTTAGCTTCCTATGTGTCGAAAAAAAATTTAATTCGCAAAAACCATTAACAAATTTTTTTTTAATTGCTCAAAAAAAATTGTCCACTGAATATTTTTAACTTTTAACGTTTTTTTAATACTTTAATCCTCTTAAAAAGATGGCATCAACATTTTTTTGCTACAGCGCTCCGCTGAATTATGACGCGATTTTGGCCTTTTCGCCCCACTGTGCGCCACGTTTCACACGACATATCTCCGCGCGGAGATATGACGCTTTTAAACGACATAACTCCGCGCGGAGATATGACGCTACAAAACGACATATCTCCGCGCGGAGTTATGTCGTTTTAAAACGTCATATCTCCGCCGAATTACAAGCGACATATCTCCGCCGCATTTCAAACGACATATCTCCGCCATGTTGCAAACGACATATCTCCGCGCGGAGTTACGTCGTTTTGAAGCGTCATATCTCCGCGCGGAGATATGTCGTTTGAAACGCGGCGGAGATATGACGTCGGAGCTATGTCGTTACCCCGTTTTTTCTGTATTCTGACCGCAAAGGGAAATACGATAAACAGTTACTTGCGAGCTCTGGTAATGAGGCTTGTAAACAGTTTTGGCGATCATGGAGCAGTCGCAAGAAGACTTTACCATCGAATCCCTTCAGCTCGGACGGAGGAAACTATCGCTGCAGTAGGAACTGCCGTAGAAAACAATTCAAGAGTTTCAACAATGAGCTTATCTGCTCAAAAAAGTATCAGCAGACAGTCATTGCAGACAATTATGCTCAATAATTTGAGCTTATTCCCTTCTAAAATTCAAATGGCTTACAAACTGAACGCAGAAGACTTGCCGATTTGTTTGGAATTTAGCCAGTAGATGCTTTAAATGGTGGAACAGGACGAAATCACGTTGAACTGTCTTTTTATGTCTTTTTCCATTAAAGAATTGGGCATTGCCCAGCCAAACCGAAAAGTGAAACCTAAAAGTCAGCCTCTCCCATTTCCGACTGTTTTATTTTCGATCGTTTCGCTTGAAAATCTGGTTTCTCTCTTGTGTATCTAGTGCCATTCCCGCTTGATCCAGTGGATTGTGAAAAGTAAAAAGAGAGCAATTTCATTCGAAATTGAGAATACAAAAAGAAAATCGAAGCGGAATGTGGAATTGAAAACATGCCTAGATGTAGCAATATTCATCAAACACCCAATATATATAGATAATAAAATGCCAAAAAAAAGTAATAAAAACCAAATTTTACTTCATGACTGGCGCTAAAGTATTTTTTGAATTTTGATTATTATTTTTGGAGAACATGACTTAATCTTAAATTAAAATTTAAACATGCATCACAAAAATTGTAATACAATAAACAGACGGCAAAGCCGGATTTGTAGAGGAACCAAAGCTGGCATGTACATATTCCCCCAGAATAGTTTTTCATATTCTTAAAATGAAAGCCGTTACCTACAAAATTTCGCGAAAGTTTTACCACCATTTTCTAAGACTTATAGTTGTGGTTCCACTTTCGTTTTTAACATTTCCAATTGTCGTTCCTATTTACAATTTCTGTATTTTCTTTCCGAATTTTAAAAGTTCTGGAAGGTGGTTACAATTAATAAAAATAATCAAATGTATATATTTTAAATTGTATTATTTACGGTCGTTATTTATATATTAATCAAGTTATACACAGTGACGGTTCACTTTATCTTCAAAATGGGGTGAATGTGAAACCAGTGGTCGAAAACGGGGAATTGTGATTCATCGGGCCTTTAATGACAGTATCTTTTGATACTGAACGAAGAAGAAATAGCCTACATCGGGTACAGTCCCGTTAAAGGAAAAAGACACCGCTGACGCCATACGCCGCAAACAGCGGTCCGGGTACAAAGCATCTCTTAAGTATTTTAAGACACTTAAGGGCTGCAACTTGAGGACACTGACAGCGGGGGAGAGGGCACTACGCAGGGTACTACGGCATAACTGAATGCACTGGCTACAACGACAAGAATGAAATCTCCACCGAATCGAAGGTCGGCAAAGCATCCACGGAGGACCCCTAAAATCACCACAGGGGACCGTCCACACCGTCGACAACACCCTCCCAAAATCTTCCGATTGCTTAAGCGCGAAGCAGGAACTTCAGGTGACATTATCGACTGAAAAGAAGGGGTCATTTTAAACGGAAGTTGCCAGTCCTGGAGGGAGTCACAATGCAGTCCATTTACTATGGCAAGAAAAAAGGAAGACATCTTTTCCCAGCTTTATCAAATGGCATTTAGCGCTACAGAGGAGCTTTGGTCGTGTTTTGTACCATCGAGGAATCGTTAAGCTTTCTCACAGCCACAATTTTCGGTGTTGTTGACCTGTGGCCTGGAGCAAGAAAAAGCAGATTCGACCATTAACTGGATTGGAAAATTATTTTTAGAACTACAAGATGTGTTTACTTCACTTGGCATCATAATCCAGTCAATGAAATTCTTACATTTCTATTTAAGGTCCTTACAGTAAAACGCCGCTATTGCTGTGAGTGTGCAAATAGAATGGTTAATTAATTTAAGCCGAATTCCATAACTTTTAAAATTCTGAAAAAATTGCAGAAATTGTATCTAGGAAAGACAATTGGACTTGTAAAAAACGAAAGTGGAACCAACTAGAAGTCTTAAATAAATGGTGTTAAAAATTTCACGGAATTTCTAGGTAACGACTTTCATTTTAATAACCTGATATACTATTCCGGGAGAGTATACATGCCAGGTTTGACCAGAATAAAATTTGGAATTTTTAAACGGATAAATAGCTCGAGAAAAGCTTGTGATGGAAATAAAAAAATCGCTGTTAAAAATTCAGGGTTGGTACCTGCATACTCAAAAAATAAAAAGCATCGGGTGCCGGTTTCTCTGCAAATCCGGCTATGCCCTTTCATCATCAAATTAACTCATATCTAGAAAATGGGACACAAACCTTCTAGCTTGATTTCGAAGTACTGTGGCACGGACGGATTTTTCGATATATTTACAAACCAGCTGCGGCTAACTCTCTATAAATTTCTGTCATCCCCGATAGTTAAGGCATATCATATTTTGAGACAGGCCTGTTACTGCGTGCAGCACAGCCTTAGACAAAACTTTTCATATCAGATGCGATTTTTGTGGCATTGTCATTGGAAAGAGTAAAGTTTGGATCGCGCGATATGGGTACTTACTTGATTAATCCACCACACTTGCGCCCCTTGGCGTCGTGACGGGTAAAGGCTCCGACAGTGACCACATCCAGGACGCCCCGCCGCTGGAGAGTATCGTTCTGTGCCCACATTCGTTGTACATGCAAATTGACAGGTAGAAATTCCAATGACTCGTCTGTTTTGACCGAGGATCGCTTGAAAAAGACCCCGTCTCGAGTTAACTGTAGAATGTTCTGCTTGGCCTGTGAGTAGTCCTTCAGAAGACGTAAATGCTCCTCGAGCAGGTTCATCTGTCGCCAGCGCCACTCGCCGCTTAGCTCGCCCATGCCGGAGATCTCCTGGAGCAGCTCCTTCTCTCGTTGAATCCATACTGATAGGAGTTGCTGGGGTAAAAC
Organism: Lordiphosa clarofinis; assembly: GCA_018904275.1. Lineage (NCBI taxonomy): Eukaryota > Metazoa > Arthropoda > Insecta > Diptera > Drosophilidae > Lordiphosa > Lordiphosa clarofinis. The sequence continues at coordinate 914,342 of JAEIGQ010000129.1, forward strand.
ACCGCAGAGACGCGACTCGAGTAGCGTCTCTTGCACGCTAATATCCGCTCCCAGAGAGGAGTGCAGGCGGTACGAATGGAGGCAAGGATTAGCGCATATCCTTTGCAGTCCGCACTGCTGTGGGACGAAGAGACGGACACCCAATTTAGGAGGCAGGGACTGTGTCCGGCGATGAGCTGTAGGAAGAGAACCAAATGTATAACGAAGACCAGAGATTATTTATAAACGGATCGTTGAATTTGTCATGAGATTTACATCAAATATAGCGGTATCCAAAAAATACACGTATAGAAAAGTTTTTACCTACAAACTTCAAGCCCAAAGCCTTATTAATCTGATCAAGAATATATATACTCTAAATGGTCGAAAATGATTCGTGCTGCCTGTTACATACAGTTGCACGACTGTAGTATACCCGTTTTACTCTACGAGTAACGGGTATAAAAACTCCAAACTTTGCTCGAAGTCTTTTGGTACAAATACAAACGCTGCACATTTGTTGGAACCGGCCGGAACAATCGATTGAAATCGAATGAATATATCCTACAGCTCCATTATAAAGGACTGGCAGGAATATATCATGCTCCAAAAGTATATAAACTTCGGTCGAGCCGAAGTTAGCTTCCCCCTATTTTTTTTTAATTATTGTTAATCAATCGCCGTATTCAACCGCATACATTATAAATCATACATGAAACATCATCCATAAAAAAAATGTTGATTGGCTGATGCTGATCGCTTTGATGAAATTTTTAGGTAAACATAGCGTCAAAGTTATCGTTTTAGTTTTAAATGATACCTTAAAATTTTCTTTTTTTTTCATCCATCACAATCGCAAAAATTCCCATTCAAGATTGCACATCGCATTCATTCGCCACAACAATCCAGCTCCATCGATTTGCGCAGGTGAAAACGGCCATTGTAATCAAACCACTTAATTTGAAAACAATTAGGGTTTCACTTCATATTGGCTATCAAGTAATCTATTTAGAAATTATTTTTAATCTTCAACTCTCATGAAAATACTTTTGTGTGATTATTTTGAAAATAGTTCTATGAAAAAAAAATTACCCAGATTTGAGTCCCGGTCTGTTTCACTTTCAGTCTTATACCTTAACTTCTACACCATTGCTGCCAAAATAGATCAGGCAGCTAAATGTGATATATAACTTTGAATTATCCTTTTCGGCTTCCATGAATTTTACATGACATAGATAACAAAAATGTGAAAACCTTCGGGGTGAAAAGTATTTTTTTTATTTTATCTTTTCTAAGAGAAAGAAGTGTTTATCCACCCTGAAATTTATATATAACCAGTTAATCTCATGACGATAAAATTTTTGAACAGCTTACCCCTCCCAATTACACATATCATTGAAGTTATTGGCATTCAAATCCTTAATGTCTGTGAAACGACATATATTTACTCGTAGTATTTCCCAGGTGGCCAAGCGAACGCTATTAAAAAACACCAAAAGACTATGTTAATTTGAAAAAGTTTTTTTTTTTCAATTCAAAAAAATGAATTGAAAATTTCTGTTTTTCAGTCAAATAGTTGTATAATCGTTTAAAACGCTTGCCCCTATTTAAATGTTTGGCAGTGCCTGAACAATGTAGTTTTCGCTTCTTTCAATGAGGGACATGAAAACATTAGAATGTACTTACTACTGCGTTTATGTAGGCAGGCGATTCAACTTTCTAAGCCCTTACATACATACGAAACAAGTATGTTTATACCCGTTACTCGTAGAGTAAAAAGGGTCTACTAAAGTCGTGCAAATATACTCTACACGTGAGATGATCATTTTACAGGATCATTTTAATGTAAATGCAAGAGCGTCATATCTCTACTATTAGACATTTTACATTAATAATATTCCAATAGATTAAATCTAAGCTAAAATAACCATTTTTTCTAGGTTAAGTCCATTGAGAACTTTAAACGTGTTTTTCTCAAAACGGTTTATTTTGAGTTATGCCAGTCTTAAAGTAAGTCAGAGACATGTGTATGGGAATTTCCACAGAAAGGTCCACCAAGACCAAAAAATTGAAAGTGCTTAAAACACTCTGTTGATGATATTTTTAAGGGGAGACATAAAAATTTAACTAATGTAATGAGGCCTCGGTTCGCGTTCAATAGGTACTTTTGTACTTGCAACACACAGCGCCCAACAAATTTAGTTTGGTTTTTAGTGGTTTAAGATAAAGCTCTGCAAAATTCAGCGAATGTGAACAGGGTTATTGAGAACGCAATATAATAAATTCACTTCAATCGTGCAATCGGTTAAGGTACCTCCAGAAGGTGTTAAACCTTCATTGTTAAATATCTTTAAAAGCGCACGGTAGATTTTCATTAAAATCGTTATTTATGATGATAGTTATTATGAATGAAATGGTACTCGACAGCCATTTCATGTTGAGTACCATTATTAGACTCACCTAAAATTCCGTTTATATAGTTCAAAAATCAAATCTAAAAATAGAGGCTAGCTAACTTCGGCTCGACCGAACCTCTTTCAAAAATTTTTTAATTATCTCTGCACTACAGCTTTTTTCCGGATATCTGAAATGAATCCTTTATTATACCACTTTATAAAAAAAAGGTGTGAGTGTCGCTAACACTCACAAGTCTTTGATGTGAAACATGATCTTTTTAAATTTTCAAATCACTAGCTCTCTCAATGGTATAGAAATCAGCAAGGGCACTCTTTCGAAATTAGAAGTTTAACAAGAAGTAGAAATACCAGAAACAAGATCACTTGCTGCAGTGTTTCAGGAAGTTTATTATGCTTAGATACCACCAGCCAAATGCTAACCAGATCCCACCCAGATACCGCCCAGATCCCACCTAGATCCCTTTCAGATTCCATCCATATCCCACACAAATCCCACACAGATCCATTCTAGATCTCGCCCAGATACCTTCCAGATCCCACCCTGATCCCTTCCAGATTCTACCCAGATCCCGCCCTGATACCACCCACATCCCATCCAGATTCCATTCATATCCCACCCAAATCCCCCACAGATCCCTTCCAGATCTCGCCCAGATCCCTTCCAGATACCACCCAGATCCCGCCCAAGTCCCACTCAGATCCCGCCCAGATCCCTTCCACTTCCCACCCTGATCCCTTTCAGATCCCGCCTAGATCCCATCCAGATCCCGCCCAGAACCCTTCCAGATCCCTTCCAGATTTCATCCAGATCACGCCCAGGTCTCATCGAGATCCCGCGAGATTCAACCCAGATCCCTTCCAGATCCCCCCCTAGATGCCTCGCAGATCCCACCCAGAACTCTGCTAGATCTCGCCGAGTTCCCACTCAGATCCTCATCTAGATCCCACACAGATCCCACCAATTTCGCTACCAGATCCCGCCCAAATAAGATTCCACCCAATTCCCTCCCACATACCACCAGATCCCACCAAGATCCCACCCAGATCTTTCCCAGAACCCACCCAGTTGCCCCTCTTTAGCATCTTCGCTACCTCTTTGCTTCCCCCATCTGCCCATCCTCTTGTGTGTGTGTTTGCCGGGAAACTCCACAAATCAAAACAACACAAAATATGAATGACGTTAGCGTCACGTGACGTTCAAATCAAATTTTACTCCTACTAAAATCGTCCGGGCCTTATTGAGTCGGTGCAGAAGCAATTTCTCCTGTTCGCCTTACGTGGGCTTAACTGGGAACAACACCGTCGCCTGCCATCGTATGTGAACAGACTCCGTCTATTAAGCCTACCGTCCTTGCAAGATCGTAGAATCTGTCACGGAGTTATGTTCCTTCATAAGCTAATAAACGGTCATATTGACTCTTGTTTTCTACTGAGCCGAATTAATTTTTCCATCCCACACTGGGCCAGCAGCCCGAGATTTTGGCCAAAAGTCCCAAATTTTTTTTTTGGAAATTGGACAAAACGAAGATCGGCAATGATTTTAAATAGATATAGCTATTTTATGGCAAAATTTGGAACCTTTTCTCGAAATGGTTTTTGCGAGACAGCCGTTCAAAGTTAATTTTTCTCAAAATCGATGCAAAAAATAATTAATTATTATTGGAAAAATGGAATGCAACAGCTGAAGCAGTTTGATTTTTTATTTTCGACTACGGACCAGATATCAATTAAAATATATACAGAAGCTTTCATTCGTAAGCGTTTACATAATAACTGGAAAAAATCCTAAATATATTGGGGTTTTTTACTTTTGGCTACTTTCAGTTGAGAGTACCCCTTAGTACCCTTCGCGATTCTCTTGCAACATGGCAAAATATTTTCTTTGAATATTGCACTATAGCTGTAGGTATGCGCTTTTGCGCGGTTTTGCTTTGAATTTTTATAAAATTGCATTTAAAATTATATTCCTATTTCAAATCAATCTTGTTCTGTTATACAGCCACCCTAGATGTATGCTTTTTTTTCAACTTCGGAATATAACAGATAAATTCTGTAATAAAACACTCATAAACGGAGCCAATTTGAATGTGTCAAAATGTGTAGCATACTCTTAGACGTACTCAAGGCAAAGTGTAATATATTAAATAAATTAGATTTTTAATTAATTAAATTTTTATTTTAATTTAGTTGTTATACCCTTGGAGAGGGTATATTAAAATTGTCCGGATGTTTGTAACGCATAGAAGGAAGCATCTCCGACCACAAAAGTATATATATCTGATCAGCATGACGAGCTGAGTTGATATAGCCATGTCCGTCTGTCCGTCTGTCCGTCCGTCTGTCCGTCCGTCTGTTTCTATGCTATCTCCTCCGTCAGTTTTAAAGCTATCGTAACCAAACTTTGCACGAAGTCTTTTGGTATAAATACGCTGCACATTTGTCGGAACCGGCCGGATCGGATGACTATAGCATATAGCTGCCATAGGAACGATCGGTTGAAAAACTAGTTTTAGTGAGAAAAACTTTTTTGTTTTCAATGTTATCGCTCCCATCGCTCGTATTTATAAGTTTTTAGTGATTTCACATAATTTCACCAAGCCATTTTGAAATCGGACAACTATATAGTATAGCTGCCATACAAAAGTTAGGTCTGAAAAAAGTCTTAGTGAGAAAAACTTTTTTGTTTTCAATGTTATCGCTCCCAACGCTCGTATTTATAAGTTTTTAGTGATTTCACATAATTTCACCAAAATTTTTCGAAATCGGACCACTATATAGTATAGCAGCCATACAAAAGTGAGGTCTGAAAAAAGTCTTAGTGAGAAAAACTTTTTGTTTTCAATGTTATCGCTCCCAACGCTCGTATTTATAAGTTTTTAGTGATTTCACATAATTTCACCAAAATTTTTCGAAATCGGACAACTATATAGTATAGCTGCCATACAAAAGTTAGGTCTGAAAAAAAGTCTTAGTGAGAAAAACTTTTTTGTTTTCAATGTTATCGCTCCCAACGCCCGTATTTATAAGTTTTTAATGATTTTACATCATTTCACCAAAATTTTTCGAAATCGAACCACTATATAGTATAGCTGCCATACAAAAGTTAGGTCTGAAAAAAAGTCTTAGTGAGAAAAACTTTTTTGTTTTCAATGTTATCGCTCCCAACGCTCGTATTTATAAGTTTTTAGTGATTTCACATAATTTCACCAAGCCATTTTGAAATCGGACAACTATATAGTATAGCTGCCATACAAAAGTTAGGTCTGAAAAAAAGTCTTAGTGAGAAAAACTTTTTTGTTTTCAATGTTATCGCTCCCAACGCCCGTATTTATAAGTTTTTAATGATTTTACATCATTTCACCAAAATTTTTCGAAATCGGACCACTATATAGTATAGCTGCCATACAAAAGTTAGGTCTGAAAAAAAGTCTTAGTGAGAAAAACTTTTTTGTTTTCAATGTTATCGCTCCCAACGCTCGTATTTATAAGTTTTTAGTGATTTCACATAATTTCACCAAAATTTTTCGAAATCGGACAACTATATAGTATAGCTGCCATACAAAAGTTAGGTCTGAAAAAAAGTCTTAGTGAGAAAAACTTTTTTGTTTTCAATGTTATCGCTCCCAACGCCCGTATTTATAAGTTTTTAATGATTTTACATCATTTCACCAAAATTTTTCGAAATCGGACCACTATATAGTATAGCTGCCATACAAACTGTCAGGCACATATCAAGCTCCAAGGGTATATAAACTTCGGTCGAGCCGAAGTTAGCTTGCCTCTATTTTTTTAAGTATTGAATTTAAAGAGGAGGTAAAATAGATAGAAAAAACGGTTACAGTAGTCATATTGACTGAAAATCCTCGACAGGGTGGGCAGTCAAAGTCAAAAACTTCTTGGATCAATATCTCACAAATCATTAAAGATATCAAGACACATTAATTTTTTTTAGTTATGTGGTACTTATATATACTTCTATGCAAGAATTGGGTCAAATCCAATTACAATTTTTTTTTCTATAATTATTTAACGAAAAAGTTGAAATATTTTCCGACTTTGGTTTGGATTATGAATATCATATAAAATTTTTTTGTTACTTTTTAAATTATGTGACTTAAGTTCAATCTTTTAAGATCATTTTGCCGAAAATCGCAGCTTTCTAGCTAGCCTGGTGTAGAAATGCCAGAGTTTTGGCCAAAAAATGAGATTTCTGGCCCACAGTGCATCCCATCTAGATCTACAAGACAGTTCCGGCCAATTTTCTTAACTATAAGTAGATCTAATTTCGAATCTCGCTTCCAAACGACATATCTTTGCACGGAGATATGTCGTTTGAAACGCGGCGGAGATATGACGTCGGAGCTATGTCGTTACCCCCAATATATTTATGCGATATGCTATAGTCATCCGATCCTGCCGGTTCCGACAAATGTGCAGCGTATTTGTTATAAAAGACTTCGTGCCAAGTTTGGTTAAGATCAGGGCTGCAAACCTCTTAAAAATCGGCAGGGGTTCACTCCGGGGTTCGAACCCGGAGCGGGTTTAGTAGAGCGCTGAACCTAGGTTCAGGTTCGAACCGGGGTTCAGGAATAATTTTGTTTTAGCTGACTCAAAAAAAAAATGTATTTTAGTTCGAAAAACCTGAAAAATTTCATACATATTTGGAAGTTCAGAGTTTTAATATTTCGAATATAATATTTGAACTCAATAATAGTTAGATTAAGGGATATTTTACTTTAAAATTAAAGGTAAATTTTGAACTAGTTTTAAGAAAGCGACTAGAAAAGTTAGACCTAATTACACAGATTTACAAGCTTTTGCAACAGAGAAGATAGCAAACTTTCCATACGTATATTTGTTCGCTAAACTCAAATCAAAAAACTTAGAAATCTTATGAGCAAAATAAAAACTTCGTTTTCGGGTTTTCTGTAACGTCAAAAATTTTTTAATTATTTTGAAACGAACCCATTCCTGACTATTTTTGCTCTGGTTCAGGTTCAGATTCGGTTCGGACTTCCCGAAAATCTCGGAGTCTCCGACTCCGGAGCGGTTCATCTCCGAACCGGTTTGCAGCCCTGGTTAAGATAGGCTTAAAGCTGGCGGAGGAGATAGACGGACATGGCTATTAGAGACCTGCACGAGTGATTACACGATGACATAATCATGAGTAAAAATACTCATTTTGACGAGTATAGTTACTTTTTTTTGTAACAGGTAATCATTTTCATGAGTAGTAATCGGCATCAAGGCATCGTACGATTATAATCGTAGAACCGTAAGAAATATATAAATGTTGATAACTCAAGTTATTTCTGTCAACACCATAAAAGAAATACTAAATTGTCGATGTGTGCTTAAGACATACGCAAATAACTTTCATTTACGTCTCTCGGCTGGGAAGCAAAGTTTGGGAACCAACACCCGGCACTCGGCTGATGACTTATTAAGTCGCGGACAAAATACCTATGCGGATCAAACATAGTAATATTGTGAAACAAACTTTGCTCCCAACCAGGTAAAAAAAACATGTTAGGATGTCAGCTAAGGGTTCTCCGTGGTAATAAAAGCGCAAAATACTTCAGAAACGGCTTTTTAAGGCCAAAAATTACCACACATAACTGCATTACCATGATTATGACAATGCCCAACCGCGGTGAATACCATGAATGACCAATGGTAAAGAATATAGTTAAGATCTTAAGGGATGTTTTAAACCACTTTCCGTGAATGACTAATCATCAAATAGCAGAAAAATATCGTTGAGGATTAAAAATAGTAATAATGTCAAACAAAATTTTGCTCTCTTCCAAGTATAAACCCATGCAAGGATTAATGCACAAAAGCAATTCGCATCTAAGAGATCTCCATGGTAATAAAACAGCTAAGTGCTTAAGAAACTGTTTTTCGAGGCCAAAAACGAGCACACATGATCACTACATTACCATGATTATGATAATACTGAATCTCGATGAATACCATGGATGACCATTAATGAAGAACTTAGAGAAGGAAATTTTCATCAAAATTTCCGAAAACTTTGTCGAACTATTTGCCTGTGTGAAGTTACCTAAAGCAATAAACGGGGGGAGTTAGTTTGCGCATCCAATTGCAACTATACGATATATTCATCCAATTTATAACACTTTTGAAAACAAAAACGTTTTTCTCACTTAAACAAATTTTTTGACCGATTTGAATCAAACTTGGCAGACTTGTGTGGTAGCACATAATATTGATCAGTAACAAGTTTGGGCGCGATAGCATTAAAAACAAAAAAGTTTTTCTTCATTTTCATTTTTGCTGAAGCGGGAGGCGCTTACATTAAATAATAAAGAGTTTTTCTCAAAAAGACCCACTTTTCGACTGATACTCGACTATAAGATATAGTCACCCGATCCGACATATTAGCAGTGTGCAGTAAAAAGAAGACTCTGTGCAAAGTTTCAGCTCGATAGCTTTAAAACTGAGAGACTAGTTTGCGTAGAAACAGACAGACAGACGGACAGACGGACGGACATAGCTCAATCGACTCAGCTCGTCGCCCTGATCAAGAATATATATATATAGGGTGTTCACTTTGTTGAGCACTTAGGCACTTGGGGAAAAGTGTAAGCATTTCCAACAACAATTTACTCTGAACAAATTGTGCACAGCTTGCTCAACCCAGACCCTGACTACGAAAAGTCGGGGTACCTTAGTGCTATAAGTGTTATACAAGCTAAAATCAAATGTGTGATCAAACATTCATTCATATAAATGGTATGGAAAAAGCGCCAGCTTTGAACGAACCATGGATTATATCTCAACCGTAATTGTGCCCAAATTTCGTGCACAGAGGGCTGCTCACAATACTAGTCAGGCAAAACTGCTCAATTGCCTATGTGCTCAACAAAGTGAATACCCTAATAGTTTATGGGGTCGGAAATGAATATTTCTATGCGTTGCAAACTTCTGGGCAAAATTGTAACACCCTTTGCAAGGGTATAAAAATATTTTGGTATATTCTATATCAATAGCTTTTCATTTTACAATTGGCCTTGCGTTGTGAGTGTAAAAATAAAAGAGCATTCAAGTGTTCGGTCTTAAGATTGGTGCGCCAGTCTTCCATGAGTACACAGTACTACAGTAACTAATAGTCAAAAGATTGTTTATAATTGATGAAGATGAAAGCAATCTTTTTGCTTCAAAGTTTCAAAACTATCATTGTAAAGAACTTAAAGATGTCGCATTTGTTGTATTAGCTGTTCTTGCGTCACAAGTATCAGTCTAGCGCACTTTTCCTACTCTATATTTGATTTATCCAGTTATAGAGTCAGTAATAATGAAATATTGCTAAAGACATACTAATAATTAACCTATACCAATTGTCTTAACTGGGGCGATAGAATTTCCTCCACTAATACAAAAGGGCCGAAATGGGGGCACACACATACAAAAAGACTACTTCCGTCAATATGGCGTTGTCTGTTGTTGTCATTTATTGCACTTGTGTAACCTTTGCATTTTCCAAAACAGTTATTGCAATGGGCTATGCCGACTTGCAGAAGATAGGCAAATCCTACTTATAATAAAGCCGGGAGGTTCTTGAATTAGTTGTACAGTAGACCATCCTTCTTGGTGGTGTGTGTGTGTCTTTTTTTAAAAGTTATAATCAAACATAAATATACAGACCTATTCCCATTTTCGATTTCGATCAAATCATGCAGGATCGGAATTGTTAAATGTTCTCTTTTCCAAAAATCGACAGTTCTATTCGGCTTTTTTCTTTAAAATCCCACTTACCATCATTCGATCTCCTAGATAGCAAAAATATACGGTCGAGTTCTTTAATAGTATTTTAGAAATCACATCATTCACTGGACTGGGAACTGGCCTGATGTAGACTGAACGGTTGCGCAGTCGACACCAGATCCAACCTCGATTATGATATTATCAAGCCTCTTAACTTCCACCTATGAATAAAATGTTTAAGGGCCGATTTCTCATCTAATGTTTCTCATAGAGCCATATGTCACAATAGACAAAGAGCAGAGTAAATGGTAAGCTTATCTGACACAGCAGCTATCTGAATAATGAAAAATCAGCAATTAGTTTTGTTTCAAATTACTTACATTTTTTCTCAATGAGCAAAGAAAAAAGTTATTCCTGAACCCCGGTTCGAACCCGAACCTAGGTTCAGGGACCTTCTGAACCTGCTCTTTGAACCCAAACCCAAAAAGTTTCGCGGGTTCGAACCCTGGAGTGAACCCCTCCCGATTTTTAGGAGGTTTGCAGCCCTGGTTTTTGCACACTAATACACTCTCACTTTTTGGCCTCGCTCACGCTGGCCATCGCTGTTCTAGACGACACATTGTGCCTTGTGGTTTTTTTTACTGCATTACGCACTTTTTTTTTAAAGCAGCGTAGTCAGCTAATCTGCTGACTCAGCTGTCAAGTGGCAGGAATTTTGCATCTTTAAAGACAAAATTATTTTTCCTTCTAAAATTGATTAAGGAATTATGAAGTAACAATTTCCAGATGTCTGTTTTGTAATATTAGGTAACTAAATGAGAAATTTGGCTATAAGCTCGACTTTGTCACAGTCTTTAATTATCAGATACTTTGACTTTCATCCGTCACCCTTGCTAAAGGGTATAAAGATGTGCAGAATTACTTTCCGTTGTTCTGTCTGTCTACTCACCTCGCCTACTGCCATTGCTAACAGCTCCTCCCTTCTCAAACAGCTGCGTGCTGGATCTTGGTGGAGGAGCCAGTCCTGATCTCGACTCCATAGCCACCTCGGGTGTCCACGAGGCCAGTGTAATGAAGCCACACTCCCCGCGAGGCGAAGTCAAGGGCAGACGCAGCCGTGTGGCATCCTGAATCACACCCAGGGCCACCTCCGCATGACCTAATGGCAACGATGTCAGTGACATTCGCTCTTTTACATCATACACACTGAAACGTAAGCGCGTCGATGCACTGAATCCAGCACTGCGCTGAAAGCGCATTGTGCACAAGAACTGAGGCACTCGGGTGCGTTCTAAGAGCTCGGTACGGGCATACTCTTGCCACAGGCAATCCTCAACATCCGGCTGCAAGACCGAGCAGATCACCCGAGGATTGGGCGCACGGCCCAGACTATCCACTGGGAGATTATCACAGCTGAGTGCCGTCTCGCAGATGGGCAGCTCGGAGAGATCCAAATCTGTAAGAAGCAGGAGGCAAGCAGAAAGAGAGTAAGTGGTGGATGAACGCTCCAAAAATAACAAACAATTCTTATCAGCAAAGAGTAAAGTTTATTCCAAGAATAAATTCCATTTTCTATCTAGAGACATCACTTTTGCTCGCATTCCTGTTTCCATATTCCCTTATTTATACAGCAAAAGAATAAAGTTTAAAGCGTTCCTTACTACGTATGTATGTAGATATGATTGTATGTATATGGAAATTAGAATTTGAATAATCATTGGAACAGATGAGATCTAAGTGCTTGCGAGTGAGACTGAGTGTATAAAGTTTAACATTCGGATTTGGAGGATTAGATTAGTAACAAGAAGAACCAAAAACAACTGCCCACTTCTAGAACTGTATGAGATCACCTTCAAACGGCGCCACTTTATCCGGCGGCTGCTCTTCCGCTACTGACAGCGTTCGCTGCTGCTCTATTGGCACAGGCATGGGCAGCGGCATGCCCAGATCGATGTGATTGCCCATGGTTGAAGTACGTTGCTGTCTGCTTTTGGCCGCAATTTGATCTTTTAGCTGCTTGATGAGCAAATTCAGCTTCTCGTTGGATGCTTGCTCAATGCTACGCACCCAAGCCAGCCGCTCGGCCGAGGAGTATGTGACTAAACGTTCCGTCGGGCTGTCCTTGAAGTCTGTAATATACAGGCTAAAGAAATCATGGCTATCAGCATTGGCACCACACTTACCTAAGTCGAATACATAGCCTTCAGCTGGATCGTATTCGTCATTTTGGAATCGAGGGCGACAGTTCTCTAGAACTAACACACCAGCAACAGACGATTTGGGATCCTTGTCCTTCAGGTAGAAGAGTAAATTACCACGCAATTTGCACCAACGTTCGACTCGCACTGTAAACAAGATGGAATAAGGTATTTTTTTATTAGTCGTCCATCCAACGACTCACCTTCACTACGCCATAGGAAGCCTTCCTGGCGATCTGTAATGATGAGCAGGCCTTCCTTATCGAACTTGGTTGCTGGGTTTGTGGCCAAAGTGTTCAATTCAGACTTGTTAAAGCGCATGGCTGGGAAATGAAGGAATTGAATTGTTTAATTATACCAGGCAAACAGCGGAAATCAATTACAAATATGGCTAGCCCATGACCAAAACGGGTTAGGTACCACAGAGGCACCCGGGGGCACACCTTAATAGCGATAAATTATTCAAGAACAGATTAGATTCTCATCCGAAGGGCGCTGGGCGGTGGGCGGCGGCGGCCTCAGGGACTAGCAGTGGGTGGCAAAATCCTCTCTTACCTCACTCTTGCTCCCTCTAATGCTTCTACCGCGCACCTCAACGAATTGTTGTACGATTGTTGTGTTTGCTGCTCTGCTGGCGGCAACAACATTCGATAAGATTTGTCATTCGCTCGCCAGGTCAGTTGCTGATTTGGTGTTCCAATTTTTCATTTTTGTCGTTGGTTGTTGCCAGTGTGACCATAGGGCGAATACAGAAAAATATTGAAAAAATACTGAAAGCACTGTTTAAATTTTAAAATATATTAGCAAGGTACTCAGAAGCTGACCATTTTTTCGGATCAGAAATTGGTTGATAAAGCTTAGTATACACATTGCAAAACAAACACCCCATTTAAAAAGAGCGCACAAAAAATACTACTTTCGTATGTCGATACACAAATATGCGAAGTCGGTTAAAATTTGAATAATTTTGCCATTAATGACTTAGCGCAATTTTCATAGCAAGCTTCAAAACACGGTAAAGTTAGTATACACTTCCACCAAAGACTCGCCAAAACAAAAATACCAAAAGTGACAATTCTTTTGTTTTGGGACAATGTGACCAGATATTAAGATGTAGCATGTAAAATGGTCACTTTGCCAAGACCGTAGCTTTTGGTTTAATTTAAACTATAAGTTTTACAATCAATAAATACAAGTTATTAACAGCGTTCTTCATGGCCAAACCCTGGCTACGGGCCTGATGAGCAGATATGACACTTTTGCAAGATTAAATTCATAATTCATAATTCATAAGTCTCACGGTGTTTTGTACCTTACTTTGAATATTGCGCTCAATCATTGATGGGAAAATTATCCAAATTTCACCCGATTACGATATTTGTGTATCGGCAATGTCCGATACCTCTTGAAATAATTAAAAATTAATTATTCAGGAGCTATCGATAAAAACATAGAAAATACGGATCTATTATTATTTTATCGGTATTTAATCGAGGCCTTTTGTTTTGAGTGTGGACTGCCACCAAAGAGACTGCCAGGATTTTGGCACAAAAATTTTTGTGAGTTTTTTTTGTAAGACTTAAGGCTTCACCAAATTTAAGCTGGTTAATAATTATGAATTTACAAAGTGATTGTTTTAGTGACCTTTTTGATTGAAAATTATAGAACTTTTTAAGCAGTCTCTAGGTCATTTAAGTTTTGGATATTGTCCAAAACTTGTCTAAAACAAGACATGCACAACACCACAAAGGGGGCGGGTTGACAGTATAACGCTATTTCATGAAAACCAATTCAATCATCAGCTGTCTCTGCCTGTCCTCAGTGTGTTGGCAAAAGTCACCTCATGACAAAATTGCTATAATCAAAATTGCTTTTCAATCAAAAAGGTCACTAAAACAATCACTTTGTGATAAATGCGTGGGCTCGACGGTTGTTAGAAACTAAACCTAAAATAGTTTCATTAAAAAACAGCATCCCCGTTTGATTGCTTTGGGCAATTCAAACAATTGGCGCCTGTGTTAGTTAAATGAATGCGTGGATACACACACACACACAAAGGCCTTTGTGTTTTTGGCGTTTGTTGCTGATGACGAATTTTGCTATAAGCCTGCCTTTGGGATTCCCAAGCGGTTATAAATGTTTGTAACAGACATAAGGAAGAACCTTCCACCCCATAAAGTATATATATTCTTGATCAGCATCAACAGCCGCAATTTTTGGCATGTATGTTGGTGTATATTGTTCCCACATCGAGTTTGCTTTAGATTTGGAAAATTCCCCTCCTCGATCTTTTATCAGCGAAAAACTGTATTTCTCTTTGCGCGTTTATCTCACAGACTATAAGAGGTAGAGCCACAAATGTTAGTTAGGTCATGAGCCACAAAGTGAGAGTGTGTAGTGTATATTACCTGGGGGTGCGATATCCTCCGCTTCGCGTTCGCATTGAATAGCGTGTTTCGCTGGGCCACCGCGGCCGTACTCAGATCAAGTTTGCTTCCAGTCTTGGCAAATTCCTCCTCCTTCTTCTAACCGCGAAAAACTGTCAAAAATACAATTTTTGAGTTTGAACCTAGTAACTTATTATAAATTAAGTTAGTCCCAATATGTGCTATTCTGTATACCACAATAAGATCCGAGCAAAAACACCGAAGGCATGCAAGTGCGCCTCCCCTTTTATTGAAATTAATTTTAAAATAAAAGGATTTTAAAGCTATAGGAACCACAATACTTGGTACAGGGTATTTTGCTATCGGGGCACTCAACCGCAACACTCTTACTTGTTTTATTCTTAAATGCTTCATTCTTAGTATAGTTAGTGGTATTCCTGAAAGTGATTTGCTTTTTGATTTGCTTTCGATTTGTTTATTTCGCGAAACAGCTGATCACAGCTGCTCCATACAAAATGAGCAGTGTGCCCAGAAAATACAAGGAAATAAAGGTATTTTATTTTTCGCGAAATGAGCCTCGAAACTCATTTTGCGATTAGCTTTAATGTGACATTTTGTCCCAACGGTTAGCGATTTCGACCAAACTTCGCAGAACAGCTTAAAAACATTTAGTATTATCCATGACCGTGATTGAGAGCGGTAATATTGAGAAAAAACCAGTTTTTCTCAATCAAACCCATTTTTTGACCGATCACTTGTATGGCAGCTACAAAAAGTAGTCATCCGATCCGGTCGGTTCCGACATATTAGCAGCGTGCATACAAAAAAAGACTCTGTGCAAAATTTTAGCTCGCTAGCTTCAAAACTGAGGGACTAGTTCGCGTAGAAACAGATAGACGGACAGACGGACAGACGGACAGACGGACGGACAAAGCTTAATCGACTCAGCTCGTCACGCTGATTAAGAATATATATACTTTATGTGGTCGGAGATGATTCCTTCTATGCGTTGCAAACTTCTGGGCAAAATTATAATACACTTTTTAAGTGTATAAAAAGTTGTAAGTTATTTTGCTTTCCATATTTTAGCAATTAAATTATAACTATTTATTGCATCTAAGACTGCATACGAGACTACTGAAAACAATGCCCGCGGCCTTAAGTGGACAGAGTCATAAGTGCCCGAGGTCTTGGAGCTTGTGCTTGACGTGGTCAAAGGTGTTCAGGCTTACATATGTGCACAGCTCTCCTAGAAGGTTCGAGGTTACAAATTCTTCCACTATTTTATCCTGCCTCTTCCTCTTTGGATCTGTCAAATGGCAGTCACTTTCTGTGGCCATAATCAAATACATAATTAATTGAATTCACCTTAGTTAAGTTACAAACTTCTTAGAACTACAGATTCTGATCACATACTATTGTTAAAGAAGATTAGAAAATTCAATTTTACAATTTCATTTGTCATTTTTTGCTTACCCGCGAATGTTTAAATTTGGCGCCAATTGAAAGCAAATCAAAGTGAAATCAGGGTCGTTCCACCAACTGCTTTGCTTTTGCTTTCACAAAAGCAAATCAACTTTCAGGAATACCAACTAATATTTTGGTATTTTTAACTCAAGTGACATTTATCAAGCTTTTAAAAAATGTCAACATCATGCGGATCGGACGACTATATCATATAGCTGCCATACGAATGCTAAATTTAGTAGTGTTATAAACTACTTTGCAAGCTTTGGCCACCCTAATACACAACAAAATTCAATTAATCATAGCATTCGTATGGCAGCTATATGATATAGTCGTCCGATCCGCATGATGTTGACATTTTTTAAAAGCTTGATAAATATAAAGCACACGTGCCAAGTTTCAATCAAAAAGCTTTGAAACTGTATGCATGGCGAAGCTTTTTTCAAGGGCATCTTTTAATTTGTTTATTACTTCAAATATTCATAACTTTTAAACTATAAAAGTCTCCATCTTTTTGACATTACCCAAATTTAAGATATGTTTAGTGCAATTAATTGTATATCCTCAGAAGCTCTAATATGGTGGTTAACACTGAGAAAAAATTATATGTAATTTTTAGCAACATTTACTTAATATTATTAAATAATTTTAAAATTTATAAAATTATAATTTAAGTAGATGCAATAAAAATCTTTCCATCGATATCAACTTGAGTCCTGTCCGATAAACCAAACCTGAGATATCACGTTTTTAAAAACCCCTTTTTTTCCAATTTTTAGTTTTTGACGATTTTTGAAATTGTTTATAAAATTAACAAAAAATTTTTGTGCAAAACAGCAAATTACGTTTTGGTGGGCATGTCGAGATCTAATTTCGGATTTTTTTTTATTAAAATGAAAAATAAAAAATTTTTTAGCTGTTCGGTTTATAAAAGAATGACCCATATGGAAGAAAATCCGTACGCATCAAATCTACTTAGCTTTGAGCAGGCGGTTTCAAATAGCTCCGCTTTTGTCATCTAATCTAGTAGCAGGGCATATTTGAGCCCCTTAACATATAAATTCAAACAGCTTTAATATAAAATGCTAACGTTTATTCGAAAACCTCTAGAGATTTCTGTGACACACCCGAATGTTTCGAGTTGTTGTTTCAACCCATATTCCAACGTACTTTTCACTGCTGATGCCTTTTTGAAACAATCCGAGTATTTTCTTTTTTTTTTTTAAATTTTTGATTACTAGAAATATTTTGCCATTTGGATACATTGGGTGAATTAAGATATTTGGGCCCAGAGGGGGAGCTTCAGCGCCTATAGCTAACTGAGTGCAAATTAGTGAAATGCTGCTGAGTGAATGCTTCCTTCTCCCTGTTACATACAATTGCAAAACTTCATAATCCCCTGTTTCCCATTTTTAATGGGAACAGGGTATAAAAATAGAGGCAAGCTAACTTCGGCTTGACCGAAGTATATATACCCTTGGAGCATGATATATGCCTGCCAGTTTGTTATAGGGCACCAATACGATATACTAATCCAATTTTGAGAAAATTTTGAAAACAGTGAAGTTTTTCTCACTAGAACTACTTTTTCAACCAATCGTTCCTATTACAGCTATGTGCTATAGTCGTCCGACTTAAATCAAATTTGGCAGAATTGAGTGTTAGCATATAATATTGATCAGTAACAAGTTTGGGAGCGATAGCATTGAAAACAAAAAAGTTTTTCCCACTAAAACGTTTTTGAAAAACTATCTTTTGTACGCCAGCTATACTATATAGTTGTCCGATTTTCATAAAACTTGGTTTAAATATGTGAAAGGCATAGAAAACTTATAAATACGAGGTTTGGGGACGATTGCGTTGAAGACAAAAAAGTTTTTCTCAATGAGACTACTTTTTCGACCGGTCGTTTCTATGGCAGTTATACAATATAGTCATGCAATCCAGCCGATTCCGACAAATGTGCTGCATATTTGTACCAAAAGACTTCGTGCAAAGATTGGTTAAAATAGCTTTAAAACTGACGGAGAAGATAGCATAGAAACAGACGGACATGGCTATATCAACTCAGCTCGTCATGCTGATCAAGAATATATATACTTTGTGTGGTCGGAGATGCTTCCTTCTATACGTTACAAACATCTGAACAATTTCAATATACGCTCTCCAAGGGTATAAAAACGTTTTGTGTGGGTTTTCTGTACTTTCATTCAACTCAGCTAGCATGAAAGTAAATTTCGTTAGGAAAGGTCACACGTTTATGCAAATATGTATATTGTAACCCTAACGGGCTGCGTGAAAATGGACAATTGATGTCAAATTGATGGTATTAATCGCGGTTTGGTATTTTCATAGACAGGGCAATGCAGTTATGAGTGATCATTTGTGGCTTCGAAAATCAATTTCTTAAGCATTTCGCGGTTTTGTTACCATGGAGGCCCCTTAGCTGCGAATTGCGCCTATGCATTGATCCTGACATGATTTTTTACTTGGTTTAAAATTACGTTTTTCATTACTACTATTTTTATACTCTTTGGTTTTTATTTCGCGATTTAATAAGTCTTCAGTCATTTTTATCCTCTTTGGTTTGTTTTCCCGATTTAATAAGTCTTCAGTCAGTGCACTTATCACAAAGTCTGTAACTAAATTCGTTTTACACTCCGTGTACTTAACTAAAAACCATTTTGTACTTAATTGTACGTAACTAAAATTGTTTAGTACGTGCGAGTGCTGAACACAAAAAAGTTCGGTACTTATTTTTATCGGTCGGTGCGTTACGACGCTGCACACTGGTCCAAATGTCAAAAATTTTGGCAGAAATTAGAAAAATGTAGTTACAGATCTGAAACTTGGTACACTTTATGGTTAAAGCATATTTGAAGTCTGAGAAAAAATTTAGACCGATCGGACCACGCCCTCTCGGCCGCCCCATATATGCCAATTTCTTTGAATACAGTAAATTCTAAAATACCTTCCATAAATCTTAAATGTATATATAATTTTTTTAATAAACAATCCGGTAAATCACCCGAACCACCTCAGCCCCCTCCACACCCACCTGACCGCCTAAACACATTTACCTTCTTTTTTTAATGCGCCTTTGTTTCAGCCACTGTTACTACATGGATAAGAAGATTTTCATTTTTACCATGATCTGCTGAAACCGTGGCAGCTAATCTACGCTTCAAGCGAGAGCTCCCTTCATAGCATAATCGTGGGCATCCTGCATTTTCAAAGAATTCACCTGGTTAAAAGATTTATTTCCAATCGAGATGCAAGTCAAGTTTGGTACTGCATATTAAATCTTGAGACCATCCGATAGCATTTGCTTTAATAAACATTAACATAGTCAAAAAAATGTTTATTTTCTTTTTTTTCGACTCCTCCTTGTTTTTTGTGTGCTTCCTGCTACTTTTCTGCAGCGCACACTGGGCCAGCAGCCCGAGATTTTGGCCAAAAGTCGCAATTTTTTTTTTTGGAAATTGGACAAAACGAAGTTCGGCAATGATTTTAAATAGATATAGCTATTTTATGGCAAAATTTGGAACCTTTTCTCGAAATGGTTTTTGCGAGACAGCCGTTCAAAGTTAATTTTTCTCAAAATCGATGCAAAAAATAATTAATTATTATTGGGAAAATGGAATGCAACAGCTGAAGCAGTTTGATTTTTTATTTTCGACTACGGACCAGATATCAATTAAAAAATATACAGAAGCTTTCATTCGTAAGCGTTTACATAATAACTGGGTTTTTTACTTTTGGCTACTTTCAGTTGAGAGTACCCCTTAGTACCCTTCGCGATTCTCTTGCAACATGGCAAAATATTTTCTTTGAATATTGCACTATAGCTGTAGGTATGCGCTTTTGCGCGGTTTTGCTTTGAATTTTTATAAAATTGCATTTAAAATTATATTGCTATTTGAAATCAATCTTGTTCTGTTATACAGCCACCCTAGATGTATGCTTTTTTTTTCAACTTCAGAATATAACAGACGAATTCTGTAATAAAACACTCATAAACTGAGCCAATTTGAATGTGTCAAAATGTGTAGCATACTCTTAGACGTACTCAAGGCAAAGTGTAATATATTACATAAATTAGATTTTTAATTAATTAAATTTTTATTTTAATTTAGTTGTTTTAAGTATTGAATTTAAAGAGGAGGTAAAATAGATAGAAAAACGGTTACAGTAGTCATATTGACTGAAAATCCTCGACAGGGTGGGCAGTCAAAGTCAAAAACTTCTTGGATCAATATCTCACAAATCATTAAAGATATCAAGACACATTAATTTTTTTTAGTTATGTGGTACTTATATATACTTCTATGCAAGAATTGGGTCAAATCCAATTACAATTTTTTTTTCTATAATTATTTAGCGAAAAAGTTGAAATATTTTCCGACTTTGGTTTGTATTATGAATATCATATACAATTTTTTTGTTGCTTTTTAAATTATGTGACTTTAGTTCAATCTTTTAAGATCATTTTGCCGAAAATCGCAGCTTTCTAGCTAGCCTGGTGTAGAAATGCCAGAGTTTTGGCCAAAAAATGAGATTTCTGGCCCACAGTGCAGCGCAAAAAAGTTAAGGTTTGGTTGGGCGACCATTTGCAAGCCAAAACTTCGCCTTAACTCAAATAAATGTTGTCTGAACAAAGTCGATTTTTCGCAAAAGGGGCAAAAAGGGGTCAAAACGATTAATATCCCCGTATTAGGTACACATTGAAGAATAATATAGCGTTTAAAGTTCCGTCAATCCACGTCAATCCAACATACTTTTATTCCACGGAACACAACAAGTTTAAAGTTAAAATTGCTAGAAACATCATTTTACAAAAACACATATTAACAAAGACAAATCACGTAGAACAGGGAATGCGTGATAACACTTATAATATACATATCTTAAACTTTTTTTTTCCATTTTGGCTTACTTCATTATTCGACGTAGATTTTGTTATATACTGATTTGAAATATGCTCTTATGTGCAAGGCAAAAAATGTCAAAGTTTGTGTAAACGAACAGCTTCCAGGGCTGCCTAAATTCGCAGTGCTTCAAATTCAATTGTACTAATATGATTTTTAACTGCCCTGGATAATATTTTATTGAAAAAAATATTGTTTTTTCATAAATCTTAAAAAAAAATTCAATTTCTGCCAAAATTTTTGGCATTTGGACCAGTGTGCGCTGTACCGTACTTGCTTTTTTCGGTCGGTGCGTTACAAAATATGTACGGTACTTGTGATTTCGTACAGTACGAAATGAAAAGTGTACCGTACTTTTCTGAGTACGGTACTTATTGAGTACGGTACTTTTGTTGTGTATAGGAACCCTGTATAAAACCGAGTGCAAACCGAGTTTCAAGCCAATCGGATAAAAATATTTTTTTTTATGCAGAATTTTCCGGGAATTTTCCGACCGTTGGGCCAAATTTTCCAATATCGGAGAACCACATTTCAAACTACTTCGAATTCTATCATTAGTAATGTGATTACTAATGATAACTTTTTATTGATTTTCGCCATAATGCCTTTGGTTGCTGATGGTAGGGATGATTGTTGTTGCTTATCATTTCTGCAGGAATGACCTGTTTTAAGCCTAGAACGGAGGGCGTTCTTCGCATAACTTCGGCAAATTTATTCATTTCGCTAATTTCTAACTATCTCTAGAAGGTACGAATCGTCTATCTTTAAAACTGTAGGAGATATAACGTTTTTTCCGAATTTAACGGGGGCGGAAGGGGGTTTGTGGCCAAAATTTTGAATAAACTTGATCTGCGTGCAAAGGGTATAAGAAACATTTGTTTCATAAAGCAAGTTTGGAAAACCAATTAATTCAATCTGTTACCATTAAAACCCTGAGATTCGGTTACAGACGGACAGACCGATTTATAGATCGATGTTGATGCTAGAAACATAATGAGACGTTAAACAAACAACATCCCAGAATACAATTCACAATAGAAGTAGAGGAAAAACCAGACAATACCATATTTAGACACCGAGATACAAAGAGAAGAAGGGAAGCTGTTATTTAAATGGTACACAAAGTACACAGCATCAGGACGCATAATGAATTTTCACTCGCATCAACCACTATCCCAAAAAAATAAACACTGCCAAAAATAGCTAATATCCAAAGCATACACGCTAAGCGACCAAAGATATAGACCGGAAATATACATTAAATTAAGGAAAATACTTTTCAAAAATAACTTTCCAGGACATCTCATCGAAACACTTATCACAGACGCCACAAAAAATAATACCGCCCCAAACCCCAATAAAGAAAACAAAGATACAATTTACATAAGCGTACCGTACGTGGACAAAATAACAAATAAACACTCAATTACCAAAATTATTCCAAACAAACATTCAAACATAACGTACGCTTATAAAGCTCATACAAATATAAGGAGACTTTTCACAAACACTAAGGACAGATTAATTAAAGAACAACAACAAAACGAAATATACAAAATTACATGTAAAGGGAAAGAGGGAGAACCTTGCGACGGCGTTTACATAGGAACAACAAAACGACCGCTTCAGACTCGAATATCAGAGCACAAAGTGACGCAAAAAAAAAAAGAGACAACGGCACTATCGCAACATTTGACATCAGTTGGTCATACAGCGGACTTTGACAATGTTAAGTTGCTAGACATAGAGAGAAGAGAACGAACGAGATTAACATTGGAAAGCTTAAGAATTCAACAGAGAGGGGAGAGCACTAAATTACAAAGAAGATTTTTACAAAGCAACTACATCACGCGCAGCATAGCGAAGGAAACAAAAAACAAACCAAACACACAACGAAAACGCACAATGGGACAACTCAAAAATAATAATTGCACACAACTAGACTAACACTAAGACAAAAATTATTATGTATGTATGTTATTTAAAATGTATGTTTTATGTTATTTTGTTAATGTGATAAAAATAAACACAGGCTCCCTGATGAAGGCGCGACAAGCCGCTGAAACGCGTAGGAGAAGAAGAAGATATAGAATATGAATTTTTATTTCTGATGAGGAACAACGGCCATTGCAACCCATATACCTAATACAACAATTAGACAAATTGGCCTACCACAATTCACATAATGAATACCTTAAATAAAAGAAAATGAAACAAATTTTACGTTTTGCAATGCGCAAAATACTGAAACGACTGTCTTTACCATTTTTTGACCAATAAAAAAAACCCTTTTTCAAGAATTAACACAAACAAGAGGTAGGGTTCTGCCAAGAACAAACAAACCACCGTAGAACAATATTGCTTACATATTTTAAAGCTTAAATTTGTATCCTGTTGTTCCATTAAAGAACATTTGGATTTTGGACAAATTTAAATTTCAGCCCTTGGTTTAAAAATTTTCGGATTAGCCCATATGTAAAAAATTGGCTATACAGCCCCAAAGAGGCCAAGAAAAAACTTTTTATTAGATGGTCCGAAGCGGGATTGAACCCACGCACACTAATCGCTGGGCTACACCCGGTCCCCGGCGACGGGTTATTTGTTAGTTTTTATATCAACAAACGCCACTCAGAAGCCTTTCCAGTTCTTTGAAACCATACTGGCCATCTTAGTAGGCTTTTGAGGTTAGACAGAAAGTTTACCTTATGGCAAATGCCACACAATTAATCAGAGACCAGCCAGCCTCTGAGCTGACAACGTCTCAACTTTTATTTCTTATTTTTTTTTCATTTGCAATTGCCATTGGTAAATCTTGTAATATGTTGTTATTACTTCTTCTTTTTTTCTGCTCTATATTGGCGTTTAAATAGCACCGTCGTCCTCTCATGTTGGATTTGAATTGTGGATTGGAACTTTATTTTCTTAATTTATTTAAAAGTCTTTCACACACTTCCTAATCCCAATCTTTCTTACATTGAACTAGTTAAATACGAATTACATACACTTGCTGTGTCTGTGTTCCATTTCACCGTCTTTCTTACTTACTTTAAATCCTTGCAGCCATTTGTGTCTTCAACTTGGCCTCATTGCTGGCCTTGTTAAATTATTTTACAATTTCTTTTTTCTTTTATCTACAATGGACAAGCTTGCTCAACCAAATGGTTCACATTAACATAGATCCCAAACAGATCTGTGGTAAAAAATTGATCAATATATGAAAATATCTATGGAAAAGCTTCTCATAGTTTTGAATTTCCCTTTTTTGATAGGACTGCTTTTTATTTTAAAATTTAATTGAATAAAATGGGCGGCGCACATGCATATCTTCGGTGATTTAGCTTTGATTCTGTTGTGGTATACAGAATAGATAGATATTGCGCCTCACTTAATAAATGTATATAAAGTCATAAGGTTCATAATTAAGCGAGAGCGTAAGTTAAAGTCGGCTCTAATCGACTTCGATATACCCGTTACTCATGAAAAACATGTTTAACAGTGTTCCTGCGTTCCCTAGGGTGACCATCCAAAAAGTATGCAACATTTTTTAGGGTGGGAGGGGGTTGGGTGCTTGGTTCACTTCTTTGCTCATAACTTGAGAACCGTTCATCCGATTTTTATCATTTATAATTACTAACTATCTCTAGAAGGTACGAGTCGTCTATCTTCAAAACTGTAGGAGATATAACGTTTTTTCTAAATTGCGGGGGCGGGAGGCGGCGTGGCCAAAATTTGAAACAAACTTGATCTGCGTGCAGATAAAAGAACCATTTGTCCCATACATGTCAAACCTCTATCTCTTACGATCTCTGAGATCTAGGTGTTCATACAGACGGACGGGCGGACGGACAGACGGACATGTCTGTATGCTTTAGATTTTTTCCAGATTTTCCGAAAGACGTCGCTCAAGTCGAAATTTTCCCCCCGAATTGAGTTTTCCGTACTGTTTTTGAAATTTACTGGTAACCTGGTCAATGACCATGATTTTCTTAGTTTTTAAATTAACATTTTATAGAAAAATGTCAAAACTTTACTTCAATCATAAATCATAAGTTTTGGCTATGATTTTGCTCATTTAGGTACCATATTTTTGTCTAAACTTTGCAATGCATTACACGCATTACAGCCAGGGCTGCAAACCGCTGCGGAGTCGGAGGCTCAAGGATTTGTAGGAAGTCCGAACTGAACTCAATCCCGAGCAGCCTTATTTTTATCCGCCCGAACCTGAACCGGAGCAAAAATTAGTCAAAAATGGGTTCGGTTCAAAAATAACAAAAATTTTTCTTGATATTATAATTGTTAACTGCCAATTTCCAATATATCTAAATCGGTGTCCGGCAATACACACATGCTCATTTTGCCCTTGCGCTGCTACAAAGGATGGACGTCGCTACTTGTATACACAGAAAATTGAACGGTGACGGACACTGATCTAAATGCACAGTATTCTATTCTAAAATGTGGCATGAATTTAAAGAACTCGCATTTTTGTTAAACTTGCTCTGGTATTTGGAAAAATTTTCTTATAAACAGAAAAAGTTTTTTTTAGAACTTTGAAAAATATGACACAAAAAAGTTGAAGAAAAAACTTTACTAAGGCCCGATTTCTGTTCTCTCAGATAGCTACTATGTGTCAGATAGTCATCGATTTTACACTGATATTTGTTAGTTTATGTGACAACATAGAGCTGTAGAAGATGTGAAATCGACCCTAAAATTAAGAAAATGAGAGATTTGTTGGGCAACTTTTTCAACAGGAAAGATGGCAAACTTTTCATAATTTTTTTTGGTCACCGAATTGACATTAATTGTCCATTTTCACGCAGCCCGTTAGGGTTACGATATATTTGCATAAACGTGTGACCTTTCCTAACGAAATTTACTTTCATGTTAGCTGAGTTGAATGAAAGTACAGAAAACCCACACAAAACGTTTTTTATACTCTTGGAGAGGGAATATTGAAATTGTGCGGATGTTTGTAACGCATAGAAGGAAGCATCTCCGTCCACATAAAGTATATATATTCTTGATCAGCATGACGAGCTGAGTTGATATAGCCATGCCCGTCTGTCCGTCCGTCTGTTTCTATGCTACCTCCTCCGTCAGTTTTAAAGCTATCTTAACCAAACTTTGCACGAAGTCTTTTGGTACAAATACGCTGCACATTTGTCGGAACCGGCCGGATCGGATGACTATAGCATATAGCGGCATAGCGACATAGCGACATATCTCCGCCCAGTACATTTTGCCGGCGGAGAAATGTCGCTTTTTTCTGGCCGCCATTGATAATGGCGGAGGTATGTCGTTTCAAAACGTCATATATCCGCCGTGTTACCTCTCCTCGCGAAAATGTGACGTTTCAAAACGAAATATCTCCATCATGGTGCGAACGACATATCTCCGCCGCGTTACAAACGACATATTTCCGCGTTTCAAAACAACATATCTCCGCCAGAAAAAAGCGAACCGATTAGAAAGAGAGAAAAAACTGAAAAATTCCTTTTTGGCGAGTGCCAGTTTTAGCTAGTATAGCACAGTGGTTAAGAGGGATAGTTTTTTGAATATATTTTCTTTGTAAATTAGTAAAGGGTTACCGGGTATATAACAATCAGGCTTTCTTTCTTACTTGCTTTAACAATAACACAGTTTTTCAAAATCAAACTTTTTTAAAAACTCGGCATAAGACCCTTAAATTATGATAAAAGAGACCTCTGTAAGCATCACCTGATACCCAGTTTTTTAAATGGTTTTTTGGCTGTCGAGTACCACCTCTTAGGAACATACAAAAGCCCGATATACCATCATTTAAAATATTTTTAATGAATATCTACCGTGCGCTTTTAAAGATATTCAAGAAATAAGGTTTAACTACTTCTGGAAGTACCTTAGACAATTGTACGGTTTAAGTGGATTTTTTTGTATAACGCTCCCAACTTCCGACTTTTATCTGAAAGCATTAAAAACCAAGTTGAAATTGTTTCGTTGTATGTTGCAAGTACAAAAGTACATACCTATAAAACGCGAAGCGGGGATTTATTTGATAAACTGTGTATGAGTTGATGCTTACAGAGGTCCATTTTATCAAAATTTAAGGGTCTTATGCCGGGTTTTTATTTAGTGTTGTACTGTGTAACTATTTATAACCTGTTACAAAAAATTTAATTACACAAAAACTTTAAGTGATATTAACAACCAGTTTGTATTCGCTAGGTAATCGGATAAATTAAATTTATAAATTTTTGTTGTTGTTGTTGCTCATGCGGTTGTCTATGAATTTCGGTTCAAAGTTGCCCAAAATATTCAAACATTGGCCCATGGTTGCTAAAATTGAAAATAAGAACTCAACTAATTAATTTATGACAAATTTATCATTACCCACTGTGGCAAAAGCAAAAAAAAGTAAATCGTCATATCTCCGCCGTGTTACAAACGACATATCTCCGCGCGGAAATATGTCGTTTGAAACGAGGCGGAGATATGACGTCGGAGCTATGTCGTTACCCCCATATAGCTGCCATAGGAACGATCGGTCGAAAAAGTATTTTTAGTGAGAAAAACTATTTTTTTTAACACTTTACACTTTTCAGTCATGAATATATTGATGAATACCTTGTATAGCTGCCATAGAACAAACT
Organism: Lordiphosa clarofinis; assembly: GCA_018904275.1. Lineage (NCBI taxonomy): Eukaryota > Metazoa > Arthropoda > Insecta > Diptera > Drosophilidae > Lordiphosa > Lordiphosa clarofinis. The sequence continues at coordinate 942,081 of JAEIGQ010000129.1, forward strand.
GGCAGGTATTTATCAAGCTCCAAGGGTATAAAAACTTCGTCGAGACGAAGTTAGCTTGCCTGTATTTTTTTTTTTGTTCATAATACGGAAAGTGGATATTTTTTGATAAAATCAATTTTTCCCTAGTTTTTATACCCTTACAAAGGGTATTATAATTTTGCCCAGAAGTTTGCAACGCACAGAAATATTCATTTCCGACCCTATGAACTATATATATTCTTGATCAGGGCGACGAGCTGAGTCGATTGAGCTCCGTCCGTCTGTCTGTTTCTATGCAAACTAGTGTTTCAGTTTTAAAGCTATCGTGGTGAAACTTTGCACAGAGTCTTCTTTTTACTGCACACTGCTAATATGTCGGAACCGACCGGATCGGATGACTATATCTTATAGCTGCCATAGGAACTATAGGTCGAAAAGTGGGTTTTATTTAGAACATTTTTTTTTAATCTCTGATGTATTAAAACATTTGCAAGGGTATATAAACTTCGGCAAAGACGAAGTTAGCTTGCCTTCTATTGTTTGATTTAAGTTTAGCGTCCAAATTTACATATGGAAAGTTTTCTTACTTCTCTGTTGCAACAGCTTGTAAGCCTGTGTAATTAGGTCGAACTTTTCTAGTCACTTTCTAAAAATTAGTTCAAAATTCACCTGTAATTTTATAGAAAAATATCCCTTAACATAACTATTAAATTGAGTTCAATGTTTCGCTCCAAGCGTATCATAGATTGGGGGTGACATATTCGACTTCCTACTAGGCTTGCCGATATTAGTCCAAATCTATAAGATCCCAAATCAAAATTTTTTACATCGTTATTTGATATATAAGGTCCAAAAAAATCGATATCTCCATATTTTTGAAATCTTAAGAAAACTTAAACAGTTTTAAGAACCGTCTTTGCCGTATGACTACTAATGACCATTTTAAGTGACCGTTGTATCTTATCTTCCAAATAGGGCAACTTAAAGATATATGATTTCGCTTTCTGAAACTAGACTATAAATAAGTTGATCAATTTGTAGAGGTAAAAACAGACAACAAAGCGTACAGCAAATACAAACGCAACAATAAACCATGGGTTTCAAATCGCAAATCGATTTTAAATATTAAGAACATTTAAGGACTTTGTCGTTTCCAAAAGCACTGGAAAAAACTAGTTTTGTTCATTCTTTTTAGAAATCGGACTTATACAAAGAAAGTACAGTATTGGTGAAGAAAAATCTATGGCTAGTACCGTTGCTTGATAAAGTTGAACGAAGATATTCATTTTAGACCCATTGTTCCTGTGTGAAATTTTCCTAAAACTGTTCGCAGATTTCTTTTCCAAAGGTACATACAGGATATTAGGTTTGTGCAAAAGTATGTAACAGGGAGAAGTAATCATTTCCGACCCTAAAAAGTATACATATTCATGATTAGCATCAACATCCGAGTCCATTTGAGATGGGAAGAGATAGAGATTTCACATGTATAAGACATATATGCATTTCTTATGCTTGCAGGCGGATCAAGTTTATTTTCAACTTTGGCTACACCCCCTCCCGCCCCCATAATTTGGAAAAAGCTTCATATCTCCCACAGATTTGTAAAATGATAGTTCGTACCTTCTACGCAAATTTAGTAATCAGTATTATTTATCGACTTGTCGGAGAAATGATAATGATCGCATAAGCGATGGGGTTTATGGGTTTTTTTTTGCCACTTTGGGTGGCCTCTTACCTAAATTGATCAGACATATACAAACTTTAGGTACTGAGTACTTATGTTATAGTCAGGCTTGACCGACTTTCTTTCTTGTTTTTTCTGATATGGGCTTTCAACAGCTAAGAACGTGACAATCGAACGACTTTTTATTAAAAGGGTATTATTATTTTGCCCAGAAGTTTGCAACGCATAGAAATATTTATTTATTTCCGACGAGTTTATAGAACTATATATATTCTTGATCAGGGCGACGAGCTGAGTCGATTGAGCTCCGTCCGTCTGTCTGTTTCTATGCAAACTAGTGTTTCAGTTTTAAAGCTATCGTGGTGAAACTTTGCACAGAGTCTTCTTTTTACTGCGCATTGCTAATATGTCGGAACCGACCAGATCGGATGACTACAACTTATAGCTGCCATAGGAACTATCGGTCGAAAAGAGGGTTTTAGTGAGAAAAACTTTTTTGTTTTTAATGTTAACGTCGTCCTCTTTAGCTGTTATTAATATTATACGCTTTAACACAGATTTATAGCTGCCATAGAAACAGTCGGTGGAAAAGTGGATTTCATTTAGAAATATTGTTTGTTTTAATGCTGGCGTTTTTAAACTCTGATGAATTAAAACATATGCAAGGGTATAAAAACTTCGGCAAAGGCAAGTTAGCTTGGCCTACTCGTTAAAGCTTAGTATACACTTCCACCAAAGACTCGCCAAAACAAAAATACCAAAAGTGACAATTCTTTTGTTTTGGGACAATGTGACCAGATATTAAGATGTATGCATGTAAAATGGTCACTTTGCCAAGACCGTAGCTTTTGGTTTAATTTTAAACTATAAGTTTTACAATCAATAAATACAAGTTATTAACATGCGTTCTTCATGGCCAAACCCTGGCTACTGGGCCTGATGAGCAGATATGACACTTTTGCAATGATTAAATTCATAATTCATAAGTCTCACGGTGTTTTGTACCTTACTTTGAATATTGCGCTCAATCATTGATGGGAAAATTATCCAAATTTCACCCGATTACGCATATTTGTGTATCGGCAATGTCCGATACCTCTTGAAATAAATAAAATTAATTATTCAGGGAGCTATCGATAAAAATACAAAAACTACGGATCTAGTATTTTATCGGTATTTAATCGAGGCCTTTTTGTTTTGAGTGTGGACTGCCACCAAAGAGACTGCCAAAGGATTTTGGCACAAAAATTTTTGTGAGTTTTTTTTATATGGAGTTTTTTGATTTGGCGAGTCTTTGGTGGAAGTGTATACTAAGCTTTAGAAGCTTAATAGCAGTCAATGTATTTTTGTACATCTACTTCCACCAAAAACTTGCCAAAAAAAAAACTCCCTATAAAAAAAACTCACAAAAATTTTTGGAACAAAGCCCTTCGGCGATCCCTTTATTGGCGGTCCACACTTCCAACTAAAAGGCCTCGATTAAATAACGATAAAATACTAGATCCGTATTTGATGTGTTATTATCGATAGCTCCCTGAAGAATTAATTTTAATTAGTTCAAGAGGTATCGGACATTGTCGATACACAAATATGCGTAATCGGGTGAAATTTTAATAGTTCTCCCATCATTGATTGGGCGCAATTTTCAAAACAAGGTACAAAACATCGTGAGACTTCAATCAAACTTAAACTGGGTTAAACGGCCATGTTCTCAATTCCACTTCCACAAAAATTCTGTGATTTCAAACCGGTTTCAGTACTAAATTTGCACTCCAAATCACAAAACTTTTGTGGAAGTGGAATTGAGAACATGGCCGATAATTATGAATGATGCTAAAGTGTTATATCTGCTCATTAGGCCCAGTAGCCAGGGGTGGGCCGTGAAGAACGCATGTTAATAATTTGTATTTAGTGATTGTAAAACTTATAGTTTAAAATTAAACCAAGAGCTATGCTCTTGGCAATGTGACCATATTACATGCATACATTAGGTTGTGATTATAGTTTTGTTTTGCGAACATTACTTCGCAAAAAAAACTAATATTGTACCGTTCTGACAATTTTTTTGAGTTTTTCTACACTTGAAAAGTGTATTATAATTTTGCCCAGACGTTTGCAACGCATAGAAGGAATCATCTCCGACCACATAAAGTATACATATTCTTGCTCAGCATGACGAGCTGAGTCGATTAAGCTTTGTCCATTCGTCTGTCTATTTCTACGCGAACTAGTCCCTCAGTTTTGAAATTTTGCACAGAGTCTTTTTTTGTCTGCACGCTGCTAACATGTTGGAACCGACCGGATCAGATGATTACTTTTTGTAGCTGCCATACAAATGATAGGTCGAAAAATGGGTTTTAGTGGGAAATAATGTTTTGTTCTCAATATTACCGCTCACAAACATGATCATGGGTAATATTAAATGTTTTTAAGCTGATCTGCAAAGTTTGGTCGAAGTCGCTAACCGTTGAGACAAGCGTTTTCAAGTGTATCAAAACTTCGGCCCAGACGAAGTAAGCATTGCGTTTCTCGTTTTTTTATACCCTTGAAGAGGGTATCTTAAAATTGTCCGGATGTTTGTAACGCACAGAAGGAAGCATCTCCGACCACATAAAGTATATATATTCTTGATCAGCATGACGAGCTGAGTTGATATAGCCATGTCCGTCTGTCCGTCCGTCCGTCTGTTTCTATGCTATCTCCTCCGTCAGTTTTAAAGCTATCTTATCCAAACTTTGCACGAAGTCTTTTGGTACAAATACGCTGCACATATGTCGGAACCGGCCAGATCGGATGACTATAGCATATAGCTGCCATATGAACGATCGGTTGAAAAACTAGTTTTAGTAAGAAAAACTTTTTTGTTTTTAGTGCTATCGCTCCCAACGCTCGTATTTATAAGTTTTTAATGATTTCACATAATTTCACCAAGCCCTGTCAAAAACGGACAACTATATAGTATAGCTGCCATACGAAAGTTAGGTCTGAAAAAAAGTCTTAGTGAGAAAAACTTTTTTGTTTTCAATGTTATCGCGCCAAACGCTCGTATTTATAAGTTTTCAATGATTTTACATAATTTCACCAAGGCTTGTCGAAATCGGACCACAATATAGTATAGCTGCCATACAAACTGTCAGGCATATATCAAGCTCCAAGGGTATATAAACTTCGGTCGAGCCGAAGTTAGCTGGCCTCTATTTTTTAAATAATGGTCTTTTGGTTATGTGACGTCAACTAAAAAAAGCGAGTTATGGTTGTGAGCAACTTTGCCCAATAGTCGGTTTTGAGTTCCAAAGAGAATATTGCAATGATGCGCAATAAAACCGAGGAAAAACTCTCCAAAGAAGTAAAAAAAAACATTAAAAATAGGCAAACAAAAGAACAGTCACCAGCAAAAAGTGCTACAATATAAAAGAAAACAAGCCTGATGCCGTCAATCTTTTTTTTTTTTCATTGACATTTCTTAATTCAGAATATAAGAAAAATTGTCAATTATTTCCATTTAATACAGTAAAACTGCTTAAAAGCAAGACTTTTAAACCCCCCAAATATTTTCGAAATGTCAAAAAATTACTTTTTTATACCCTTGGGACCCTTGAAGAGGGTATATTAAAATTGTCCGGATGTTTGTAACGCATAGAAGGAAGCATCTCCGACCACATAAAATATATATATTCTTGATCAGCATGACGAGATGAGTTGATATAGCCATGTCCATATATGGGCAAAAAGAATATCATATCGGACTAACACTTATCGTCCAACAAAAATATAGCTATATATCGATCAATTATTGACAACCCTTCTTCCGACCAGCGCTGCAAAATATCACACTACGTCACTGAACCCAATAAAGATTAAGTTTAAAGTATGAGTTGAAAATTTGGACATAAAGAGATTAATATCAAATTCTTTTATTTTATAACAATACATAGTTAACATTTTACTATAAACAGAGAGAGAGAGTACCACACGTACAACAATGATAATAGCTTCGAGGTGTCTCAGAGTCCGTGGATCGAACTATCTGGCATCATAGATGCGGCTGCTCTTGATATTGACCTTAAAGAGACGCGACCAATCAGCCAATACATCAAACTGCAAGACAAATGTGGGGGGAATTAGACAGAAACACACACAATTACAAGGGCTCACCCACATCACGATCCATGATGTTGTCGCAAAAACTCAGGTCCAGCAATTGCAGCTTTGGGCAATGAACCAGAATGCTAAATGGAAGAAGAGATTGTATGCTGACAGCGCTGAATATTCCCTCCATAGACCGACTTACTCATAGACGCGTTCATGCGTTATGTTTAGTATGCCCATTAGATCCAATTGCTCGAGGTTTTTGCCAAGTGTTGCAATGTGCATGAGATCGCGTTCGGTGGTTCCACGCACCGCCGACAGGAATAACTTTCTTAGCCTGGGGCAATTAGACAGCAGCTGATATAACCCATCACCTAGGGAGGCCTCCCGCAAGCACCAGCCCAAGTCGAGCTCCTCTAGTTGATGGCAGCGTGCCAGAGATTGAAGACCACGGGCGGACAGAAAGTGAGCCTTCCACATATCTAGTGAAATGAGCTGTGTATTGTAAGTAGCCAGATGAGCGGCTACATTGTCCATATTCACTGAGACGCCGCAAAAGGCTATTACAGGTTAAAATTAAGAAAGAAGTTAGGAGCAGCAAAGTCTGGCAGTTTAATTTCAATGCTTACCCAGGTTCAGGTGTTTCAACTTGCGATTGCCCTCCAGCATACTCAGTAGTAGCTCCGTTTCGAAGGCCGTCTGGAAAAGATCAAGGCGCTCCAGATTCTTCAGATTAGCCAGACACGAGAAGTTCAACAGCGGTGGATCTGTGGCGCAGTTACGTAGGCTCAATTCTGGGAACGAATAGAAAAAAGTAGAGAACAAAAGTTTGTAGACACCTCCAAATGCTCGAAACTACTTAGCACGATTGTAATGTTTAAGCATTTGTATCAATAAAATTAAGAATGCCAAGCAAAAAACTTCAAGTTTTATTTTCGTGTTTCCCAAGAACAAAAGAGATTGGCAGATGCTACTTTTTGAACGCGTATTCAACCCGACCCCGTAAACTATATACATTCTTGATCAGGACGACGAGCTGAGTCGACTAAGCTCTGTCCGTCAGCCAGTTTCTATGTAAACTAGTCTCTGAGTTTTGAAAATATCGAGCTGAAACTTTGCAGTCTTCCTCTTACTACAAATTTCTAATATGTTGGAGCCGACCGGATCGACTGACTTTATCGTATAGCTGCCATAGGAACCATAGCAGACATGGACAGAATGAGAAAGTGATCCGCAGAAATTCCAAAAATTGCATATTTAGTTAATTGAATTTCCATAAGATTGCAAGTAAAAGTGTGATGGAAAAAAATGGTTGTTTGTAACGCATAGAAGGAAGCATCTCCGACCACACGAAGAAAATATATTCTTAAACTGCATGACGAGCTGAGGTAATATAGCCAAGTCCGTCAGTTCGTCTGTTTCTATCCCTCTCCTCTGTCAGTTTTAAAGCTATCTTAAACAAACTTGCACAAAGTCTTTTGGTACAAATGTGCAGCGTCATTTGCTTCCACTGAGATATCGACGCGATTATACAAAAAAAGAAAGTATTTCGCTGTTAAGAGATAGAGGAGGGGGAATTTTGGAAATCTGAAACAAACTCGAAATGGGTACAGTATACCCATTGCTTAACCTAGCCCATAAGGCATGCAGGAAGGACATACGCGCCTGCTTACCCTTTGCCTAAAACAACAACGAATGCGCGCCTTGCGGAATCGTCTTGGACACCCCTGGTCTGAAGCTATGTTCCACACAACCCAAATTAGTTTATCGAAAAGTTTGTGTGCAATCCATAGCTCGTAAATAACTCTCAACCCAATGTTCAGTTCGGTCTGGTCATGTGACTGACCAAAAAAACAAAAACCAAACGGGCTCGGGCTTCCCTTAACCGAATTTTAGCTGCAAACTCGCTCACTGCTCGGTGACTCGGTGTCGTTGAACAAACAGCACTGATCCGTCTAAGATAGAGCTGGAGAAACATCGATGGTTATTTCAAACTTGTGAGTCTGGTGATGTACTTTCCTAAATTACATTCTTGTTTGAGATAAAGTTGAAAATACATAAAGAATGTATACAATATGAATAAATATAATATGATAAATAATGAAAGCAATGTTCCTTCTAAGGCTCTAGTTCAAATATGTATTTCTTTTTAAGTCTTTTTAAAATTATTCAAATTTGTATAAGGGAACGGAAAGGAAATGAATTTTTGGCTTTAAGGACCATCGTTCGACAAGGTCTGTTCAGCTTGACTAAATGTTCTTAACCTTAATGGGATAGTGGCATATTTTCTCCCAGAAATTTGCAAAGTGGCATCTTAAAAAAGGGTAAGGATATCTGACATTTCTTGCTGAGTTTCTAATTCAGGCCTCTTGGAGTTTGAAGTAAAATTATGGATAAATGTAAGACAGAAGCAAAATTTGCTTTATCATTAAATATGAACTATTCCACCGAGTGACGACTTTTTGAATAATGTCATAATCATTATTTGTAGTTTATAACTGTTCTAGTTTTTCAATGGACACAGTACTTGATTTAATCACCAACAATTCGCTTACATTTGGAAATCACTTCGTTAAGGCAGAGAAGTCGAAAAGTTCTTGAACTAAAAGAAACTATGTGTGTGTTCAAATCATGGAAAATTTGTGAGTTTTAGTAAGTCACACCCTTTTTTGATTGTAGCATCTAAATGTTTGAGCCTCAACCACATTCATATACAATATGGTTTGGTCCAATTACATTTTTTTGGATAGTTGCATATGGAATCTTGACAGCACGGCAAATTGGTCATCGTATCTTTCTTAAGCACGCCAAGTAATTTTTATAAGTAAATAGTATGTCCGTGCCTTGTTCATGTTGGGTTTTAAAAACATCGATTGTGAAAAAAGTCATCGATGTCGGCGTCTTAGATAAAAAACATCGATGCATATAGTTTGAGAGCAACCCCATGCAGGGCCCAAGTTAACCAATCTCTTATAAAATGCGGTCTTCAAAAAGACCGAACTTTAAAAATCTTACTTGAAAAGGCTCCAGATTTAAGCATAAACAGAGAGCGAGTCACCGTGAGAGAGAACGAGAGAAGGGATACAGTTTTTCGCACACATTCATATTGTAAGCCGAGCCTAAGCTGTAAACTTACACACCGAGGCAAAGAAGGCCTTTTGAATGCGTGAATTTTGGCAAAAGGGCCAGAGCCAGACCTGAAAGAAACAATAATGAAAAGCGTTTCTCTCCTCTCACAACCAAAGAGAGGCAGAGAGCGTTGTTGATGTTTGGTTCGGTACCTTTATTAAACGTGATCGCGCGAAAGCGGTCGTTTTCTGACACAGGCAAACGGGGGACCGTTTTATGCGACCACTGGTGCTGTTTAAACACATACAGCCATGCTTCCATTTTTGCTTTCGCAAGAACTTTACGATTTGGTTGCTAGTTCGCAGAAAGAGTTGCTCCGAAATTCCCAAAACCGGCGACGTGCGAGTCCGTGAAAAAAGAGAGGAAACGGAAAATGTCGCTTCTGTCATCCCATGAACCATTTTTTTTAGATATTCTGGCACTTCTTCTTCTTCTTTATTGGTCCGATGCTTGCATCACAACCATTTGACGGTCTCGTCCGCGGCAACTAATGTCCGCCAGTCGCTTCTGCTCCGTGCGAGCTGGCACCAGTTTTTCACGCCAAGCTTGGAAATGTCTTTCCGCACCTGGTCGTCCCACCTTAGAGGTGGTCGTCCCACCTTGCCTTGTCCCAGTTCTTTCGCATTCCTCTTGTAGACCATTTTTGCTGGAGCTTGATCATCCATACGGGTAACATGTCCCAGCCAGCGCAGCCGCTGTTGCTTTATGCGCTTGACCAGACTAGTATCCCCATAGAGCTCATATAGTTCGTCATTCCTTCGGATGCGAAAATCCTCGCCAACTTTCAAAGGTCCATACATCCTGCGAAGGATCTTTCGCTCGAAAACGCCAATCGCCGCCTCATCCGCTGATGATATTGCCCATGCTTCTGCGCCGTATTGCAGGACTGGCATGATAAGCGACTTATATAGCGCTATTTTTGTTCTTCGCTTGAGGTTTCTGCTCTTGAGCTCCCTACTTAGCCCGTAATAGCATCGGTTTGCGAGCGTGATTCTTCTTCGAATTTCCAGGCTGATGTTGTTGTCGCAGGTTATCATCGTTCCGAGGTAGACAAAGTCCTCTACAACTTCAAAGTTGTACTCTCCCATTGCAACAGATGGCCCTAGGCGCGTGGACTTCTGTTTCGAGGACACTAGGTACTTCGTCTTGTCCTCGTTTACCGCTAAACCCATTATTTCAGACTGCTTCTCAATCTCTGAAAACGCCTTGCGTACTGCCCGTTCGGTTTTGCCGATAATATCAATATCATCGGCGTATGCGAGTAGCATTACATCTTTATTAAAGATGGTGCCCGATCTGTTGGAATTTGGGCACTGGCGCAATATATCCTCCATCAGCAGATTAAAGAAGTCACACGATAAGGTGTCATCCTGCCTAAAACCTCTTTTGGTATCAAAAGCGGCTTTAGACGTTCACAAATAATGCGGGACAGAACCTTATATGCGATGGGGAGGAGACTGATATTCTGGCACTATTTAAGATATTAGTAGTATGCAACCTTTTTTGAACTCCGCTATTTATAATTCGATCTTGATGTCAATTTCAGGGAATAAAGTAATTGCTAATATAAAATTCTAACTTGATATCTTAAAAAATGTGAGAGGTATTCAACATTTTTTACATTGTGGGGGCGGGTTGGTCGTGGCAAAAATTTGAAACAAACTTGATCTGCGTACAGACAATAGGAGTTTGGTGGCTCTAGCTCTTCTAGTCTCTGAGATCTTGGTGTTCATACTGACAGAAGGACAAGGCTATATCAACTCGGCTGTTGATGCTGATCAAGTATAAATGTATATACTTTATATGGCCGGAAATGATTCCTTCTGCCTGTTTCATACACTTGCACGACTTTAGTATGCCCTTTTTACTCTACGAGTAACGGGTATACAAAAATTAAATGACCCATTACTACCGAAATTTTTTAGTGTAGTTTGGAATTGTGATCTCAAAAATCGATTTCAAACATTTTTTCATTTTAGCTTAAGGCTGCCATGACATCTAGTAGGCCCGCATTTCCCCATGAAATTCTATGAATTTGAAAAGCTATTCAAATTTAAAACAGAACAAAAAGCAAGACTACTAGACTATCATGTGTCGAACAGTGTGAAGGCAGCCTAATTACCTTTCGATTTATATCTTGCTTGACTCTATCTGACAATTCTAAAGTGGCTTAAAAAAAAAAAAAACAAAATCATATTTAAAAACGGAGCCATGAAAAGTTTTTTGAAATCACCATTTTGAGATCACCATTCCAAGCTACAATAAAAAAATATTTCCAATAGAAATGGGTCTTTTTGGATGTAAAATTAGGCCAAATAGTGGAGTTTGCTTCATCGTGTAAATCTCGTCTAAGTATTTGAGGAAATTATACAGCAGTATAAATTGGAAATCGATTCTTGAGTGTTACTGCTGTTCTAATCTTTTGTTACTGTTCTGATTCCCTAGTTCTTGGTTCATCCCTAGTCGACTCTCTTAACTCCATTCAATTCAACGTAAAGAGTGAAAATGTTCATTATATGGGAACATTCGTGTCTAGCCACTCATTCTTAAATCAATATATTACCAATTACGTAAGTACCTATAAGATTATCACAGACTATCCCCACAGTCTCAATGCAGCTCGAGTTTAGAAATTTGCAGGAGTTAAGCCGCAGGTGGGTAAGATTGTCGCCGCGCTGGGTGAGGAATCTGCATGAAAGAGAGTGAGAGAGATGCACAATCAGATAAAAAGAGCGTGATGAAGATATTTTTGTTACTCACTTTTTGAACTCGGTGGGCGAGACATCACCAAACCCACCGCACCAAGAGAGATCCAGTTTCCGCAGCATCGTTGCCCTGCGGGCCAGCGTGCAAAGCAGCTCCGAGCTGGCCACCTGCCAATATGGCTTCAGACTCAGCTCGCCATAGAGCAGCGGATGTGTGGAGATATCGTAGAAGGTGCGCGACACCTGGCCCACGCGGAACAGAGACTTTAGGTCCAAATAACTGAGTATCTTCAAGAGAATCTCACAGGGCAAATCAGTCAGACAGATACGCGGACTGCGGGCACTGCCTTGCGGCAACTGCTCGTCGCACTCCACGCGGTTGTCCAGCAGAAATTGGCTTAGATCATTGTTGATGAAGTCGTTCAGTTTTGTGGCGAAATTTTCGTTACCACAGCAGCTCGTCTGGAATTTCAGGGTGCGCAGCTTGCAGCTGATGGGACCGCCATTGGCATTGTCTTCAGATGGTGGTGGCTGGGGTGGTGGTTGAGTCTGCTGCTGATTCTGCCTCTGTTGCTTCCCCAGTAGGCTTTGCATTCGTCGATTGGAAACAGTGCGACCGCATAACATGACAGCATCAATCTCCGTATAATAATTAAGTCGACTGTGATTAAACTCGATGCGAAGTGTCCTGTAAAACGCAAATAGCAAAGGGAGGAGCAGAGTTAGGGCATGATGGCTGATGAGCTCATCTTAGCTCTCACTTAGTTATTATTGTGGTCTTTTTGAGAGGCGGAGCGAAGCGTCTCGAGTCATGCGGCTGAGGGCTAAAATCGTTGACTGTGGCCTCCCACAGGCAGGTCCAGTGTTTTGTCATACTATATGCCCAAATACGAACCACGGCTCCCGGGTTAAACGTCTCAAAAATGGCCACCTCGGTGGGCACTACGAACTCTTCAAAATAGACAACTAGAAGTGGGGCGAGTTGAGAATATAAAAGAGACATTCCTCCTGCATAGCTTACCAATATAATCGTGGGTGGCCGGCTGGGGTAGATTCTGAGGCTGAATCTCACGTGTGGCCGAGGGCGCTTTTTGCCACCAATCCCCATAGGTGCGCTAAAACAGGAAATGACATGAGAATAAATCTAACGAAATCCCAATACTCACCATGGTGAAGGTCTCCGGGTAGTCCCCATAAGCTGGATATTTGGTGGGCCTGCCAATCACATTGGCTGCCGTATAGGAGATGCTATAATCGATTCCATACTGAGAGCTAAAGTCCAGCACACCCAACACATACTGCTCTATGTAGTAGCCCTGGTCCGACTGCTCGTGCTCCGACTGATTCTGCATTTTACTGCCGCACCCAAACCAGCCGCCGTATTCCCGCTGGCGCTGCATCAGCATAGTGGTGAAATCAACTAGGGTATCAGGTTCGGTGTCACTGGAGCTGCCTTCTGCAAAGGTCAGCAGGGACATGATCACGGACAGCTGCTGCTGCCCGTAGGTCAGCCTTAACGTATCGTTGCAAAGGGATCTGTAATCTCGACCCTCTTCTGCTGACACGTACCAAGGCGAGCGTTTGGCATAACCGATCCAGAGTGGCTTCTGCTCCTCAAGACGCCTGTGCCTGGGGCTGGGGCTCTGCCGCTGCCTGCTGGTGTATAGGTATGTGCCAAGGGTAATGGTAATGGTCACGTTGCTGTCGGTGGGCCAGGTTTTAGTACCACTATTAAATTATGTGCGTTGACGTCTTCGCTTGATGCTAATCCAATTAGTTGGCCGATTTATGTATTGGCCCAGTCCTCTTTGTTGACGCTGCTTCGACTGTTTGCAGTTGTGGGAGCGCAGTAGATGGCGGGGAAAGTGGGATGTTATCTGCTAGTTTGTTTGCTTGGCCGGGACGCTTTTTTTTATTAGCCTCTTACAGATTAATTTGCGTGTAAATTTTGATAAGGAAACGAAAATAAATAAAAAATGTTATATACAATGTTACGCCAACGAGAATGTAAGAGTAGAGATTCAGACTGAAGCGTCGACTTGTTTAGTATTTCTCTAAAGTATTTTTTGGCTTGCGGCCTGCGGTCACACTGTAAAAACTTGCAACTGGCTGCACTTCAGTGATGCCAATATATTTTATTTTTCCAAAAATGACATCTTTATGATGAGAAACTTAAAAAAAAAGCGAATAAAAGTACAAAAAGTTTTATTTATATGCAACTTCTGCCGACACAATCCGAAATATAAATATCTCTTACTGATTGAAATTTATGTATATTTGCTGGTAATACTAACCTGTCAAAAGAGCATTTAGCGTCTCCACGTCTAGCCGATTTCTGCTTTTGATTTTAACCAAACTATTTTGCTCGATTTTTCAAATAACTCAAAATCGGCAGAATTGTGTCCCTTTTCGATCGTAGAAAATGATCCACTGAAAATGCGTCAATCGATTTAAAATAGCTGAATTGTCCGGCAACCTAAAATAAATCCAAAATTATTTGTGGTGCACAAATGGTATATAATATAACCACTTCTTTAGCTGATTGATTAACTCACAAAATCCGTACAGTAATGTCAAATGGTTTTCCCTGCAGAATCATCGGTCTTCTCTTTTATGATTGTCAGGTTAGATTCCAATTCATATCCCAAATAAAAATTCCGTTTAACGTGTTGCGTGAATTCATCTTTAATAACATCAACTTGATTGTCGGAAGGGATTATATTTCAGACGAGTGACGTCTGCAAATTACGCATCAAGAAACTTACAATTACATAAATAAATTTGAAATTATATAAAATAAATTTTTACATTTAACCGATCGAATCGAGACTAAGAAAAAAAGCCAGATTTCCGGATAAGGGAACTAAAAAAGGATAGAATTTCGGATAGTGGATGTTTGCCAATTTTTCCTGCTGAAGCAGTTAAAATCAATATAGATTTATCTGGAAACACTGTTGCACTTGCACTTTTTATCCAAATAAATGTATTGAAGCTCTCCATTTTTGTCTGTAGCAGCCATTTGCGTTCAGTTAAATACTGGCCTTTGTGTATTTTGTGTGACAGTCAGTTTATGTCGAATTTCATTCTACGTTACTGGCTGTAAAATAAACCACCTGATTGCGTTGTGTTCAAATCTTTAGTAATTATACTCTGTGCCGAAGGTACATAGATAGTAGGGATGTCGAGAATGTTATCGATATATCGAAATATCGATATTTTTGCCCAAAATTACGAATATTATTATCGCATATTTTTCCAAAGCGGAATATCGGATATCGAATATTTTTTGGTGATATTTTTCGATGATATTTATGTTTTAGCGTTCGGTAATACTGTTACGAATAAATGTTTCTTGTGCTCTGGACATGTGAAACAAAATGCTTCAGTTATTTTAATGAAGTTGATGTGGCAAAGCAAAAATTCGTTATCGTGAGCTTGGTAATTCCATTATCAGTATGGCTACAAATGCGATTTGGCGGTAAGCAAATAAAATCAAATAAATTTATAGTAAAAGAAGTTTTTATTAAATTTTGTACTGCTGGTCGAACACCTCTTCAAAGCAATAAAATGTTGGTCAAGTCCACTCTGCTTGATCCACGCTTGATAAAAAAATCGGTGAAATAATCGAAATGGAAAGCCTCAGACAATAGATTGTAATTAAATTAACAACTTTATAATAAATGAAAGCGTTTGAGAATCGCTTATTGGATTGACATTATGCAGTTAGCCGTGGATACAACCGCAATGTAGATGATGAGATTGTCGCTTTTGTGCATTTTTGCAATAACATGTATCTTATGACACTTTTATTTTAACTGGTATGGGACCGCGCTGACTTTGTTAAATCCCTAAAAACAATAAGCTATAACATTTAATATTTCTGTGGCAATAAGGAAAATCAGTACAACTTGAGTTATGTCAAAATTGATTTTTTTATACCAAAGGCTTTCTCAGTATTAAATCTAATAAGTACTACAGACCACAGTATGTCCAAATGTAAAAATAACAACTTGATTTATTCAAAAAGACTTGAATGAATTTCGTAAAAATATTTAGACTTTGCAACCAATCACTTTTTTACATATTCATTTAAAGTTAATAATTGCTCTTTTGTAATATTGAAAAAACACATTTGTCCTATTATTCCCTATTGTCACAGATATCTAGTAACTTGTTCTCTAAAAATACAATTGATAGATATACATAAAAACTATATTTTAAAGCGCAATCAGAATGTAGTGCTTCTTTCGCGTCAATAGACCTATTCAATGTTAAGATGCGGGCTTTTATAGAAAAATATCGAAAATATCGATAATATCGATGATTTTGACACTAAAATATTTATATCGAAATGATACTTTTTCAACATCGACAAAAATATCGATATAGATACTTTTTAAATATTCGACAACCCTAATAGATAGATATATTAAGTTTGTGCAAAAGTATGTAACAGGGAGAAGGAATCGTTTCCGAATCCATAAGGAATATATTCTTGATTAGCCATGACCGTCTGTCTGTCCGTTCACATGGAATAGATCTCAGAAATGGTAAGAGATACAGGTTTGGGTTATACTTGCAGGCAGATCAGATCAAGTATATTTTAAATGTTTGCCACGCCCCCTCATATCATTTATACCCCAGTTTTGTAGATAGACGTTCCGCACCGTATATAGATATTTAGTAATCAAGTTTAATTATCGATATGCCGAAGAAATGATAAAGATCGGATTAACGATACTCAAGTTATAAAAAAAGACAAGTTAACCAACTGTTGAGTCGTTGTAAAGTAACTGTCAAGTCACTGTTTTTTCAGAGCTTTAATTACAATACATTTACAATACAATACAATACATTTTAGTTTAATTGTCTCCGGCCCCCAGCAATATCCAAAGCATATCCAAAGTAATGCAACCGCGGGCATTTTTAAATTTATAATTGTGCACTCCACTCATTTGCAAGAAACAGGGTTGTCAATACAAAATAATTTTTTTGGGATCCAGCGTCTTTAAAATTCTTAACGCCGGGTTTACATTGGGGCACAGCGCGGCACGTTTTAGTGTCACAGTGGCACAGCGCAATGTGAACGGCAAATGGCTTGTCACAGAAATCGTGTGTCACAGGAATGAGTACTTTTCAACGTGAACAGCAGTACTCGCTTGGCGTCACAGTGTTTCTGTGCCGGAGGGTGGCACGTTTGTGCCAAGAATATATTGAACAGCTGATTGCAATGAGTTAGCTCAAAACTAGCTCATTAGAACTATTTTTCCTGTGACAAGCATATCGATCAAGTTCGTTTTTAAGGCACACTGTGGCCATCTTGTTTTCTGTTTTTGCGAATTAAAAATTTTGGTAAAGGTGAATACGCCACTTATCAGAAAGCAGACAACGTATTGCGCTATTCGGCTTCAGGATCCAGCGTAGAGAGCACCTTCTTATCCAAGAACCACAAGTCTGTTGCCTGCAAAAATGTGAATAAAAATACAATTTCATGCCGGGTAGCTTATGTATTGAATTGTACACTTACTCGACATGTGTTTCGCAAACTGTTCCATTTGTCGACAACGTCTTTCTAGATGACGGCAAGCTGATCGGCAATGCAGCTCTAGCCAGACTCCTTGGCATCGCGATGTTTATAATTGGCAGTGGTCAAATTCCAGAGGCATTCCGACTCCTCCCCGTATGCAATAAGGGATCGAATCGGCATTCCACTGCTTGGCCACACGGCGATCGCGATTAATAGTTTTTGACTTCTCTATTCTTTTTTTTAATTGTAGCCGGTGTTGTTTACTTTATTTATGCGGATCTGGCTCGCAGCACACAAACAGTTCAATGTTCACTTTTGTGAGCGAGGTGGCGCTCTGTGACAACGACAAGAAGCGTTCACATCAAAAGTACTCATTTGGATAGTCACAGCGCGTGGCACAGCGCTGTGACATGCAATTTCTGCGACGCCAATGTAAACACTTTGGACTTCTGAGTACTTTGGTCACAATGCGTCACAGTGTGCCCCAATGTAAACCCGGCTTTAAAATTATTTTTTAGTTTGGAACTCAGTGCATACTAAAAACGCTTTCAGCATTTGGTTTCTAAACTTCAATATTAATTGAATCTAACATTTATTCAAATTATTTTGAAGTCTACAACCTTGTATCAGAAACTAGGGTTATTTTTCACCGCTTTCTCATAATCGCAAAACAAAAATTGTGGAATACTTTTCAACTGATGATTGCTCCTATTCCAGCAAATATCGATTAAAAGTGATTTCAAGCTATTATATTCGAGGATGATGCCAACGGTTTTGTGAGTTTTTCAAAATAGCCTGACATTTCAAATTCTCCCGCAATCGGCATTCAAAAATTTCCAGATCTGAGTGAAAAAAAACCGGCAACACTGGCCGACATAATCATGTGGCATCACCAGCACCTCCTCAACTTACGTACAACAGCTGAATTTGCATTCCATGCTGCGACATGAAGTAATAAGTAGTCTGTGTGTGTGGCTGCGATTGTTGACAAAGAACAAGTGGTTGCAGTTGAGCGAGTTTTTCAAGATGAAGCAGGAACAGAGATTGGACTATCGCAACAAATTGATAATGGCTCCCATGGTCCGGGTGGGCACGCTGCCCATGCGTCTTCTCGCCCTGGAAATGGGAGCTGACATTGTCTACACTGAGGAGTTGATAGATCTGAAGCTGATTAAGAGCATTCGCCGGCCGAATCGTAAGTGGAAGCGATACACTCACTGGTGCGCACTGACTTGGCCTTTTTTATTTCACTGTCCAGCCGCTTTAGGTACTGTGGACTTCGTGGATCCGTCTGATGGGACAATTGTGTTCCGCACCTGTGTCCAGGAAAAGGCGCAGCTGGTCCTACAAATGGGCACCAGTGACGCACAGCGCGCCCTGGCTGTGGGCAAGCTTGTACAGAGGGATATTGCTGGCTTAGACATAAACATGGGCTGTCCCAAGGAGTTTTCCATCAAGGGAGGCATGGGGGCAGCTCTGCTGGCGGAGCCCGAGAAGGCAGCAAATATACTGAGCACTCTTTGTTCGAATCTGGATATTCCGGTTACTTGCAAGATTCGAATCCTGCCCGATCTTGACGAGACCATAGCCCTGGTGAAAAAACTTGCTGCCACTGGCATAGCTGCCATTGGCATTCACGCCCGCACCAGAGACGAACGACCCCAGCATCGTCCGCATCCCAATGTGTTGCGAGCTGTCGCTCAAGCTGTCTCCATTCCAATTATAGCCAACGGAGGCTCTCGTGACATGCGCAAGCATGAGGATCTGTTGAAATTCCAGCTAGAATGTGGGGCCGTCAGTGTGATGGTAGCCAGAGCCGCCCAGCTGAATGTAAGCATCTTTCGTCCGGAGGGTCTGTTGCCCATGGATGAGCTAATTTCTAAGTACTTACGCCTTTGCGTGGACTATGATAATGCCCCGCACAACACCAAATACTGTGTTCAGAGTATACTGAAGGAGTTGCAGGAAACGGAGCGCGGCAAACGTTTCCTTCAATGCCAGACGTTACAGCAAATCTGTGAGATTTGGGAATTGGGCGATTATTGTAGACGTAGGCAAAACGAACTGAGAGCTATGGGAAATGTGGGACGGGCCGAGGTGGAGCCGCCCACGACGAAGACTAAACGATTGAAGCTGGACGAGGAGTCCATTTTAGCTGATGCCGGCATCATCTGTCGACACATGGCCTTTCTCCGCTCCACTTATGAGAATGGTGAGTCGTGGCTTTGTTAAACCTATAAGTTTTAATTTGATTTTTATTTCAGATTCTCAATTGCCCAAAACCCGCCTTTATGTGTATGCGGGACGCGAGAAAAAGTCACCGCCAGGCTATGAGACGCAACAGTGCGACAAACTGTTTCGCGCAATTTGCAACTTTGACGGGCAACGCTTTAGCAGCAGTTTCTGGGAGAAAAACAAAAAACAGGCTGAGCAGGGAGCGGCCCTGGTGGCTCTGCTGCATCTGGGCCAAATAGAGGAGCAGCCATTGCTTGATAATGGCAGTTTAATTAGTTAGTTAGTGGAAATTACACTGGCTTGTTTATAGTTTTAGTTAATTTTTTTTGTCTTTGAGGGTCACTGCTCCTGTTTTGCAGATCCAACCCCTCCCAGAACCTCGAGTTGCCGTTTCAATCGAACGAAAAGAGTAATGTAAAGTTAATGTAGAGTCGCATTAAAACTGTAACAAACTAGCTTTAATAAATACAAGTGCACCGATTCGTACATTAAAAACCAAATAGATTCTAGATGGGAAATAATTTGATTTGGGAATATGTTACTTTGCTGTGAAGTGCAAAATATAGATTAGTTTAAAACATTGCACTATGGTCCCAAAAAGCTGAACAAAAGTCGAAAAAAATAGTTTTTACTGGACTTTTAATGATTGAAATTGTTGTAGTGGTACATCTAGTTTGTATGCTGACTGTTAATAAGGAGAAAGTGTCCCCACCTGGCTCAGGTATGAACTCCGTTCGTGAGCGTAGAGCGTAACTCATACTTTACTCGTCATGCGTTGTCGAATATAACACAACGTTCAGAAGCGTAGAAAATTTAACTTATTTGGATTCTGCAAAATGGATTCTACTCTTAAAAGTAAGTACAATTTGAACGTATCGCCACGGTTGCCACACTTGGTGTTTTTGCACCAAAACTGGTGTTTTTTTTCTTGTTGGTGCACTGGTACTTTTTTATTGAAATTGTCTCGTTTTGGCTCTTTTTTCTTATAGTTGGCTTAAGCGAAAAAGTGAAACATTATTCGAAAGGAAACGATACCCGAGTTTTACTTGGAGCTGCTTCTTAAAGTAATGAGGCGGTCTGATTTTAGACGAGAAGATATTAAGTCTCTCAATATGATTGCACCAGCCAACGTAATTTGGGCAAAGAAACTGAAATAATGCCACTAAGTGAAAACTTGAAGAATTTATGTTGACCGGATCCTGTTGGAATTATTTCCAATGGGCCATGATAAAGTGGACAAAAGCTAAGTTACAAAAAGAAAAGATATTTCTTTATTTTGGGAAGAAGTGGCAAAAGTAAAAAATGGGGTTAATATTGAAATCTTTAAGGAATTAGTTGGATATATAAGAAATATATTTTCCATTCCACACAGCTTCGATTCGGCGGAGGGTAATTTTTTTGCCACAATTTAATAAAAACCAAATTGAGAAATTGGAATTTGGCAAATCTGAAACAAACTTGATCTGCGTACGGCCTATACCTATGTACATGCAAAAATTTGTATCTCTATCTCTTATAGTCTCTGAGATCTAGGCGTTCATACAGACAGACGGACAGACGGACGGACGGACAGACGGACAGACGGACATGGCTAAATCGACTCGGCTGTTGATGCTGATCAAGAATATATATACTTTATAGGGTCGGAAATGCTTCCTTCTACCTGTTACATACATTTGTACAACTTCATGATCCCCTTTTACCCATTTTCAATGGGTACAGGGTATAAAAATACGTGTCCTAAACTGGGACTTGAACCTAGGACTCACTACCTTTCGGTAATCGGCCTTAACCTCTACGCCATTGCCGACTAGTTTATGTAGGCAGTTTAGTAGGCAGCTGAGAGCCACAAATCTGGCTATGACTTTTTTTTGAAAATAATAGAAAATAATAAAAAACGAGGCCAAGCTAACTTCGTCTTCGCCGAAGTTTTTATACCCTTGCAAATGTTTTAATACATCATAGTTTACGAACGTTAGCATTAAAACAAACAATTTTTCTAAATAAAATCCACCTTTCGACCGATAGTTTCTATGGCAGCTATAAGATATAGTCATCCGATTTTGACCAAAACTTCCAGATCTGTGTAAAAGCGAATAAAACTAATAATTACTGAAGCGGGAGGCGTTTACATTAAAAATAAAAAGTTTTTCTCACAAAGACCCACTTTTCGACCGATAGTTCCTATGGCAGCTATAAGATATAGTCATCCGATCCGGTCGGTTCCGACATATTATCAGTGTGCAGTAAAAAGAAGACTCTGTGCAAAGTTTCAGCCCGATAGCTTTAAAACTGAGAGACTAGTTTGCGTAGAAACAGACAGACAGACAGACGGACAGACAGACGGACGGACAAAGCTCAATCGACTCAGCTCGTCGCCCTGATCAAGAATATATATAGTTTATAGGGTCGGAAATGAATATTTCTATGCGTTGCAAACTTCTGGGCAAAATTATAATACCCTTTGCAAGGGTATAATAATCTTGTAAAGTAGTCGAATTATTATACCCTTGCAAAGGGTATTATAATTTTGGCCAGAAGTTTGCAACGCACAGAAATATTAATTTTCGACCCTATAAACTATATATATTCTTGATCAGGGCGACGAGCTGAGTCGATTGAGCTTTGTCTGTCCGTCTGTCCGTCTGTCTGTTTCTACGCAAACTAGTCTCTCAGTTTTAACGCTATCGGTCTGAAACTTTGCACAGAGTCTTCTTTTTACTGCACACTGATAATATGTCGGAACCGACCGGATCGGATGACTATATCTTATAGCTGCCATAGGAACTATCGGTCGAAAAGTGGGTTTTATTTTGAAAATTTTTTTTTAATCTCTGATGTATTAAAACATTTGCAAGGGTATATAAACTTCGGCAAAGACGAAGTTAGCTTGGCCTTCACGATTTTTTGATTATTTTTGTTTTTTTTTTTGGTAATCCTCAATAATCCCGATTATTTTTTATTATTTCTGAAGGTAATCAATTAGTAATCGTGTAAAACTGAAAATAGTTGTATTGTAATCATTATTTTGCCTTAAAAAAAAATAATCAAATATGTAATCATTACTATTAGTAACAGCTATGGTTTGCCCTATGGAACAGTGGTGATAGAATCAAAGACCAATATAATCTCTAAGATGCCGAACGCCCATACAATGGTTTTGCAATATGCAGCTATTTTTTTGGTGGCGCCGAAAATCGCGCTTGTTCCGCTCATACAAAGTAAAGAGCGTAAAAATCTAAAAATAGAATACGCTTGCTTGTGTGAGTAATGCTTGAGAATACGTGTGCACACTTGAAGTCGTCGGCTATTGCTGTATGCGTACAAAAACGTGGCTGGCTCCAGAGCGCTCTCTATTAGAGTTGGAAATTTTAGTTCATTTTAATGACCTAGTTCATTAGTTCATTTTTTCATGAACTATAGTTCATTTGAACTATAGTTCATTTTTTGAACTATAGTTCATTTTTTGAACTATAGTTCATTTTTTGAACTATAGTTCATTTGAACTATAGTTCATTTTTTGAACTATAGTTCATTTTTTGAACTATAGTTCATTTTTTGAACTATAGTTCATTTGAACTATAGTTCATTTTTTGAACTATAGTTCATTTTTTGAACTATAGTTTATTTGAACTATAGTTAAATTTTTTAACTATTGCTCGTTTTCTTAACTATTGTTCATTATTTTAACTACTGAGGAAAATTTTAATACTGTTTGATACATGATACACAGTCGGCTTGGTTTCGATGGATTTGTTGAGTTTGCGTGCGCGTAAAATCAGTGCTTCGGTGCTTGCTCGCGCAGTTGCTCGGTCAGTTTGTTGAGATTAAACTGTTTAACTATCTACATAAAAGTTAGCAGCAATTTCTTAATGTTGTTATAGGCAAAATGAAAAGCTACATCTTCATAGATGTCGCAGCCATGGATCACACAGGTCGCGCTTGGGGAATCTTTACACAATCAGCGAGTCACCCTTAACCCGTGCCTCTTAGTAAATTCAAGTTAACATGTCAGCCAGTTGGGAAGCCAGCTCATTAATACCAATAGCGTTGGCACGCTTTACCGAAATTTTCTCCTCGCGTCGACTACCTCTAAACAAGAGAGTGTTACCATTTGGTTGGACCACTTTAGGCAAGTTCTTCAATCGTTCACCATTAATGATGGGCAGCAGTGAGAGAACTACACGATTGGCACCATAGATCACTGGATAGACGGAAGAGCCACGAATGATGTGGCTTAAGCTGGGCATATAAGTCCATCAACTGCAGACCTGTCATCTCCTGAGTTTGGTTATGCGGTTTGAATTTGATTCCCTCTGACGCCAAATCCTCGCAGCTGAAGGCTCCCTGTGGCCACCAGGGTATATATTTTGGAGCAGCTTATCCTGCGGATCAATGAAACTTTTGCAGGACTCTTGGGTAAATGACACATTGCGAAGCAAAGCGGCCACAGCATATGGAAGAATCTGAGCCGAGGAGGAGGCAACACTTAGCACCTGCTGCTGGGTTGGCTCGAAAATCTCATACTTTGGCTTTTAGAAATGATAGTCTCGTAGTCCTGCTATATGTAATTTTTTAAATGTAAATAGTTTGTTAAATTTATAGAAAATCATTATTAAATGCAGGCCCACTAGATTTGCATATCTCATGTATCAGACAATGAGTAAACGCCTCTAAATTTTCTTCAGTGGTAAAAAAAAATGAACTATAGTTCAAATTATGAACTATAGTTCAATTGAACTATAGTTCAAAAAATGAACTATAGTTCAAAAAATGAACTATAGTTCAAAAAATGAACTATAGTTCAAAAAATGAACTATAGTTCAAAAAATGAACTATAGTTCAAATGAACTATAGTTCAAAATATGAACTATAGTTCAATATATGAACTATAGTTCAAAAAATGAACTATAGTTCAAAAACTGAGAAATACATAGTTCAAAATATGAACTATAGTTCAAAACCAAGACCTAGTTCATTAGTTCATTTTAAAGACTAGTTCAATTGAACTAGTTCATCAAAATCGGCACAACTCTACTCTCTATCACTCTGGCTTCTGAACAAAATTTCAAGAGAGCCAAAAGCCAGTTGAAAAGCCGGGCCAAAAAAAATCGTGTGCAAAAAAATCGTATGGCTTTACTCATCTTCATATTCTGATGTCTTTGATAGAATCAATGCTTGGTATATAAGTAATGGGTTCGAGTCCCACTTGGGGAAAGTTAAACTATGTATATAATTTTAATAAATTCAATTTTTAATTACGAAGTAAAGTCCTACGCCTATTTAGTAATTGTTTATCAATAAGATTCATAATAAAAAAAAATATCTAAAACAAGTGAGAAAGTCGGTTAAGCCCTACTATGTCATTCTCTGTACTAAGAGCAGGAGCTGAATGCAACGCTTCTGCTGCGCTCATCTCTAAGTTTCTCTCTCCCTCTCTTTTTCACTCACACGCTGAATGAAATGGGGTGTTGTTTGTGAGCGCGTGGGAGGGGGTGGGACGGACGGACAGACAGACGGACAGACGGACATGGCTATATCGACTCGGCTGTTGATGCTGATCAAGAATATATATGCTTTATTTAGTCGGAAATGATTCCTTCTCCCTGTTACATACATTTGCAAAAACTTAAACCGAAGGTACATAGAGTATATTAAGTTTGTGCAAAAGTATGTAACAGGGAGAAGGAATCATTTCCGACTATATAAAGTAAACATATTCTTGATCAGCATCAACTGCCGATTCGATATAGCCATGTCCGTCTGTCCGTCCGTCCGTATGAACAAACAGATCTCAGAGATGGTAAGAGATAGAGGTTTGACATGTATGGGACAAATGCTTCTTATACTTGCAGGCAGATATGGTTTATTTTCAATTTTTGCCACACCCCCTCCCGCCCCCGCAATTTAGAAAAAACGTTTTATCTCTTACAGTTTTGAAGATAGACGATTCCTACCTTCTAGAGATAGTTAGTAATTGGCAAAATGTATCGATTTGTCCAAGAAATGATAAAGATCAGATGAGCGGTTCTAAAGTTATGAGCAAAAAAGTACATCACCCTCCCCCCAACCCCTCCCACCCTATTACAACTAACACCGCACAATCTTAAAGAGAGATTAAGAGAGATAAAGAGAGAGAGAGAGAGAGAGAAAGGGAGAGAGACTTAGAGATAAACGCAGCACCAGCATTGGATTCAGCTTCTACTCCAGGTACAGAGTCTGTTATAGTCGCGCTTGACCGACTTTCTCACTTGTAATAATAATAAGAATGGTTTTACTTTATTGCCCAGTAATATTTACAATTTACTTAAAGCTAACATTTCAGTGGTGGTCAGTGATTCACATTTACATCTAAGAAAGGGTTTCAATATATTTTCCAATTTACATTTTTTGAGTATTTAATATATATGTTGTTGTGGATAGCGACCTTTGTTTTTTATTTGGGATTTTTTAGCTGGCTCGAGGTCAATGTTTTTTACGTGCTTATTAAAACAAACAAACACGAGTATTTAATATAGAAATACCCAAGAAAAAGGCAATATTGTGTGAATCTTTAACTGATTCTTATAGAACTTAAAGCTGCAAGGTTTGTTATCCTTGTTGGGTCGCATGTGTCTACATCTGATTCTTATTTCATGAACCAAAAACAATTCTGGTCATCAAAGTAGGCATTGCGACTGGCCAAGTAGTTTACCTTATTCAAAACTCAGCACAATTGATCAGAGACCTTTCAACATAAAATTAAATTAATTCTAGAGCGATGGGCGCATTCTCGCAAATATATAAAGAACAAATATAAAAGTTTTAAAATATATATAAACAATTTTTTATCACAAGTTATGGTCAATCTAATGCCTTCTTATGGGTTTCACGGATGCCTCCCTCTACATTTCTGGTGTTAAACGTGGTCCAGTCACATGGACAATATTCTTCTTAACTCGATTGCGTTCTGTACTCCACAGTCTTACTGTCCCACACAGTTATAACTGTCCAATATATGAGCAGGCTCGATGTCAGCGCTATCATCATCAGCAGCAAGTTGCATTTCTGAAATTCTTCTTCAATTATAACTATTGGCGCAAGCTTTCCTTTTCCAACCCTTGAATAGGCGGAAGACGAGGCACCGCAAAGTCCTCAAAACACGCCTGGTCCGTTATATTTTTATACCCGTTACTCGTAGAGTAACGAGAGCGTTAGTTAAAGTCGGTTTAAACCGACTTCGATATACCTGTTACTCATGACTTTAACTTACGCTCTCGTTTTTTTTTTCTTATCGTCAATCTCTTGTCTTTATTGAAGCTAGCCACAGCATTTCCGGAGTTAAACGTGGACCTGAACCATGGGCAGTCAAATTCTTAAATTCATTGTGCTCTTTTCGCCTTCCATATATAAGAGTAAGATTGTGTTTTTCCTCATCTTTAATTGAGCAGGCTCGATGTCAGCGCTTTCATCACCAGGAGCAAGTTGCATTTTTGATTCTTCTGTCACTATGGCTAGTGGTTTAATCTTTTCTTTTCCAAGCCTTAATATGGCGGAAACCGATCACACATATAAAGATCTGTTAAGTCTTGCGCATCGAAGGCACAGTAAAGCCCTCAGCACGAGGCACCGCAAAGTCTTCAAACGAGGCCTTGTCAGTTTAATCTTTTCTTTTTCTTTGTACTTGTTTTATTGAAGCTGGCTGCAGCAATTCTGGAGTTAAAGGTGGACCTGTAACATGGACAGTCATCTTCTTAAATCTATTGTGCTCTTTTCGCCTTCCATATTTTAAAGTAAGATTATGTTTTTCCTCATCTTTAATTTAGCAGGCTCGGTGTCCGCGCTATCATCATTAGCAAGTCATTATTGACCCAAGCTCTTATTTCTTTTTTATTGGGAAGAATCAAAATATGGCAATATTTAACTGTTTACAAGTTAATACAAACACAACAAAAACGTTTACAGGTTTTTCTTTGGTAAATGTTGCCAATTCTTTTCAAATTTCATTAGTCGCCTCTTGTACCCCGATTGACGAGATGTACATCCTTGTTAAACCTAGAATCAAGAAATGACAATTTTACTTATGTTTTTTGGACTCAAGTGGCTTGAACCTTTTCTCCAATAGTTTATAAAGCGACTCTTAAGTAAGGATGCCCTCGTCAGATTTAGCTTTTACAATCTGTATTTTGTTGAATTATTGTAAAATAAATAGAACCACCATTCTAACAGTGATAAAATATTCACCGCTTGTTATACTCTGTACCAAAGGTACAAAGAGTATATTAAGTTTGTGCAAAAGTATGTAACAGGAAGGAGGAATCATTTCCGACCCTATAAAGTATACATATTCCTGATCAGTATCAACAGCCGAGTCTATATAGTTATGTGCGTCCGTCCGTCCGTATGAACAAACAGATCTTAAAAATGGTAAGAGAAAGAGGCTTGACATGTATGGGACAAATGCTCCTTATAGTTGCAGGCAGATCAAGTTTATTTTCAACTTTTGCCACGCCACCCGCCCCCCCCAATTTGGAAAAAACTTTATATCTCCTACAGTTTTGAAGATAGACGATTTGTACCTTCTGGAGATAGTTAGTAATTACCAAAATGTATCGATTTTCCGAAGATATGATAAAGATCGGATGAGCGGTTCTCAAGTTATGAGTAAATAAGTAATTCACTTTCTCACTTGTTTTAGTATAGTTTGAAATGGTGATCTCAAAAATCGATTTCAAAAATTATTTCATGGCTCCATTTTTAAAATATTAATTATTTTCATTTTTTTGGTAAATGCTCTTACATTTTAAGTCATATCTCACTTCATAATTGTCAGATAGAGTCGGTAAGATATAAATCGAAAGGTTATTGAACTGCAAATAATCGCGTAGGGTATTGTTTTAAATCGGTTAAGTAGTTAGAATTTAAAGACTAAGAATATTTAAAAAAATAAAATATATGCAAGAAATTTGCAAATTTCGCCCAGTAAAAATATATAAAAAAAAATAAAACAAAATTTTTTTATTTTTTCTACTTAAGAATCGCACTTGTCTGAAGAAAATAAGGTATTGGTGATGAATATCGTGTCACACGTACCGTAGATGGATCAAATGGAGTAGAGAAATTAACTGTCAAATTTGAGTATTTTGTGTGTTTTCAGAAATTGAATTTGTATATTTCTTCGTTTTTTTTTTGTCAAAAAAATAATAATCAAGAACGGAACAAAAGAAGAGTAAATAAAAATTTATTTTTTTATAATCACAAAAATTCCACATTTTTTTGCACTATCTTTGCAATAACTAACAGCACCTGTGTTTGTTTATATATTTTGATCATCGTTATATGTTTTTCTTCATAGAAGTGTCTCGCATTTTCGAGCCATTAATTGAATTTATTGAAATATTTTTGGTTATTGTATTCAAACAATTAAGCCGATGTAAAAAAGATGTTCAACGCGATTACTAGCAGCTCAATAACCTTTGGAATTATATCTTACTTGACTCTATCTGACAATTATGAAGTGTGAAATGGCTTAAAATGTAAGAGCACGTACCAAATAAATGAAAAAAATTCTATTGAAAATTCAGTGTCCACTGACACAGTTCTG
Source organism: Lordiphosa clarofinis (assembly GCA_018904275.1). NCBI lineage: Eukaryota > Metazoa > Arthropoda > Insecta > Diptera > Drosophilidae > Lordiphosa > Lordiphosa clarofinis. Next base: position 971,015 of record JAEIGQ010000129.1, read on the forward strand.
CAACACCACACTGTATGCTGCAGCCACCAGTCCACTAAACTGCAGAAGCCACCAAAATGTTCCCAGAAATATGCACAGTTATTTGAGATTTATATATTCAACTTTTTCTCTTTATTTATATTAAGCCTTCGACTTGTCACTTCAACTTCACAAAAAGGAATAAAAGCTTGAATAACATAATGACAGCAAGCTCAACTATAGATCACACACACACGTGCCTACTTAACAGAGCTGTATACCCAGTCGGACTTGGATGCATGACAGATGTCCATATTTCATGCCAACTTGGCACGTCAGAAGGCATGAGAAAATCTGAAGGTTCCGCTTCGTTTGTCTTAAGAAACGCCGTGAAACTCAGGTGTTGTTGTTGTAACCGTTAACCGTTTGGATGACGTCACGCACCAGCCTTCGGGTTCCGCGTTTCTCCTTACGAACTCAGTACTTCAGATGCACTGACTTTGTATATCGTAGGGAGGAAGACCTGGCCGTCAGCTTACGAATTCATGTTTTTTGCATGCCTTTTAGTAAAAATTTCACCCCCATAATCAACTTAACTACATTTGAGTTTATTTGCAATTTTTATTAAGAAATAATTTAATATACAAACCAACAACTATTTTTGTTTATTTCTATTATTATTATTGATGTTCGCCATGATGCCTTTGGTTGCTAATGGTAGGGATGATTGTTAGTGAATTGGCGTTTAAAAGAGTTGTATCGTTTCTGCAGGAATGACCTGTTTTAAGTAATAATAATTAATAATAATGACAAATTAATGATAATTATATTACTTTAGTGCTATTGAGTCCGTAGATGTAACTAAATTCGATACTCACCAACTATGTATTGCGCATTTATAAATGAAAAAAAATTTTATATATTCTCTGGGAACACGTCTTTTTTCTGCATAAGCTGAAATCACACTGACTTAAGAATTTTTTTCTCTTTTCTCTCTCTCGTTTGGTCAACGTTCGCCAAGCGTTCGGAGCTGACTTCGTTTTTCTACTTCGTGCTCATCCCACGACTAAGAGAGACTTAACCGTTTCACGATAGGCCGACTTTTAGCCTTACGAATACCTGAGAAAAGAACGTGTGAGTTTTTCATGATGATAAATGCGCTAATGTCATGCCTAAAAATTATGCAGTGACTATTTCCCTGAAATTTCATGCCACAAAATGTACTTATTTTGGGAAGCACATGCTGCAAAGTCCGACTGGGTATACACCCAATGCGCATGACATTAGCGCATTTATCATCATGAAAAACTCACACGTTCTTTTCTCAGGTATTCGTAAGGCTAAAAGTCGGCCTATCGTGAAACGGTTAAGTCTCTCTTAGTCGTGGGATGAGCACGAAGTAGAAAAACGAAGTCAGCTCCGAACGCTTGGCGAACGTTGACCAAACGAGAGAGAGAAAAGCGAAAAAACTTCTTAATTCAGTGTGATTTCGGCTTATGCAGAAAAAAGACGTGTTCCCAGAGAATATATAAAATTTTTTTCAATTATAAATGCGCAATACATTATTGGTGAGTATCGAATTTAGTTACATCTACGGACTCAATAGCTCTAAAGTAATATAATTATCATTAATTTGTCATTATTAATCAGTTTTATTACTTAAAACAGGTCAATTCTGCAGAAACGATAAGCAACAACTCTTTTAAAGGCCAATTCACTAACAATCATCCCTACCATTAGCAACCAAAGGCATCATGGCGAACATCAATAATAATAATAGAAATAAACAAAAATAGTTGTTGGTTTGTATATTAAATTATTTGTTAATAAAAATTGCAAATAAACTCAAATGTAGTTAAGTTGATTATGGGGATGACATTTTACAAAAAGGCATGCAAAAAACATGAATTGGTAAGCTGACGGCCAGGTCTTCCTCCCTACGATATACAAAGTCAGTGCATCTGAAGTACTGAGTTCGTAAGGAGAAACGCGGAACCCGAAGGCTGGTGCGTGACGTCACCCAAACGGTTAACGGTTACAACAACAACCCCTGAGTTTCACGGCGTTTCTTAAGACAAACGAAGCGGAACCTTCAGATTTTCTCATGCCTTCTGACGTGCCAAGTTGGCATGAAATATGGACATCTGTCATGCATCCAAGTCCGACTGGGTACTGCTTACTTACATATGTGTGCTGTACGTGTAAGAACATTGTGTTTTTGCATTCGCAGAAATCCTTGTTATTGCATCAGCTTCTGTTAGCATACAGTGGCCTAACAGAGCTGATCAATTCTCATGAAATTCAAGACAGAAAAAATATTTTTTTCTTGGAAAAACAGAAATGGATTTATGCGTTTTTTCAACACACCTCCTCAAAAACACAATTTTCATTACAAACTTAAAATAATAGTTTTAGTTCAATATTTCATTTTACCATAGTAATTAAATTTTAGTTCCTCAAACTATATGTGACAAGTCGGGCATTCTCTGGGGGTGCACAAAGATCCAACATTTGTTGCGAGGATTAGGGAAACCCAGTAAAACCTAATCAGATCAGTATAAATCAAAATCATTTAAAACTTACTAAATATTTTGAATTACAAATTTAAATGAAATGTCAAAAAAAAAAATTAAACAAAAATTCAATTAGCTTATTAAGTTGAAATATTATTTTAAATTAGTCAGTCAAACCCATCTGGTGTCTGAGGTTTATGAATCGTGGTGCTGGAAGGGACTTGGTTAAAATATCTGCGAGTTGATTATCTGTGGAAATATAAAGAATTTGTATTAGCTTATTTTCAACCTGCTCTCTCGTGAAATGATATTTTATGTCTATATGCTTAGACCGTTTGTGACAAGAGGGATTATTGGCAATACTTATACAGCCTTGATTATCTTCGTATAATATAATTGGCTGTTTTAATTTAATTCTTAAACTTTCCAATAAGGATCTTAACCACAATGCTTCTCTAACTGCTTCGAATAAAGCCATATACTCTGCTTCAGTTGATGAAGCTGCCACAGAGTTTTGTTTTCTTGTATTCCAGCAAATTAAGTTTGACTCAAACATTTGAAACATATATCCTGTTGTACTTCTTCTATCGCTTTCACTTCCACCCCAATCTGAATCTACATAACCAACAAAGAGGTTAGCATACTTAACATTTTTATTAAAAGTCAATTTTATATCAATGGTTCCCTTTAAATACCTCAAAACTCTTTTCAAGCACTGCCATAACTCATGGTTGTTCTTTTGGGTATATCGACTTAACAAACTTACAGACGTACTTAGATCTGGTCTTGTGCATAGCATAATATACATCAAGCACCCAATCAAACTACTGCAAGGTGCATCGCATTTATCGTCTGCGTTTAACGCTTCATAATTGAGTTTACTTGGAAGTGGCGAACTTACAGGATTGCACTCATCCATTTTAAATTTATTCAGTACATTTTTTATATAAGCTGATTGACTGAGATTTAACTGTCCATCTTGTCTGTCAATTTTTATTCCAATAAAATACTTCATTTCAGATAGATCAGTCATTCTGAATTTGCCCATCAAATAAGACTTAAAACTGTTCATTTTTTCGATACTTTCTGTTGATATAACTAGGTCATCCACATACAACAAAATATAAATATTCTTTGAAATGTCACCTTTGTCTAGAATATAAATGCAGCGATCTACAGGTGAATTTTGAAAACCAATTTCTTTAAGTGCCTTTTCAAATACATCAAACCAACATCTTGCTACTTGTTTGAGACCGTAAATTGCTTTATTTAATTTACATACTTGATTCCCACCACAAGCTACTCCTTGAGGAACTCTCATATATATTTCCTCCTTTAAAATGCCATTTAAAAATGCAGTTTTTACATCCATGTGATGTACTCTCAGGCTATATTGGTTTGAAAACGACATAATAAACCTGAAGCTAGTTATTCTAGCAACTGGAGCAAACGTTTCGTCATAGTCGATTAAATATTCTTGCGTGAAACCACGCGCCACAAGTCGTGCTTTGAATTTGATTGGTTTTCCGAATTCATTCTGTTTAATTGTAAATACCCATTTACAATCCACTATATTCTTGTCTGCTGGCATTTTCACAAGGGACCAAGTTTTGTTTAATGAATGTGAACTTAGTTCCTCGTTAACTGCTTCTTCCCATTGTATCCTATCACTTCTGGATTTGATTTCATCAAACGAAGTTGGAGCACTTCCAATGGATGACTGAGCATTCATAACACAATTATTTACGATATCTCTGTATGAGACCTTTGGTTTGTCCTTCAATCTTTCACTTTTTCTTATATCAATCAAAGAATTTTGTTCACCTGTATCATAAGATACAGAATTTCCAGGCAATACTGGACTGGCATTCTCATTTTCTGTTATCACACCACTAGGCAGTCTATCTGATAACTTATCAGATTCTCCTTCCGTACTTTCATTCGGGAAGATTCTTTGAACATTTTCTATTTCCACCCGATCACCATCATTACTGGCATCAAGGAAATCTTTTTCTAAACATTCCATACTCTCATTCTGGAATTCAATGCTCTTCATTTCAACCACTGCTCTAGTATTTTCCATATTTGACTCGTCAAATATAACATCTCTTGCAATAGCAAATTTCCCTGTTTCCACATCCCACACTTTATAACCATTCGGTTCATATCCGACCAGCATACCTTTCCATGATTTTTCATCAAATTTTCTTTTTCTTATTTTCTTATGAACATATACTGTCGAACCGAAAACTCTTAAATATTTAAGACTTGGCTTTTTATTATGCCACATTTCATATGGTGTTTTCTTACTTTCTTTCAAAGCATTACTTGGGTTTCTATTAATTAAATGTGTAGCTGTTAATACAGCTTCACCCCAGAATTTCTTCTGTACCTTTGCCCCTATAACCAAAGCACGAGCTTTCTCTGTTATAGACCTTATCATCCTTTCGGATACACCATTCAACTGTGGGGTATGTGGAACAGTTAAGTGATAACTGATGCCCTTCTGAACACAAAATTCTTTCATCTCATTTGATAAATATTCCCTGCCGTTATCAATGTATAAGTTAACAACTTTCAAATTAAAGTGCGCTTCACTTTTTGCAATAAAGTCCTTAAAAACGGCAAAAACATCAGACTTATAGGTTAGTAAATATGTTACACAGTAGTGGGTGTATTGATCAATAAACACAACGTAGTAATTCTTTTGATCAATAGTTGACGGAGTTATCGGACCACATACATCCGAATGAACAACAAATAATGGCCTTTTAATATGATCTTTATTTTTAAACTTTTCAAAACGAAGTCTTGCTTGCTTTCCTTTGATGCAAGTCTCACATAGCTCATTATTTGGTTGTACATTACTTAGCATATCAACATCATCAAACATACTCTTGGCTTTTATTTCTAAAAACTTTCCCTTACTCATATGCCCTAATCTCTCATGCCACAAACTATAATCATTTCTTTTATTTGCATTTGATGCATACACCCTTTTGGTTTCGAAAACTTAACAATTGGAACGTTGTTTACATAGTTACCATCCATAATGTTTTCACCATTTTTGCTTATTGTTACACCTCCTGGATGAAATACAACTGTCAATCCAG